>LR736865.1:4830929-4954412 GCA_902654985.2 Oryctes borbonicus
ATTAGTAGTAGTAAGTATTATTGAAAGTTAAAGAAATTACGGTTACAAATGACCATTTTTGCATTATGCCGATTATGATTTAAGCAACAAAGATTATAATTGCATGTATTGCACTGACCGAATGTTCACTATTATCGAAAATACTTAGTTAAATCATCTGCGAAATTAAAGTATTTACTGGGAAATAAGCCGAAACGTGAATCCTGGCTTTTATTTTGCCTAATCCAAGAGCAAGCTGCTATAATTTAGAATCAATAATTAAGAATTTTACAAATATTATTGTTGAAACTAACCCGGTCTAGCGATGATAACCCTCCTGCCTTTGCTATCACGTTTCGGGCACGCGAATAAGTACCCCAAATCCGTTAGTTCTTCCATCATCGGAATCCTAATGTCAAAATGATTGAAGGCGATTCCAAAAGTCTGCCTCAGCAAAACGTATCTTTCTAAAGCCTCCTGCGCTTGCAACACGCTGTACTTTTTAAATCTCAAAAACTTCAATAGAAATCGCGAGTCTGTAATTGGAAGTGATCATTCGATTCTGGAATTTTTAAGATTTTTGTAATTTTATCATTCACCTAAGCGGCAATTTGCTATTTTGGGATTTTTCTTGATCCATTCGCGAACGGCTTCCAATGCTTGTTTTCTGGAGTTGGCATCTTCACGAAGCTCTTCTTTCGCAATTTCTTGGGTGTCTTTAGAGAGGGTGCATACGTAATCGTCCGGTTCTGACACCCATTCTCTTTCAGACATTATTTATGTTTTTGATTTTTATTTTTGAACTGGAAAAACTACGACAAGAAAAACAATTTTTGGAGATACGGTTTATACGTAGATTTTTACGTCAATTCATAGGTAAAAAAAATAATTTATATTATTTACAATTATAGCGTAAAGCATTTGAGGAATAAATGAAAGTAGAAGCCTTTTTTTTACTTAGTAAATACTTGGAGAAAGTAGATGTAGACGTCTGTAGATTATGTAACTATTATGGCGGAGATGTGGTTAGTCGGTCAACAGAAAATGGTACACGTTGTCCAGCCTACATTTCCTATGTAATGTGTTATACAAGCATTGAACTCATGAAAAACCAAGAGAGTGTAGGTCACGCTTCCGTCTTTGAAACGAGCGAGATTATACAGTAGGACTACGGTTAAATGTTAAATTATTACGCGTTACGTATATGTAGATGAATATGTCGTTATATAAAAGAGTCACAAAAAGTCACAAAAAATATTTCAACGGAAAATTCCCCCTTTTTCAAGATTAATCTTTAGAAACAGGCAAATTATTCGTTTGAACTATCAAAAGTTGTAAAGTAAAAAATAACATTTTTATGGATTTTTTTCGTTTCAATCTATAATTATTCTTATAAAATTAAAATTGTTTAAATATTAATAAATATAGTGTTATTTAAACAATTTTAATTTTATAAGAATAATTTTAAATTATTAAAATCCATTTAATTTTAGGTTGCTCTTATACGAAAACAAATAAATCTGTATACAAGATCCTTCGATAGCTCAGTTGGTAGAGCGGTGGACTGTAGTTGATTGATATGCAATAGATATCCATAGGTCGCTGGTTCAAATCCGGCTCGAAGGAGATGTATTTTTTTTATGTTATATTAAATTATATTTCACAATTATATTAATTATTTTTTCTTTCAATCTATAATTCATAGAAGAATAAAAAAATTAACCTATTAAAAGGGGGCTAAAACAATGGAATAGATGTTGTAAGTTAGGATTTTAATATAAACATTTCCTCAAAAACTTAAAAGCGCAGCAAAAATACTTAATACTTACAAAAATTTTTAATAACTGATAATATAAAATATGTTTCTAATTACAACATTCATTCGAGTTTAAGAACGGTTCTGATCAAAATTAAATTAGAAAAATTTGGGATCTTACCTGATTTTCGAACAATAATCGCACAGGTTTAACAAATACTGTATGCGCGCAAAATTCAAAAGCTCTTTTTAAACTATGGTTGTTGTGCTCTGCTGCGAATCCCCACTATGCGCGCATAGCTACCGCAGATATGAATCATTTACCTGGTCGAACCATTTTTCACTTTCGTCCAATTTAAAAAATGGAACATGTTTTAACATCTAATAAGATTGTGTAATATGTTAGAGAAGCATCCGCCTTTTATTAAATGATCTTGTAAGAATATCAAGCAGAAAATATTGTAGCTCTGTGCAAGTTAAATTCAAAATTGATTATTTCTGCAAATCCAATGTTGTTTATACACGTGCGTTAAAGGATAATTCCAGATAGGTTTACAAGCCCATATGGAACGTGTTTGAACTTTTACATGCATAAATTTGAATCAGAAGATGAAGAACTGGATCGCATGACATATACACAAGCATCAGAAGAATCAGTAATAGTTGTTCGAATCGACCAGAAAGCTCAGATCATAATGGAAAGCAATATAATCAGACCATTAGATAGTATTAGATGGGATGTTCTGATGATTCTGTGCAAAATCCCAAGAAAATTAGATGCGTATTGTTTCATACGTTGCCAAAAAGATTAACGATTTTGTAAAGTTGAAATTTGCTAACAATGCAATTAATTCAACTGAATCGGCAACATCCTTAGGCTTTTGCCGCCATTCTAAGTTGGGAAGATCGTCGTCGATCGTTGGCAATTAAATTAAATAAGGCAATCTTTAAACTTAGATCATTAAAAAACGTAGTTGACCTTAACACTTTCATTCACATCTGATATATGGAACATTGTTGTGGGGATCAAGCTCCTCGGCTAATGGTATATTTATTAAGCAGAAAGTAGCTTTAAGAGGTTTTGAGGGAGTTAATCAACTGACTGCAACCACCTGACCAATTGTTGGAAAGCACCTGCAGTAAATGGCTTTAGGGGAGCTCTTAACTCATGGCTAAAATCTAAATGTTTTTACTCAATCTCTGAATTTTTACAATGCTCATTATGATGTTAGACATCAAAATATAATGTAATGTTGTTTCTTTGTTGTATGTTTTGTTCTTTTGGTTTTTTGTCATGACGTGTCTCGTACCTATTTTGGTACTTGAAATAAAGCTGTTACTTACTTACCAAAAGAAGGAGAACCGAAGAAATACACCAAAGTTATTATAGAAACATAAAAAATGAAGAAATAAGATTCAAAATACAAAGCAATGCTGGGCGATAAGTTAGGAGAAGAGCAGAAACAAGTAGAGGTAGGAAGTGTAAGACTCAGTAACAGAAGTGTGTGGTTAATAGAAATAGATAAAGGTGCAAGCGGTAAAACAAATGATTAAAGGAAAATATGAAGAAGAAGAAAATAGTATGGACAAAAATATGACAAACGGAAAATCTAGAACAGAGAAAGAAATTAAGCAAAACAAGCAGTAAAATGAGCAAAAAAAGGAAACCAGGGAAGAATTTGGGAAGACAATAGAGACGGAATATAAAACATGTAAAAGTATAGTTTGGAGAACGTACAGAGCTTAAAATGAAATAAAAGAAAACAGATATGGAATATAGAAGATCTTTAAAAGAGAAGGAAATATCACAAGTATGGGAAGACTATTACGAGACGAAAATCAAAACAGAAGAGACACAAATACTCGAAATAGTTAAGGAGGAGGAAGATAAAGAACTCGAGATAATAGGCGAAGAAATTTCAGAACCTATAAGAAGGATTAAGATAGATAGAAAAAGTAGAGCGGGGTAACAGGATAGGGTCAGAGATGATAAAATGGGTAGGTTCCATAGCAGAATATTTTTTAAGATACATATTCAGAAAAGCATGGGTAGAGAATAGAATTCTAAACGAATTGGAGACAAGTCTAATTATTCCAGTGTAGAAGAACGTCAATAAAAAGAAATGTGAAAACTGCAAAGCAATAGCCCGGCATCAGTGGTCTTTAAAACTCACACAAGGATAATAGAACAAAACGAAGAAGAAATTTAGAAGGCAAATTGGACGAACAAGCATATTTGTGTAGTAAGAAAGATCGAGTAAATAGAGAGAGCTAAAGAACAGGAAAAAGAGGAATATCTGGTTTTTATAGATTTAAAAGCCAAGTTCGATACAGCTCATAATGAGGTAAAGAGCGCTTACAAAATAGTCACGGGTAAAGGTAAGAATAAACGGAAGACCATCCAACAAGGGTTTAAAACAGAGAGACAATCTAAGCATATTTCACTGAGTTCTAGAAATTGAAGTAAAACTCGCTTAAATATGGAAGCGAAACATGGCGCATGGTAACAAATTAAGGGAATTACAAAATAACAGAAAAGGTAGCGAAAGCAAAGAGGCCCGAAAAGAGAAAAGAAAGAAAGCGGAGAAAGAGTATTTAAAACAGAAATACCGAAATAGTAAAAAAAAAGAGGAAAAAAACAATAGAACTAACAGGAAAAGCACAGAATAGGGAAGTATGGAAAAATAGGTCGGGGATCCAAATACATCGACGCTATAACGGCATAAGGCAAAAAATCAAGAATAACTACATAAGGGGGGCCGCGCGTACGCCCAATTAGAAGGTATCTTGCACATGAAAAATAAGGAAATCAAACTAACTATGAATATAGAAAAATTTAAATCATAAAATAATAATCGCATGCATCGTTTTGTAAATGAATGAGGCCAATTTTTGCAAACAAACAGTCAATCCTTCCTTGGCGGTTGAAAGGAACACATCGCTTCAAGTTCAATGTCATACAGTAATAACTTGAGA
Source organism: Oryctes borbonicus (assembly GCA_902654985.2). Lineage (NCBI taxonomy): Eukaryota > Metazoa > Arthropoda > Insecta > Coleoptera > Scarabaeidae > Oryctes > Oryctes borbonicus. The sequence goes on from LR736865.1 coordinate 4,835,641, forward strand.
AAACTAGCTGTTCCACATTCGTATTGAAACACGTTTCTTGAGTTTTGTACTTCCTACTTGGAGCTAAGGGGGAAATTATGCAACGTAACGTTACGTCAGCTTTCTTTGGAAGTTTAATGGTCCGCTTCGGCGAAGATAAAATATCTAATAGTTGCACAGTGGCGTCGAGAGTCACAATAGATTTTGTATTCCTGCCAGAGCACATCTGTCAAGCGAAATTTTCTTTATTCTACAGATTTAGGTTTTAAATATAGAATTTTGTTGAAAATTTCCTTTGCGAGAGATTAAATAAATTAAAAATATTTTGAAGAGGCACTTTAGGATGTTACATATTTATACTTTTACGGCAAATATGTCAACGCCACTGCTTGTAGAGGTTCGGATACTTTGGAGAAAGTCATTGCGTAAGAGCAAATAAGCAGAACACAACATACTTTGATACTACTTTTGCGCACCAGGTACCGTTTTACAGCGATATTATAACATATTTTAAGTCGACCAAACGCCTCATTGCGCCTCTTATTCTTTGTTAATTGCATAATTCGCCGATGGAACTATTTTACCTTCTTGTTCAGTCATAAATGTATTCACGTAGAAAGTATAATTTCCGCGAGTTTGAAAAACGAGCTTCGTTTCGAACAGAAAATATAGCCAGTTACGAGCACAATACATTTTTAGCATTACACAATTCTTGGCGCGAATGATGTAAGAGGTAAATAACAAAGGTGGGTTACCAATAGGGAAATGTGCCACTTAATGTGTGCACATCGTATAACTGGAGATCTTAAAGAGCATCGAGACGAATTGTTAATTTGTTTAATGGTTTATTATATAAATAATATTCATTAAATATACATTTATAAAATTATATACAATTAGCTTTGAACATCTATAAATAACTATCAAACATCGGATGGTGAATGTTCCCGGTTTAAAAGTTCAGAAGTAGCCTAATTTGAGTCGAATCGGATCATTCCTGAATTTCATAAATGGGTTTACTTAAATAGTAAATATACATTTATTTATCCTAATCGCGCTAAATGTTAAAAGAAAATAAAGACCTTAAACTACAATCAATAGCTACTAGAACAAATCAAATAAATAATAAAAATGGTGAAAAATGAGAATCATTTCAAGTGTATTACAGCCATGGGGGTAGCCAGCGGGGGGCAGTGATGAAATAATTCCATTTTTGTTTCTTATTGCCGGTCATACAAAAATTTCCGAATTGTCGACTCTAATTGGCCTTCCTTCACCAAATTCTGGCTACGCCCATGATTATAGTACTTTGAAAATAGCATTATAGCATCGGGTAATCGAAATACGACTTTATAGTAAATACATTTTGGTGTTCAATTCATATAAACGTCTATCTAATTAATTTTAATCACGGGGATAGCAATTATTTGTATTAAAAAGGATTCTTTAAATTAGTCGTAATTAGGCCGTCGCCATAATCAAAAATTAATTTATTTCGATAAGGCACATTTAGGTATATTATTAACAAAGTAAAAGTTGAAGATAGAAGAATGATGCAACAAAAACATTGTTAAACCATTTAAAATCATGTTGTTTTAGATGTTTTTTTGGCGATACATTGGTTGGTTTAGACTTTATTAAACCATTACGTTTTAATGTTTCAACAGTAACGTTAGAATAAAAAAAAATACTAACAATAATTAGCGCTAATGTGAAAACTTAAAAAAGTGACTATTATTTACAATCAGTTAAAAAATTTACATTTTTTGGAACTGCTAAAAAAAAAATAAAAAAACGTTCAATAAGTAAGGAAGCTGTTGATTATTAGATTTATTAGTGTTTATAAAAGAAAATAATAATTTTCAGCTTAGAAGGCTTGTTTAAACCTTAACCCACCCCTGGTTTCCATTTTTCAAAAAAAAAAAGTTAAAACCCCGAGTCTATTTCGCATGTTACTTTTAACTAATTAAAAATAAGTAACTATATTCGATAGGTTCCTTTAGATTTTGCATTATTAATTTCGGCATAAAAAACTAAGGCTTGCAAATAAAAAAAATTATCAGTGTAGATGGAGGCGTTGGGGTAAAAAAATTGTCATTAACGCATGCCCAATCAAAAAAATCTACGTGTTTTCGCATTTCTTAATCAAAATTTAATGGATTTAAATAAATTTTATTTCATTATCTTAACGTATAAGCATTGTTACTTGCTTGTTAACATAAATATTTCTGCTGCTTTGACGCTACCTCTTGACAAATGCTGAACGTAGATTTTTAAAAAGATCGTCGCTTATTTTAATAATATAAGATATAGACAATACATTAAAAAATTGATTATTTCGTTAAAAACGTTAAAAGTAGATTAGTGAAAAGCATCCTTGATAGAAAGAGAAGAACTTTGAATTCCGGAGAATTTATATTTATTGAATGGAATTGGATTGAAACTAGTTAGTTTTCTAAATAGTGATAGTAAATTGATACACCGGTTGACAACCAAATCTGATTTAATAGCTACAAACGTGTCACAGCGTACATTTTGTATACATAGCATCCAATGTCTCTACCGCACAGAGTAGCTGGTAGCTGTTCTACTTAGCGGTTTTTGCACGGTTCGGGAATCAGTTCGTGAACAGTGCGCATGCCTTGCGTTTACACCATTTGCGAACGGTTCCTAAAACCGATGCAGTTGGTACAACTTTAAAATCTTTGTTTTGATAAACATGCGATTCGGAAGACGACACGACTCTTTGTGGTATATGCACGAGTCTCGCGGAAATACTGCCGATGCTGTAAAGCTATTACGTCAGATTTCGTTGTTAACCAGTAAATGTAGTTTTATACTTTTCAGGAAAGGGAACAAGTAGAATTAGTAGTTTGTAGGTAAAAATAAGTTCCTTTTTTTGTAGATAGAGATGAATATAATAGCGAATTTACGTGTGATCATGACGCTCTGCAATTGAATAAACCGAGTTTCGATGATTTCGTCATTTTTTGAGTTTTCTACAATCGGTACACCAGTTTTTCGATAAATAAAACGCTTGTCGCTACAGCAGTGCGTCAATCATTCTCACAGGTATCGTATGTCAAACACACAAATTGCAAACAAATGTTTTCAGTACATAGTCATTACAGCAAATTGAATTCGCTATTAGAAAACCTTCTACACTTTGCAAGCTTGAGCCTCTACAACTAACAAAATTATTTTACTGAACAGTAAGATTTTTTAATACGTATTCACATAAAATAGTTTAAATTCATCTTTCTATCTACAATAACAAATTGATAGTGAATTAAGCAATCGGTACTTGATGAATATTATTGGACACAATGGGTAGTCCAACAAAATAAAATAATGCCCAACGAATCGTTGCAAAACTCCAATCCTATACGTTTCGGAGTGCAAAATACTGTTAAATATGTATTAATAAAAATTCACATGGTTACAATAAGGCAGTATCAGGCACTAAGAGTTTTAATAACTTTTTCGGTTGGTATTACGCAACATCCTTATATTTGGAGAATAATTTGTATAGAACTCTTAAAGTTGATTTAAGATCCAAATTGACGATATCTGTAGAAGAAATACAAATTAGAAAAGGAATACAGATAGCTATACATTGATTCTCACCTTCTGGTCTAGCCTTTGGTTTCGATATGCCAACATCCTCCATCAATTCAAAAGCAAACCCTACATTGTGTACCTTCTGCTCAAATTCTTTTGGTGTCAAATGGAAGCAATACAACGGAACGAAAAATCCTTCCAAGAGTCCCATAAGTAATATTAAATAAACGCCATCGCTAAATTGTGATTCCAACTCTGTTACTTCTAAATTAATCTTATTAAGATGTTTATTAACGAACGTCACCATACTCTAAAAGAAGATATTTTTAAACGATATAAACGAAGCCTATTTTTTTACTTTTGATTCCTTTACCTTTTTCACCACTTGAAGCTTGTCAGGGGCATGATCGAATAAAGTATCGAAAGCATCTCGTTCACATTTCATACCAATATCATCGTACGCTGAGGTTACTGCTTCATTAACAGTTTTAGGCGATAATATTCCGTTAATTTTTTGTACTACTATAACTTTAATAAATACATGTTCAGGCATACGTATTGGAGCTCGAAAATGTCTCGCCAACGCAACTAGAAGATATAAAATGGCAACTATATTCTTAGAATGGATCAATTCCACTGTCCATTTTTTTTGCGATTTAGGTGGTAATTTCAATACTCTATTAAATTCTTGCAGGACAATACTCAATTTATGCTTTTGACCTTCTTCTGATTGTGTGACCTCTGGTACATTTAATTTTTCACCTGTCAGCTTCTCTAGTAACTTCTGCAAAATTTGGCCATCGTATAAATCTTCCACGAGATCTTGCACAATTATCCTTTGAGAAGCTAGTTCATCATTTATCCAATCCATTAGAACGTTTATTAGTTCTTGGACTTTAGGGTCATCTAAGGCGGCTTGATCAACCATACATCTCTCTTCATTTTCTTCTATAAAAGATGTTTTAAAAATTGAATTTTATGTAATTATTCAGAAGACGTACCCATTTCATATTCTTCTGGGGATAATGTTGGAAGAACAGGGTTTCCAGGTGTTTCAATTGAATCTTTCCCTTCAGCTTGAACGGCTTCAGCTTCTTGAACTACGCGATAAGTAAATACAGGTTAAAAACAAAACAATTGCGAATTAACAAAAAAATTGAAACTTATTACAACCACGCCTACTAGAGCAACAAAATATCCTTATATGGAGTGATATAAGAATCGTTTCTATTAAATTACTTAAGTTTATCTGTACCTTCTTTGATGCGCTTTTTTCTTCCTAATGTGCCAATTTTATCCCAGATGGACTCTTCCTTTTCTGGCTTCGCTGGTACCAATGGTTTAGGCGATTTTGGTCTTAACGTAGCCATTTTATATTCAGTGTTACTGTCAATGAATTTTATTTCTGAAAATGACATCATAAACAAATAATTGGAAAATGAAGAAATCTTAATTAGTTGAGATGATGTCGGATAGATGGAACCATAAGTTCGGAAACCAGAGAAAAAAATCAATTTGCGTATTTTACCAGAAATTATTGAGTAGAATTTAAATCTATAAAATAACGTACCGCTTCCCGAAAATCTCCGTTTATCTTTTTCATTATATTTCTTTTCGGATTTCGTAAAGATACCGCTGGATCTTCGTTTTGGATGATTATATTTCTCCTTCGTTTCGCGCAGTTTAACCGCTGTTTCCTCTTTTATCGTTTCCACTGTTTTAGCATTCGTATTTCTTTGTAATTGAGTTCTATTTCCCAGAGCTTTACTCAATTCGTTTTTGAAAGCACTTTTCGTTTGGTCTTCATCCGGTGATTTTAGTACCGATCCGACTACTTTAGGCGTCATTATATTCTTGATCTCTTCGTTGCATTCTTCGTCGGAGGAAGAATCCGAAGGTGGCACAGGTGTAAGCCTCGTTTCGACGGAAGATTGACGGAATAAACATCTTTGAACGGGTATTTCTACTTCTTCTTCCATTTTTAAAGATAAGTGTTGGTCTTTAAAGAATATTTTAGACGCGAATATCTTGGAAATCCAAGAGTAACTGAGTTTAATAAGTTGAAATGCAGCGTCAATTTGATAAGATATGAATTTCCGTTTTTGCCGCTTAACCGCAGTGGATATAATTTTTATAATTTGCATCATTCCTTTGTTTTCTTTTTCATTAAAATAATAAACTGTTTTCTTGTATCTGTAATTACTTATTTAAGTAAGTTAAAACAAATAAAGAAAAAGGTGACAAACGCTTATTTTTTTAAGATAAAGAAAATATAGAAATATCAAAAATAATTACTGTACATTTAGAGCGTTCTTCACTTTATGTATTTTCAATAAAATTACGTCTAAACTTTTAAGCCATCAATGTTGATGTTCTTCTATAGGACAATAATATTTTGAGTTCTTGTAACGTAAGCTTTCAAGCTTTAAAATGTAATAAGTAGTGAAGTTTTAAAACCTGAAGCTTGGTCAAAGCTTTCAACAACATTGCTTCAATACACGAAGGAGGTACATAGTCTAAAATTTATTTTGTTTTGAACTGCCACCCTTCTTTTTAAGAATTTTACATTTTATAAATTTTAGCAAAAATAATATTGTATATATTTAATATAAGATGGGAAGCGACCAAGTGAATCGTTATTATTTGTCTTGGGTTCTACGATGTGAACAAAACAGAGAAAATCCCGTTTTTTTCGCTTATATTTATTTCATTGCTAAGTTTCGTTCATTTTTTGTCAATTTTTTCAAGCTATGATAATAGCCATGTACCTATGTTTGTACTCAGTAAGCCTGCAGAAACAAGTGCGCATTCATTGGCGGCGATGATATATTTCGAAAGAAATTCAGAAATATAAGATCAACTTAAAAAAATAAGTTTTTAGTCATTTATTTTTCCTCAAGACAAGGAAATCTAGAAAATAGAATTAACGTTTTACAAAGAATTAGGTTATTTCAGCAAATTATTTAAAATGTATTATCGGAAGGTACATAAAAAAATGAAATTCTCTTGGCTTAAGGTTTGTTGTCTGCACTGTCCATTACACTTGCATGGATACCTTAACTTCTTTTTGGAACCTGCTTTGCGTGATAAATTTAAATATTTTTTCTAAAATACACATATGTAAGGTTTAATTGGAGACTTGTGCTGTTGCTTCACGTCAGTCCGCGTCAGTCCTTCACGATATGGATCATCTTCACGAGTACTCATACCAAAAATTATTTAACTGGCGACTGTATGCTATTGTCTCAATCAGGTCTGGGCAACTTACAATTAGTCAAGACCGTGGGCCGTGAGTGCCTGCATGTGAATTTCACATACAGGGTACTTACGGGCCAGAATAATCGTTGTAATAGAAAAATAACTTTAATTATATACAGAGTGTCTCATCAGGAACTGGATCGAAAATGGTAATTATTTCCTATCTTTAGATGATTCTTCCAGAGTCGACTGGGATGTCAGAAACGACTTAAAGTTCATAAACCAGTTGTTTTTGAGTTTGTAACGTAGAATTTAATTCATTAAAAAGAGTTGCAACATCGACAAGAAATGCAAGGTTACAAAGCCAGGTTATGTTTCATAAGTTTTCTCCTCTTGTAGTATCTTCCGTAGGTTGAATAGTAAGCAGTATTCCTCAATAAAATTACATTTCGCGTCAATTCTGCGGTCAATTGAGGGGTATCAATAATATCTGTGCTCTCGTCAAGAAAAGTTGAAAATGCTCGTACTTTTCGTTCTTTAAGATTTGATTTTATTGGCCCATTTCATCATATGCAGCGCGGTGAGGGAACTGACCACCACATTGAAATGAATTAGGGCACTTTTAATACATATGTACAAATTCATCGTGACTTTGATATTTTTTCAGCCAGTAAAAATTTTGGTTTTTGAAAAAAATGAGGGGCGGTTGCTAGAAAGGGGTATTGAATAATATTTCTCATAGTTTGGGAGATATTGACGTAAATTGCTAAGGGTAGGGTTCAGCTCCCCAAAAATGGGGCGTTTGGGTACCAAAAAGATTACCGTTGTAACAGTCTACAAACTCACAAAGTTTCAATTTTGGAAAATTGGATGCGCGCTCGTGGAAGCATGTTTTCTTCTCTATGTTGGAATGCTTTCGTTATCATACAGCGTGCGGTACATTAGCTGGTTGGAACGCGATTTTTAATGCGCATGTACCGGACCGTCACAGAATCGTGGTTGAAACAAACATATGTACAGATGAAATAATAACGTAGGCTTCCATGGCTAGAGTCAGTTAAAACTAAACATGCTCCGTATTCGGACTGTGTCATGGTTAAACGAAAACTCGACGTTTCGTCCATAATTATATGGGGCTTCTTCAGGAGAGGGAAAGGTGGTAGGCAACAGTTAGCACGGTAACTCAACGTGTAAACCAGAGGCGAAGCTAGCTGAGCGGGAAGCAGCTGATTACGGCAACCCAGCATCAACTGCAGTTGATTCACGCCTCCGGCATGGTTCAAATGTTGCGTTACCGTGATCAACTGTTTCCCTGCTTAGTTAGTTTCGCCTCTAGCATGGTTTACACGTTGAGTTACCGTGACAATTGTTGCCTACCACCTTTTCGTCTCCTGAGGAAGTGCCATATGATTGTGGGCGAAACGGCGAGTTTTCTTTAACCATGACACCCTCCGAACCCGGAATACGTTTAATTCTAATATGTACAGTTAACATCATTTTTTTTTCTTTTTAAATTTGTCAAAACATAAAATAATACGTTGGAAATGTAATGAGTTAATAAAATCAAGGATATTGGGACGCAATTTATGATATTCAGAGAATTATCATTGGCTTTGACTTATATAACCTGGAAAATTACTTATATTTGTTAAATTCAACGCAAAGTAAACGAACCAGAGTCGTATATCTTACATCATTTCAAAAGATCATTCAGATACGCAAAACCCGATAGATTGTAGAGCATGCTTCTCCGTCCGCTGCATGCGATATCGACGGCGGATTTTTTCCGTTTTGACAGCGATACGCGGAGTTAATTCCGTCTGACGCGAAGACACCGCGTCATCGTCGTCAGCTCGGTTTCGTAATCGCAATCTGATCATCGTTCAATCGAAGACAATCGCTTCGGGCTAACTATTAAAGGAGGATTGATTTCCCGGATCAGAGAGGTCTTTGGCGGTGGCGGTAACTCGCGCGTACGACGGCGACATCTGTGGACGGAGCTTGCAGGGATGGAAGGGCGCGACTCGCCTAGCGGGAGCCCTCAGTCCGCGTCCCGGCCCGGCTATTGATTGGGGGAACGCGCAGTGCCGAGAGGAGCGAGTGCAGCCACAGCCCGTCGTACCTGCTGTCCGCTGTGTAACCGTGTGGGCTTAGTTGGGGCGTCGCCGCACATAAAACACACTTAGTGAATGAGACTGACACAACGCGCGGTGTTAGAGAGTGGTGCATGTGGTGCGATATGTGACCGGGAACGAAGGGCCCGCAGGAGTGGCAGGGACCAGTGGCGGACAGCCCTGCAGGTAAAAAAACTTTCCATACCACGCACAGACAATACCTTACCACATATCTTAACGTGCATATTACCACACGCGATCGGCAGTCTATGTTTCGGAATTTCATCGATATTTAAATATAATTCAAAGAGCTGTTTTCGATTTTCAACCCTTGTTTCGTTTTTAAAAGGTTTCTTGTTTATGATTGTTCGCGTACATCACTTATCCAACATAGAAACTGCTGTTCAGTTGAAAATTCAACCACAATATTCTTAGTATCTACAAACCGCTCATTTTATACATTGTTCTATAAGATTTATTTGATTTTCAGATAATTATTTTACCACCATATCTTGACAAATTGTTTTTAACATATCTACATACTTTGTTATTAATCTTTAAATGCTTACTAGCATTAGGGGTAGCATTTTTGAAAATGTTGATATTACTGAATTTCATGTTTTTAATGTCGGAAAATGTTGAAATTTGTTGCGGCAATTTGAATATTAATCTCAAATGATGGATATTCTCTTTTGGAATTGCATATAGAAATACTGCAAAATTCTGCGAATGGAATTGGAAAATAATATATCTTCATTTTAACTTTAATCAAGTCCCAAACATGAAATTGGTTGATTTCTGGATATATAAAATGCCTATTTCAGCTGTACATATGCGTATAAATACATTATTTAAAGAATTTATTTTTGAAGTTATCTTAAATATAGTTACTAATGTACGCAGTTTAACCGCGGTTGCATATAAATTAGCAATAACTACTGTAATTTTCGTCCTTGCATTTTCACCATTTTATATTCTGCAGTCTCTTCACTCGATCTAATATTTTGGGTATTTTTCCTTATTTTTGCAATGCTGGTGCAAGTAGGAACTGCGCATTCTTAAGCTTGTTTTACACGTCGCGATTTATTGACCAATTAATTGAATAAATCGATCTGATTTTATAGCAACGTGTAAAACAGCGAAAATCGTACGATTTTTTGGGCAATTTATGCATGCTCTATTTTTGCCACGATTTTCTTATTTAACTCTTTTAATACCGAAACGTATCTACGGATTTTGTTTAGTGTTTTCAGAGAAAAGTAAGGTGAAATTTCGAAAATTTATGATGGATAATTTGAATTAACTAACCGAAATACGCTATATCCGTGTCCAAAAGTGCTAACACATTTGACAAAAGCGGATCACCAATCTACTTTTATAAGCGGATAAAAATTTCCTATTTAATAATTTACCCGTTTAACTACTAATGAAACTAAACGAGTACTTAGGATCGTTAAAAAATCGTCCAATTTATTGTAGAACGCAGCATATTTCTACCGATGGACTTGTTCAATTAGTTGGTCAATAGATCGTGACATCTAAAACAAGCTTCAGGCAATCATTTTTGTTAGTTATGTTTATTTAAAATCCTTTCATTGTTTCTAAAACTGCAAGCAACTGTAGCTCCATTTTAATACGAATTTTTTTAGTAACTTTTGACTATTTAGAAAGTGTACGAAGGGTGCAGTGTTGCTAACTAACTTAATAGAAAATTTCCGCTCCCCGGCGAGAAAATTCCCTTTCCTGCTTTTTTGTTGTGAGATGGGATTTAATAGGTAAAATTGCTCGCGCAAATCACATCATCATCATCAATAAAGTGGCAAATTTCGCGTCTTTTAAAATGGTATTGAAATTTAGCCTTTTTTTGGAGGTACGTTTTGTTTAATTGTACTGAAGGATTACATCGCATTTCAGGAAATTTACCGAATATAGGTGGCACCCCAAATATTAAAAAAAATAAAAATAATCACTCGGTTTTTCAAGAAAATTTTATTTCAATTTTGTCGACTACAAGAAAAAAGCTTCTATTTTCTGAAGTAAAGAATATGGCTTGGTTATGAAGAATCGTGTGATATGTGAGAAATCATTTTTTGTATTTAAATAGCGGTCAATGTACATTTTATACATGCAATGACAAAATTAAGTGAACCATATAATGGCAATAGTATAAATATATTCGAAATACAACAAAAACGTCATATTTTCTTTCTACTCTTGTCGGGCTTTATCTTATAAAGAGCACACATTTAGAAGATTAAAAATCATTGTTCTTAGTAGTAAGGATGATATTAAAAATCATTCATTTGATATTCTCACTGATTCCTTTAGACATTTTCTTGTTAAAAATAACAAAAAATCTGGAGATTTCAACGACCAAGTTGAAAATTGGTTTTGAATTCGGTAATTATTCCTTGAATATCACGCATTTGAGAAATATATACCGAATTAATTCCTTCCTTCTAGATAACAACCTTCTTATGGGATTTTCAAGAGTATTTCTTTTACTTTTTTACCGGTCTAACCTTTAGAACCCTCAGTATAAATTAATTAGGAGCATCAGATCTCGTTAATTACTTTGTAGCACGGATGAAATTGAATGGAGGACGTTGTTAATGAATATAAATCAAAATTTTGCATAAGAAAATTGATTAATCGAACAAACTTTAAAGTATACTCATTAACAAAAAGCGATGAACGCAAAGTAATTAAGGTTTTGTATTCGTGGAGTTTTCCAACGGTCGAGATGTTGTCGGGGAATTTTTTCCTGAAAGGTCACTACTACCATGCTATAGGAAGGTCAATCTACACTAAATTAATTCTAAATGTAGCGAAACTAATGCAAATGGGAAAGTTTAACATTTTAAAATGTATCCTCTCTTGTAGCATTCCGCATGTTAATGATAATTTCTAAAAATTTAATCATTAGGGAAAAAGTAGCATGATTTAACATATTCGAGGCACCAAACATCTCTTTCGTGTTCCATCAAAATTAGCATAATATTGCGTGCCTCGGCGAAATTATTTCTGTATACAAAATAAAAAAAAAACATTAAATATGAATTATGAGATGCATCTACACTTCCATTTAATTGAGTTTTTTAAAGAAGCCGCCTCAAAAAGTACTTTCCGCCTTTATTTTCTTTTGTATTCTAAAAAATTATTATTGATTAAAAAAAAAGGGGGGAATGGTGTGTGTTATCGGAAAATCTACATTATTTTAACAATTATGGGGGATATTGCGGTAGTTGAATCACGTTTCGCTCATATTTTTAAAACTTATATATTTTCTTTCATAATAATCATAATTTACTAGCGTAAAGTTAATGAATTGGATATAAGGAGCCAATAACGCAATATGTGAACTCTGCCAGAAGCGTGCTTACTGCTATCTTGTTAAAAATGATATCCGCCTATTTAAAAAGGTTGTTTGAAAAACAAATTGCTAATTTGCCATCACGGCTTTAATTTTTTCCTTATTTTTTTTCCAGTAACCGGAAGCACCCTTAACTTTTTCCGGATTATAATAAACCCTGTTTTTCTGGATTCGTCCATAACTGTTTCAGTGCCATTATTTGTAAAAAAATTAGTGACAAAATGAGAACCATCCAATATAAATAAAATCATTTCAAATGTTCGAACTGCTCATCGTTCACTTCTTGACTACATCCAAACCTGTTAAGAAATTCCCGAGTTTTTTCAAGATTTCTCTACGGATTAATTCACATTCAACGACTATTCTTTGTCTCAAGTTCTGTAAAGTGGTTGGTCATCTAAGGTAAACACGTGATTTGGGATTAGGAACATGAGAAAATTTAATGGAGAACGTGCAGGCCGTGTCATGAATCTTCTAACTCGTCTGTAGTTGTAGTGGGAAAGGGCTTCATCTTGTTGGAACCAACCTTTCCCCATTCCAGTTTTTGTTTCCATTGGAACATTCAACTTTTCTGGATGTTTAGTATGGGTTTCATGAATCCAGTGAGGATTCTCATTTGTCCAATGCCTTGAGTTATGGTGATTGCTGTTGCTTCATTTAAACAAAAGGTGGCTCGTTAGAAAGTATCAGAATAGCTGCAGAATATTCGTCTACATTGCAAGTTTCCATAATTCTTGCGCAAAACTCCAGCCGTCGGCAAGATTTCTCTTTTCAATGTTTTCCCAACAGAACAACCATGATTTAGTGCCAAAGTTGTGGTAAAAGTTTGAGGCGATTCATTTAATTCAATGACAATATTGGCAACACCTTTGTTAGTTGTGATCTGCGGTTTTTTGGCAAATCTTAACCATAACATACTTCTTCAGGAGTTTTAACACGATCGGTAAAATCGACCATCATTAAAATTTCAATGTGCTGCAATAAATTTGACACTTTCTCAACAATTATCTATTTAAGAAAAATGAGGATCAACGTATCTTCGAAACAACTGTCCCGGATTAATTAACTAAACATGTGTGGTACGGAGAGCGTCGCTAAGTTTATGTTATTTGCCGTACTACCCCACAGCTCTTGCTATCATTACTCTACATCTTAACATTAACTCTAATATATAACATAATAAATCAAATTGTTTCCTTCCTATGTATTTATTCTTATCTAAATTTAAAAAATATAAGGTTAAAAATCATGAAAACCAATCTGTTTTATTAAAGAATCTCATAAATATTAGCACAAAGCAAAACTTTTCCCCCTAACGCCTCTGTTTGTTTATACAGGATCATTCTTTCGCAACTATTGTTGGAGGATTGTCTTAATTAGTTATTTTCGAAACAATGAAATTAAAAATCTCCCATAATTAATTATTTTCCGCGAACGATTCGAGGAAGGGGAAAGAACGGCGAAGGCGGTGGACGAAGTAATTAATCAAAAAGTTAATTGTGAGGTCACGGTTCGAGTGGTGCTTGATAATTGGAAAAGAGGACAATGTTTAAAGTAAACACCGTTTACTTTATATATAGAACACCGCGGTTCGTAATATAAAAAAAGGGCCAGTACCTATAATACCATTTATATCTAATTAACACAAATATATTGTTAAAGTATTTGGGGGTCCAGATATGAACGTATGTTTCAGTTCGCCTTATACACTTCTTGGCAATCCAAGATAAACCAAAATTGGAAGAAAGGTCGAGAATTTATAAAATTGCATGCAGTGACTGTGATAAAGCCTATATTGGTCAAACGAAAAAAGTGATAGGTACCAGATTCAAGGAACACATCAGGTGTTATCGCTTCGGTAGATTAGATTCGTCATGTGTAGTACAGCACATAAACGAAACCGGGCATAATATTAAATTAGAAAACTTGAAATTGATTAAAAATGTAACTTCGCCACGGGAATTAGACGCTCACGAGACGGTTTACATAAAAAGCAACAAAAATTTTATGAACAGAGAGAACGGACCTTTGTCGTACTCAGTTTTGTATTTGATTTATTGGAGTAAGGCTGCGCATGTTTTATGTTTCGGGCTATAATGACGTCTATTTGTCCGTATTTCTTCGCATGTCTTAGTTTTACGGCATGTAGACGGATGTGTATAATTTATATCCTCGAAATGGCCGTCTCCTTTTGTGACAAATATATTGTGATTGTAATGTTATTGAATCCATGATCATTTTACTAAATAATATATTTAAAAAAAATGAAAACATTTAAAATAACGTGTCATTGCGTGTTGGACGTGATATGACATCCTATATTTTTGGCAATTACCTTTACACTGCATTGGCAATACCAAGCTTCAATTTTGAAGGCCATGGATTGCTCGTTTTTAAATTATTTTCAAGTTTTAACTAATAGAGCTGAATTCTTTTTCTATTTATTGAAACCCACTCAACGCTTCAACGAAAAGCGGTTTAAGCGAAATAAGTTGGAGCTTTGGCGTCCATTAATAAATGTAGATGAAACCGAGACACCGGTACACTTTTGAAGCCAAGTCATAAGTTGCGTTATATTTCATTGTGGTGGAATTGACAGAATTAGATTTTTAAAACACGCCTGGAACTGTGACAGATTCATAGCAGTCGTGTCGATAAAAAATATATAGGGGAATGCGCAATGTAGTAAAGTTAGAAACAGCTGTCTATTATTATTCCTGCCAGTATTCGTTTATGCATTTGATTGGCACTTGGATCCGAATCCCAATCGTAGTGATTGCAGTTAACCCATGTGCTTCACCCTACCCGTAACAATTTATTAAGTGGAAATAATGGAAAAATAGATTTTATTAGAAGTACAAAACTACTATTAACAAATTATTAACTTACTAGCCTTACTGTAAATCAAAAAACTATTATTATGACCAGCGCTAGCGGGTGATAACTAGAGTGGCGACGTTGCGTGCAGTTTGTCATTGGCGTTACGTTCGGTGGCAGGCTAAGTCTCGCATATACGTAACTCGCCACGTAGAAAATAGGCAGAGAGCAAGGCTTCCTACTACAATCGTATCGAAAACGTACTTGACGATTAACAAAATATCACTTTCAATTATCTACGCTACTGTATATACCCGATCCCCGTTTGGCTGACTAACACTCGCTAGTAAACTGCACCGAACGTCCTCACTCTAGTGATAACGTACGAAGATTCGACTACCTCCTGTATTTTCCTTGTGTATTGCGTACATTGTACCATGCAACAGAAATACATGAGGAAGTTGAATCGTCGTGCGCGGGCCTTCGTTTGCGTCATCACCCATCACAGCTAATTATGACACACATGTGGCATCAACTTTAGTGTTCCGGCAATTCAAGGATCAAAGAGCCGTTGTTGTCGTGCATATTTTCTTCCAATAAAACAATTTATCTGGAATGCTTACCGTATTGATTTATTGTCTACTGTAAATTCTCGTATAAATATATAAATAATAAATAAATTTGGGGTTAAGCGTTTTTCATACGTCTCCACAAATAAAAGCGTAATTCCATAATAAAAAAAAAAGATTTTGTTGCTAGAATCGTTATAACAAAACGCGGCTACAGTCGAAACTGTGAACTGCGGAGGATGAAAAAAAGCCGAAGACTGTGCCATCGGCCAGGAAACTTAAGGTGCTACTCATCTTGAAAAAGAAAAAACAATTACGGGGGCATACTTCGCATAATTACTTGACAACCTGAAGTCAGATATTGCGGAAAAACGGTCGCATTTAAAGAAAAAGAAAATTTTGTTCCACCAAGGCAACTTCAGTAGTGGCCATGAATTGAATTGGTCCTATCCACCAGATCTGGCCCCCGGCGACTTTTTTCCTAGGTCCAAAGTTTCCCTCGGAGGACAGAAATTTAGAGGCCATTACATTTGTAAACGCCTATTTCGCAGAACAACAGATGCCATCTACTACTTGGGTGGATTAAAGAAACGAAAGAAAAGTGTACAGAATTGCAGGGAGAGTGTTTGTGTTAGGCTGGGATCCTTGCGTAAAACTGTAATGTGTGCTTTGAAATGATTTTCATGCTCTACTTTGCACCGTTATTTTTATGCTATCTTAGAAATATATCCAATATTGAAATACCCTGTACATAAATGCAAAAAAAAACAGGCTAAACAAATTGAGTAAGGTAAAAAGGTTAAAAATAACGCTTTTTGATTAGGATTTTTATTGCCTCTTTAAATTTTGTCATATAAAAATAATATACAGGAGTATCACGAAAATATTAACAATATAATATACGTATATGTATAAAAATAGAATTAATATGCAGTATCAAAAAAATACATTTATACACCGTCAGATTTTCTAAGGTTCAACGTTCAATCAATTGAGGGTATCGATGATATCAATGATATGATTTCGGGCAGTACGTTAGCATTACAATAAAAAAATTACGACGTCTTCGTGATTGGCGGTTGGTCGCCGACGTATGCATCCACGTCGTTCATCCTTTGCGGTGGATTCGGAACGGTTACCATCATCGCTTGCTTTTTAATTTCCGCAAACATATCCCTGATGTTAGAGTGAACTTCCGACATCATCGAGCTGCCGATCGTATCGGACGGTCTCTGTCGGGAGAGAAAAAAAAAGAGCTATACTCCGATGGAAGGCTTATTTACACGGGCTTAGGGAAATGGAAATTGAATCCAGAGCTGAGTTGCGTTATTAAAATAAAAGCACGCAATAATTAAATGTTTTTTTTTTTAAAGAGCAAGGATTTTTAGGTTAATTAGAGATAGTGACACAACAACATGAAGCAAGGTTTTTAAAAGTGTTTAACTTCGGCAATGGCAGTGGATTGTTTTTTTTTTTTTTTATATATACCTATTAAATGTTACAGATTTCTTTTGACTTCTTGTAGGTTACTTACTACGGCATGCATTTTCTGTGCTTTCAATGCGTCTTGTCGATTCCTCATGGCCTTCTTTACTTCTTCCATGACAGTCGTTCCGCTGCTATCGCCCGAAGGCAGCTCCTTGAACGAACTCGCGGGCATTTTATCTTTTAGGAAGAGTTGCTCTAGTGTAGATTCGTCGGTATTAATCGAGGATGGCGTTAAGTTTTCTACGTTTTCTGCTGCTTTCTTTTTGTTCTCTATTTTAACGGCGGTCCACGACGCTTGTTCACCTAATAGGCAAGGGGTAGATGAGAATGTGGAAGTATTTTTATGGCGAATATAGTAATTACGAGTGTGATTTCAATCCTGAAATCAAAAGGTCTGTTACGTAAAATAATTAACGGATTTTTTTTTTCTAACAATAATAGTTTGATTTAAGTATAGTTGCAGTAAGCACTAAGTACAGTAGTCTAGATGCACATTAATTTTGGTCAAAAATCGAAAAATACAAATATAGGGTGTGCTAATTACAATTGGTCAGTCAAACTCGCTCTGAGAACACTTGACTTAATTCTGAACAAAATATTTTAATAAAGCACTGACCGCAAATGAGTTATTTTTGAGTTATAAATAAACATGAATTATATGAAATATTCTTTATAAATTAACAAACAAAATTCCTAATATAATTTCAATTGAAGCCGCCATAACATTGTCGGACATATGGAACATCTGTAATGCCTTTTGTAGAAAATTAGATATTTGAGAACTCTTAAGAAATAAACAAAACTTGAATTATCTACTTTAGGCGCTAAGAAATGCGATCTTTCTTAAAAATCTTTTAATCTCAATTATCAATAATATTTTCAGATTTTTGGCTAAATTCCATTGGTTCTGGGCTACTGTACATTGGTGAAAAAACATTCTTATCTTACTTGTCATATTTGATGCAGTCGAAGGAATAGAGGAGCAAGGCGCTGCCTGGAGTTCGACCAGTTGCTCGTTGACAACCTCTTGGAGCTGCGTCATCTCCGCCCTGATTTCTTTAATTTGACGATCTCTAGCCGAAAGTATGGCAACGTACTTCTCCTTCTCCATGCTGATTAAGGTTAATTGGTGATTCAGAAGAGCGATTTGTTCATCGGATTCGCTCTTTTGGTTACGCAAATCTTCAAGCATCGCCTTCAGTTCGGTGGTGGGGAGATTTTGCTGCGTCTCCAATTGGGCCTTCACCTTTTTCAGTTGACTTTGTAAATTGTCTCGTTCTTGCTGTAGAGCTTGTATTTTGTTGTTTGTTTGTTCGGTCTAAGTGATAAAAAAGGAAAGGAAATAAAAAATATGTTTTTTGTTATTATTAAAGGAAGCTTTCTTTGAGCGAGGAAGAGATATAATTACGTAAGTATGCTACATAAGTAAAATTGTGAACATAAGAGAAGCTATGCTGTTGACGAAATCACTTAATGGCGCTTACTCACTAATTAAAAATTAAAATTATTTTAGGGATTTCCCCAAAATAATAATAATAGTGTCTTCATAACTTATATACACTGATTATATAGTATTAGGCATAAAACAAAGTATAGCGTAGCCCCACCTTGCCCCCCTCTGGCTACGCCCCTGCCGGGCAGTTACATAGGAGCTATATAGATATTTTTGTATTTCTAGTATGAATTTTTAGCTTGATAATTAAACAATTCGTACATACTTTCTCTGCATCGCAGTTCTCCATTTGTTTCCTTAAAAATTTAACAGTTTCCCGTTCAGCTCGTAACATAATTTCCAGTTCCTCCTTTTCAGTCTTTAACCGAGTACAAACAGCTTCCATCTGTTTACACGCAGCCTCTATCTTGGCAGAACTCTCCTCGAGATGTTTTTGTAGTTTCTCAGCCTCGTAATTATTTTTCGGAGTTTGAGAGCTTCCTTCTTTAGAAGGTGGCTTTACAACATATATGAGCTTCTCATCAATCGGTAGATCACATTCCTTTTGTAAACTTTTTTTTGCCGATTTAATATCTATAGAAGAAGGTTTTCTTGGATCATCACGAGGAGGATGCAGCATAACTGTTGATGCAACTTCGGGAGGGACACGATTTAACGCTTGTTGCATCTCTGATACCATTTGTAAAATAGCACGATCACCTGTAAATACATGAATGTATTTTTAGAGGATAGTCAAATTGATATTATTAGTACGTACTGCTCGAATCCACTAATTTTGCATGTAATTCCCTTGCTAAGAAGTGTATTGTTCGGAGTGGATCGAAAGTATGAAATGATGGTAACTGTTCGCTGCTTGCACGTTGTTTTAAAAGCTTTGACCAAGGTTCTCGGCTCCTGGACCGACTAGTAGATCTACTATTACACTGTGACCGTGCATTAGCATTGTGCGTTTTCACTGTAACCTCTACTAACGCAGGATTGTCCGTATATAGTTCCCTGTGAATCACGCTCGGAATTGTCGAGTCACTTTTCAGATCGTTAATTTGTCGTGCATTTGCAGATTTCGTTTTGGAGGGAGGCAAATTAATATGCATACCGGTAGAAGCTTGATTTCGCGGTGTAGAGCGTTCGCGATGATCTCGCTTCGGCTGACAAAGTCTACCGACAAGCGATTCAATTTTTCCGCGTTTTTGTGATCTTGCGTACGTATCACAATGTACTGTGTCCATATTCATAGTATGCATTCGTTGAGACATTTTACACTCATAATTTTAGAATGGGGAGATAGCCAACACCGGTAATAATTTACTTTGAACATACCAGAAAGGTCGATAATAAATGTTTGAGAGGTTATGTTTGTTGTGTTGACATTCGCAGGCATCGCATGTGGCAACGATAACTAGATGTCGCATGCGTACAAGTTTGAATTTGTGGCTAGAGCAACTTAACTCCTAGTATTTATTTAATAATATAAATAAACATCGACTATTATTTTAATGTCTTATTAAATAATAAAAAAAAGTACGTATAATAAGATAAACAGGATGATGATGTTTCTGAATAATATATTTTGAAAAAAATAATTCTATATTTGGTGTGGTGTCTAAAGCAACGCCTCTTTCAAAATTATGTATCTTTTGCAGATAGGTATTCAAATTTGTATTTATTTTTGAACTTTAATCTAATTACGAATACAATTAATTCTACATTTTATAGACGTAAGAAAATGTATATGAGTTAACGTGGTTTTCATTTTCTTTTATTAACCAAATAATCATGGACGTAGCCAGAGGGGGGCAGGGAGAGGTCATGGATCTCCCCTAATTTTTTTAAATAATCTCATTTTCGTTTCTTATTGCCGGTCATACAAAATGTCCAAATTGACCAAATTCTGGTACGCCCATGTAAATAATAATTATGTTGTCTACTTTAAAAAAATGTTTATTTGCTTAAAATCATGTTTCTATGCTTCTGATGAATAAATTGGAAATATTTAAATTGATGCGAAAGTTGTAACAGCTGATCCATCCGTTTTGCTTTCTTGCACTACAATGTCGCTCGCTAATCGATACTGAGGTTATTAACGCTATCTCTATATACTCATGTTGTAGAACAAAAAAAAGTATCAAGTAGTTTATGTACATAAAAGTATTTTAAATAATGAGAATTTAGGCGAATCTTTTTTTTCTTTGCGTTGTAAACCGGTAAATTTTAACGTTAATACGGCGAGATTTAAATGTCATACCGTCCATAGTTCGTTCCGCATTTACACAGATTATTACGTAACGTTTAGATGCATTTGTTCGATATGCACAGTCCGTGAATATCGCAATAGCCTAGTTACTGCCGACGCCCATTGCCCGCTGACGTCACGTCGCCATGGAAACTACTATCCGCGAAGTGACGTCACGACGATCAGGCGCGGGAGCATTTAATGGTCCAGATTTAGCCCCGGCTACCCTACATCCGGAGCCGTTATGGCTTTAGTTTACACCCTGCTGGATATCTCACAAAAGGGGATGAAGCTGAAGTTTTTATTGTTCTTCCACTATTGTTTCTACTTTTTCCAATTTTGGACGCTCGTTTTAGTGTATTTTTGTTTTTATTAAATGAATATTTTTTTTATTGTTTAAGTAATGTTCGGTAATAAACCTGGGAGCCTTTCCGGCGTTTCCTGTCCAGTTTTTGCCATTAGACTATACGAGTAGATACATGATTTTTCTTTATTGAAACCATTTCGGTATTTATACCTGATCAGTGGTATTACAGCTTGCTTGATTTTCATTTTGATAATCATAAATGCGCAATAACAATAGTTATTTTCTAGATTTAATTTCGTTTATTTAACACGATACAGTAAAATAGGTAAGGCATTCAACATCATCCAAAAATAATAACATGACAAGTTTATTTTTATATTTTATTTCCTCGGGAAATATTATTTTACCGGCTTAGTTTTTGCGCATATTTTCCTTTGATAAGTACCACCTAATATGTTTTTTCAGGTGTGGCGCTCGTCTGTCATATGGTCATAATTTATTAAAGTTGTTTGCATGAAAAGCTATTTTTCGCTTAACTCTTATCTTTGTTATATCATTTAGGTGTTGAAATTTTATCGATTTTCTCTTTTTAAGCGTTGAGTGTCCAGCAATACGATGTTTGATTGTTGAAATAACACGATATCTAGGTCGAAATAATAAATTTTGAATATACCGACTCAAAATAGAAACCACAGCAGACTTATAACGGAAGAATCCAAGGTGACAATTACCGATTACATTAAAACACTGCGGATTTGTAAGACCCAGCGAATGTTATAAAATACCCATTTCCGTTTCCTCGGAGCCCCTAAAATTTCAACAGTTTTTATATTTTTGCAATTTGCACTGTTACGAATAAATTATATATTCCTAAATGCGGTTTCTATGGGTCTATCAAATTTGCTGAGATGAGATCTTACCTCCTTGCAACTACCTCCCGCCCCTTGAGAAGTGGGAGTTGAATGGAAAAGTGTAAAATTTAGGTAGAAATGATAATTTGCAACATGGAGCTTAGTTGTCATTAGCGCCACGTATAGTGAGTTCAGTATGTCCATTCGTTCAGAGTTAATATCCTTCTGGACGCTATGAGCTCGTTTCCAGTAGTTTCAACTCCCTTAATCTCCTACAATCTGGGGAGCGGAGGAGTTGAGAGGTTATATTATAAGTCCAGTCCACTGTATGTGATCTAGCGTTAAGAATAACGCCATCGGACCAGTAGACGGCTCTGGTTTAACAGCAGCGAAGCCATGGGCATAGCCAGAAGAGGGCAGGAAAGGGCCATGGTCCCCTATAAATCTCTCGGTCATACAAAAGTCTCCAAAATGTCAACTCTACCCTGATCAAATTCTGGCTACGCCCATAAGCATAGCTAACCATTCTGAAATGTAAAATTAAAGGAGTTGGCGGTTTGGAGGGCGAGCAAAATACGTGTGTGTTGTACACTGCCGTTCAGAGAAGTTCGGTCGGTTGGTAAAAAACATGAAAAGGTTACAAAAACAGGGGGCCACGTTATTACTTTCAGGGTGTGCTGTTCTTCTTGCTTCTTTAGATAGTTCTTACACACTAACGCAGTGTGTTTTGGGTAGTTGTCATGCATGACTGTAAGGTTACGGCCTATTATACGTAATCCTGATGGCACTGCATGATTCTGGAGTATTGCAAAATAAATTTCCTTCCTCGTTACACCCTGCACTCTGCATAAATCTCCCGGCCCAGCAAAGGAGAAACATCTCCACACTAACACAGAACTACGCCCTTGCTTCTCTGTTGGCACAATGCAGTTTGGGATCACTTTTCGGTTTTAGATCTTCGGACATAAACTCGTCGATTCTCCCCAAAAACTTCAAACTTTGACTCGTCACTCCAAAGCACGTGTTTCCAATCATCTAACGACCAATCTAGATGAGAACGGGCCCACTGTAGCCGTTTTGCTCTGTTTCCCCGACGTAATAAGGGTTTTCGAATGGCAATGCGTCCATGAAGGTCTGCTTGTTGAAGTCGACGTTTTACCGTACTCGCCGAAACTTGTTCTTCACGGCCGCGATTGACTTCGGCTGCTATTTGTGGCGCTGTTAATTTTCTATTGCGTTTGTTTAATAATACAATTCTCAAATCTTCAGCTTTTGTTGTTTTCTTAGATGCTCCAGGACGAACACGATTTTCTATAGTTCCAGTTGTCCGATATCGCTTTATGATGTCATTTACTGTCGAATATCCTTCTTCAAACAGCGTAATAATGCGTGAACGTTTTTCTACGCTGGTAGGCTTGCCACGTGCCATTTTGAAGTAAATTTTCTTAAAACTTTCGCGCAAAAACGACAGATGCACATCAACACACGTTTAACAGTAAAATGAAGCAAATTTATATCTTTACGCCCGTGATAAATAAACAAGAGTGATGCTGCGGTATATTTCCTAAATGTATCGTTCGTTAATAATCCCCAAACGACCCGTTTCAAAAGATCGGTACTTCCGAGAAATTCTTGGAATGATAATAAAAGGGACTTTATTGTGGTTGTCGCAATATTTCTACTTTACATAATAATTTATGGCCTTAATCCCTTAGAAAAGAGTGTATGCTTAATATTTTTCTAATTTTATGTATTAAAATTGTATACAGTGTGATATAATAGATTTTTATTGTATGACCGAACTTCACTGAACGGCAGTGTATATACACGATATATATGGTCAATATTCGTCAATTTGTATAAAATGCACAAAGACGAATTAACCTTAATTAAGGCTAAATCAACTCCAATTACATTGTCCAGCGAGCGTGGTGTTATTGTAATAGTATTTTCTAGTGCTTTCTTGTGTTGAAATAAACTTATGTGGAGTTCTCACAGAAGTTGGAGTGGTACAGTATCTCAATCAGCATCGATTATTAAACTTTTCTGGACGGGTAGTTGTGAATAATTTAATAGGCAAACATTCCCTGTACTACTGTGGGGGTAATTGCTCGGACATTTTGACGACTTTGCACACGTTTCTTCTTCATGTAAGTTTTTACATTCCGATATCCATCTAATATACGTAAATATGTGTATATGCTTTATAGGGTGCTTCCGATGATTAAGGTACATCAATAGGAAACGAAGCAGTATGAATTTTTTACCTTGAAGATGTGAGCACTTGGACCCACTTTGAAAAGCAAGTGGCTGCATATGTTGCGGGGTATATCACGAACGTGTGTCGCTTGCAAATTCAATAAGCTCCATGGACTAGGAAATGAACACCATCATCTACGTATATTAATACATTAAGCATGCTAAAACCTATGTATTACATAGAATAGAAGTTATATATAACAAAAAATAGTTCGATGTAAGTGAAAACATTGATTCTAATTTTATTCAGCGCCGGCATCTTTTGGCCGACAGAGATCAATGGGTATTGCCTTGTAGTTCAGCCTCATACCAAGAATCAAGGGACTTAAAGCACAAACCTAACCTTGTTAATATCTGTCGATTTTTTTATAAGTTGTAATACAATCCTTGCTTTGTCTTCAATACGTAGTTTTGCATTCGTTTGAATTGGTTTTATACCTTAATTTAAGTCTGTTATTGTGTTATTATACATCCTGGTGAATAGTTTGGCAACTCGCTCAGTCACAATTTATCATTTTTCCACAAATCGAGCCTCAAATTAAGGTAAGCTTAATTACTAGGTGTGAACCACCATAAAATCAATTTAATCTAATAGTGTACTACATTTCAGAGGCAAATCGAATGAGCTATATACTTTTTAGTTGTAATTGAATTTCCCGCTGTAGCGCCATATTGCCAAAATGATTAGGTTCACGCTCTACGAGATGGCGTAGTTTAATGGCTTCGCTATTTTATCAAGTTTGGGTTGTCTATGGTCGGTAGTGGTGGAACGAAATATCTGTTCAATTTCTTCACATCGTAAAAGTTACGACTTAATGTAAAATTTGAGTCGTATCTCAGTTGTAATTTTGTAAATTAAATATCGTTCGTGTCGTATGTCGGTAAAATTTTGTATTGTGCAGTTGTAGGTATAAAGTCAATAGAATAGCATAGAATCAGTGCTTCAGTTGCCCCCTGCATCGCTGGTATTTCTAAAAATAAAAGTATCCGCTTGAGTTTTGCCATCAAAATATTTTTCGAAAGGTAAAAATTATAAAAATTAGCTGGATTTAAAACAATCGCTATCGCCGAAAGTGTTCTAGTAACACTCCCGAACTACACAAACTCTAACTTTAATTAATTAATTTCGATAAATAATCTATTTTCAAATTTTTCCATCGTATAAAAATATTACAATACATACTTGCTCTTTCCTCACTCCTAACTTCCTCAAAAAAAATTAAAAGTAACTTGAATAGCATGCAGTAACTCCAAACAATTTTAATAAGTCTGTAAATGCGAAAAATAAAATGTTTTTTATAATACAAAAAAATAAATGTAAATCGTAAAAATCCAAACATCGACCGAACAATGCATGTCGTCGCTAGTCCCTTAATATTTAATTAGCTTAAGCTTAATGAATGCGTATTTTCTCGAAGCTGAGGTAAACATGAATTCACTAATTGTACATACAACTTATTGCTGGCGCAACTTAGAGTATAGACATTTATTTGATTTTCCGTCCCGGAAACATCGAGTTAGTGTTTTGCGATGCTGCATCCGGGCGTTGCGCTTGGATGGAAATTCAAGTATATGCTATCCGAATACAGGAACAAGGGAACCTAAGTCGTACTTATCGTTAATATTAATGGTCTTAATCAGAATAATGTACAGCTAGCGTAAATTGTGATAAAGTTATTGATCATGGCTCTCCAGCTCAAGGGATCGAACCGCTTTGGTTAATGTGAGCACTAAAATTATGTTAATACAAGCTGATATCTTATATCTTAAATGTTATAAAAAGTGCTAATATTTCTAGTAATTGCCCAAAAACCATGCGGTCGTCCGGTTGTCAATGAAGATCTAAGAATCTTCGAAACGGCTGTTTTGGATCCATCTAATAATAACTTGTGCGATGCGGAGTGTACCGACCCTTTAGTGTTATTTCATTATTTGAAATCGACAGTTGATCTGTCATTGGTGAAAAAATATTACATGCAATGCAGTGAAGTGACCTTTTTCTTCATGAACCTGGGTATCCATATTGAGGATGAAGACGGATGCCTCTCTTTTAAAACACCTTTTAGAGGATCCTTTATGCCCTAGATTACATAGTAGTCTTCCTCTTTAGGGTGCTACGCTAGTCGCCCTTGTTGTGGATCCCCAGAACAGGATGCCATAACTTCATAGGGAGTAGAAATTTGCAAAATGCGCTGTTTTGGAGGCCTTTTGGATTGCTTTGGCTATCTGAATGCACAATTTAATTCTTCGTCCAATGTTAGCGCTAGGAACTTGGCCAAAGGATTATTTTCTTGCATTCTCATCATAAAAACTTGAGTCTTTTCTTTATTCATTTGTAACTTCGTAATTTTTGTCACGAATCAGTTGCGAGCTTCGCTTCTCGGGTAGGTTTAAAATTATTTGAGACAAATTAAAGATTACCGAAGTAATGTTTTTTGGATTATGGTGTGCTTGTTGCACTGACGTTTTATCGAACATCCTATCAGCTTTTTCAGAAGCTTTCCAAAGGCTCTTCTACTTATCGTTGCGTCGTCTTGTTCCATTTGTGTTGTGTCCATTGTTGTCACTTTCATGTGTTGCTTGGTCTGTTACCGTTTTCCCTATTGAAGTTGCTGGTGTTGATAATAGTGGTGGTTTTTCTTTTAGTTATTCCCTTGCCATGACGACGTTTAATACGTAATAGATTCCTTAAGTACCGTTTTTTAAATTTATTGAAATTTGGTATATGGCAACGTAGAAAATATACCATCTTGGTTCTCCCCATCCCTAGCTCCCTACTATCAATTTTCTGTATAATCCGATATAATTTATAAAAAAGTTCGCTCGAATTAACTGCGGAATCAGGGAACGGCATCAATTTCAGCCGTCATACGCTTTAATACTTTAATAGTTATATATTTGTCCTTAAACGAGCATCACTAATCATCGTGATATCGTGCGATCCATTTGGAATTTGATTGTGTCACGTGCATTTATCCGCTGACAAAGTACCTATTTTACGGAGGTCGTCCGTCAATTATTCAGCGGTGGCACATCCTAAATTACTTAACCTTTCTGTATTCCGGTAAAGCGCGCCGTTCCCCTTCGCATCCCAACCGACCCGCGTAGCTGCTGGTGGCGCCGTTGCTTCTCGAAGCCCTTTTACCTTTAATAATGCATGCGAGTCCGTTGTGACGTGCCGTGTGCACTCTTCGCCTATAGCAAGGGCGTCTACGACATGCTCTCTTCGTACGGAGATCGGAACTTTGAATTAATCAACGCTACCGAGAAACATTAGCGATACCTTTCAGAAGTTCATAGACGAGCTGGCATTTAATGTTGACGTTTTTGGCGGAGGCGCCGTCGGCTCCATCTGGCGATCGAAGTTTCGGTTTGCTGTAATTTCAGTAATAAAACGTGACAAAGGGGCTGCGAGTAGAAGAAAGAAAAAGGACGTAACGAAATGATTTTGATGAAGACAGCGTAGTTTTATTGGGAGATTCACGTTAGTCAATTTGATTAATATCCCAAACAAAGACAAAACAGTCTCGGCTGTCTGCCAAGCGGTAGGTAATATTCATAATGGTATTCATCAATATAACAACTGAATAGGCGACTATAATGGGAATTGGTTTCCTGGTTATTGTGGAATTTGATTAAGTGACTAGCAGCATAACAAGTGACAAACGGAACATGTACCTAACATTTTCATCAGACCTGTGCTGAATTGTTGGATTTGGTGTTTAAAGTTATAACTGAAACTAGTAATATTTTATGATATTGTGAAGTTGGGATAAACGTTAAAAGATTCAACATATGTGGATAAACATAAGGTAATGGAGTACGAACCTATATTTTCAAACAGGTCATACGATGAGACAAGAAATGAGGAAATTGATTGGTTGTAAAGCAACTGAAGTTTGCAGATTATTAAAAATAAAAATGAACACGGAATATCCAAGTTAAAGCAGGAACCATATTAAATTAAGTAAAAATAAATTTCGATTCTGGTGAGATTGCAAGCTGCTACACTCACATAATAAATTTTCTAATGCTTCTTTCTAATGATTTTTACACCAAATCTACGAGATCATACTCCTAAGGGGAAATGCACTGAATGTTCTTGCCTTTTTCTCGGATCTTTCTAGGCAGTAAAAAGTTAGGTTACCTATACCGCTAGTGCTCGTAAAATGAATGTTATTGGAAATCTTAGATCCATCCAAAATCGAAGTACCGTTTAATACGGCCGGCATCGTATCTCGCGGTATCCAATTTAAACTTCCAGCTAAGGTGGTAATATCGCGGGATCCATGTGCTGCGGCGGGAAGGGTGGCAAGGGGAAGCCTTGTTTGGCATGTGCAGGTTTACGACTTTCGGAGAAAAGGCTGATGCCAACTGGCGACAAATAAGAAATCTCGATGAATGATATCGGCGAAGCAGAAGACGATTTATTTCTCAATGTTTGACGGCGGTAGAACGTCGCCATTTATTAAATGGCAATGTTATAAATTGTGTGCGTCCCGTATATGTCGTCCGCGACGGTAGAGCTATATCAGGGAACGATTTTGAATAATCTTTTAATAAATTGTACGTCGTGCGGTGCGACGGTGCGGTAATGTTTCGTTGTAAATGCATTCTAAATTTGGCCGGCACCGTCGTCTTTCGTACCGTAGAAAAATTATGATTAATGGTGAATTTAACGCTTGGAATAAATGTCGGAGCATTCCGAAAACAAGCGACGAGGCTTTTCTGTGCATCGGCGTGTCGATTAATTTTTCGAATTACCCGCCAGGATTTAATATACGGGAGTTATTTTCGTCGACCATTTATAATAATTGATTGCGACATCAGTTGTTCTGGAAGGAAAGAAAAATGATGGCTGGACATATTTTTAATAATGAATAAATGATAGGAGTTGTGCGGCAAAACACAAAATTGTCGGCACACTCCGTATCACACACGTTATTTGATTAATTCGGAACAATTGTTTCGAGAATTCGTGGATTCCGATTATCAAGGATTTGGACGTATAATGTGAGGAAATAACATGGTTTATTCTATCCCTATTCTAAAAGATATTTACAAGTACCTATTTTTACCGCTTATATGCGGAATATTCCAAACTAAAGAAAAAGGTTTTAGCACAAAACGTAAAAATGAGTGTTTTATCCCAATAAATCCTTGAGAGTGGCTATAACTGGGGCTTTCCCCCTGTTTAATAGGGCTGGACCTCTTTATTTTCAATAATATCCATTCGGTCCTCATATTTAGGAAATACCAAAGTAGTGTTTAAGTATTATTTTTATTTCTCTTTCTGAAAGTAAAATAACTGAATGGAAGAGATGAATTGAAAAAATCGTAAAAAAACACAATGGAAATACAACAATGATTATTATTACCCAGAATATAACACGTCGAAATACGTTTTATTCCACGAAAAATTTTCCCTCGAAGCAATTCATTCTCGAATCTCTTGCATTATTCTTCAAGATATAGTCGAAGAAGGTCGATTTCCTCCTGTCAATCCGTCTATTCGTGCTCGCGCACTCGTATCTATCCATCCATCTATCGTTCGAGGCAAATTCTCGAAGAGAAAAGCGTTTGATATTTGCGTGAGGCTCGGTGATTGGCGATCGATCGCATCTAAAAATGTTTATTGCCGACAAACAATGCAACCGGGGCTGCCGCATCGTCTCCGCTAGACGTTGGGCATCTCCCTTTCCCCGATATATTCCGATCGGCCCGCATTTTCCAGACATGCAACAGTAAATATAGTAAATAAGCTGTCGTCCCGGACTGATCGATGCGTGCGGCTCAGATGTGAATGGAAATGTACTTTTTGGTATGAGAGTTGCTGGCTCGTTCTGCTCGATGGCGAATTCATTTCGAGTCTCAAACGTTCGTGTACGCCACGCAAGATGTCTGTTTTATAATGTCGAGGATTACTTATATTTGACGTATTTACACGCTCAGGATAAATGCATCTTTCTGCATCAGGCAAACGCTTTCTTTAATATGAATTTAAATTTATTTGCGGAAATATCGTATAGTTACATATGCCCTTGTTAAACTTAATCCGAAACGAAATATTACTTAAGATTACCGCATCGTTAACAAACAATAAATACTTTTACACGTAATCGATCGCCAATCAACGATTCTCACGCGAAACGTCGCTAGTTCCCTCAGAATACTCGGAATTAGATCGTGTAAGTTAGAAGGAGTTTCGATCCGAAATCGAACGTCAGAGTATACGGGATCGCTGCGGTATCGTGAGCCGCTGTTAACGTACATGTTGCCGTTGGTGTCGTGTCTATCTAACATCAATAGCAACGGTATCATAGGTCGAAGTTCGAAGTTTCGAAACGAACAGCTTGAAGGATAGGCGGAATTACCGGGCCGACGTAATTGCAGACGGGAGTAATTTCTTCTGTGCGCTGTACGGCGGGTAATGATCGTGTGCCTAGGTGCAACACGTCAAGTTACCTTTCCATCGGTCTATGGACGTGAAAAGTGGAAAATGCAATTCGGGCGTGCCCCTAATTGGACGGAGGAGGACAGAGTGGAGGAGGAGAAGGAGGAGGCGCAGACGGATAAGAAGAAGACACGATGATGACGTCGAGATAAATTTAAAGCGCGTACTCTTCGCGACGAATAAATTGGTTATCGATACGAGAGTATTTCTTTCTGATTTATTGGATTTCGAATAGTGGGATACTACAATTCGGCAAGTGATGCCTCATCGAAAAGTATGATATAAAAGTAATTAATTCTTTAAGGATTTCGAATGAAAATAGAGAGAAAGAATAAAAAGATGCAAGCAAAATTTAATTTTGGTGGAGGTGCTGGTATCTTTAACATTTTTTGAAAGCTGACAAGTTAATTTGTTGTCAATTTTGCGATATTCTCGTTAATAATGTTCATCACGTTCAATACCTAAGTCACCCAGAAACAAATTTAAATAGGAATGTTAAGAACCAGAAATAATGACAAAATAATTCCTCATGGTATTGGTGGAAACATTTACGGCAAACACAATGCAAGGATAGAAAAAATACACTACCCACGGACATGTTAATGCATCTTGCACCGCTGCTTGTCTCGCAGTTCGAAGTGACGAGCCAGACTCCTCATCTAGCAGCCCCGAGCCATTCCTCGAGCAGTTCTTGGACTGCTCAACAGTTTATGACGATGCCTTCTAAATGGTAGGCATGTGTTCTTTGGCAGCATATTTACATTCTGTGTTATATCCTTCCATACTCCAGTTAACCAGTGTTGTGTGAGGCACATCTTGTTCATGTTCTTATTACTCAAAATTTCTTCCAAAGCTGTGCTTTTGTTTGTTAAACGTCATGCAGTGGGACTCTTATCGACTCTTATTGTAGAAGCTACGTTGTCATCCCTTTTTGTCTGAGATGTAGAATAAAAAGGATTTGCTTTAACACCTCTCGGCCACAAAATTGGATTCTTGATTTCTTGCTCAATTCGAAAAGTTAATTTAAATAATTCGTATTTCTCTGAATATTTAGATTTCATGTTTTCACAATCGACATTGTGAATATTATTTTGATTTTAGGTATACTTTTTACTTCATCGGCTGTAGTTTCAGGATTTATTCCATATACATGTAGATACCTAAATTGAGGCTTAGTTTAGTAATTATCCCTTTTTTAATGTTTTTCAATTCTTGTATTTGTTCATCTTTTTTCTTCAGATCATCTTCCACCACCTCAATCTTTTCCAGCAAAAATTGATTTTTATTTGCCAATAATTCATTTTTATTTGACAAGTAAAGGAATGTATCTTCATTAAGTTGAACGTTATTCACGTGGTTAACCTCAGTTTCCTACAATTTACCTTTACAACACTTATTAACCCTAACAAAGCAATTAATATGATACGTTGCTTTGCAGAGATCACAATTCTTGCCACTAAGATGCGCACAACTTTTCCGATTTCTCAGAAATGTTATAAGTGGCACTATTGTCATTCATCATCGCATCACGGGAAATCTTTGAAAGATATTGTCAATGTTGGTAAGTTTGCTAGCAAGATGAGTATGTAACAGTATGGTGGATAGGTGGTGCCTTACAATTTCATTGGTTAATTTCTATCAATTTAAGAAGAACTGCCATATATTTAAGTGCATCCGACGTATAATCGTATCGTTCCCATGGAGAAAAAGTATAATTACCTACCACGCTAGAGTAAATTAGTTGCATTCCCTATGTAATACAATATTCCTCCTAACGTTTTGTATCCGCTCTAGCGCAGCGTAATGTACGGGTTAGTTAAGGAGTTCTCTTATAAGCTTTCCGATGCGAAATTGGTCGAAACTAATTACAAGTACCGCTACATAGGTAAATATTAAATTTTCCGCGGCTCGTTTATTCAAGCTCTAGTAGAAAGGTAATTGTAAAGGCTCCCAGTTTTAGGTATTAAATTACCTTTTTCGCTGCCTTTCGGTGCCGACAAAGTGGGAAAACGGTAGCGGATGAGAAGGTCCGCGTTAGGATCTATCAAACAATTTAATTAAACGGGTATCCTCCTCACTAACGCGGTAGAATTTGCAATATACACCGGCTTAATTTCCCCTAATTTGCGCATGAAAAAATACGTTCGAAGTTGATCATTCCGATTAATTCTATATCTCTGGGAATAAATTATCTTTCAGAGAAAGCATACGTTTTCCACATGCAGCTCTAAAAATATTTAAGTGAACTGGGCTTTAGTATACCGAATGCTTATCTCTTGCCTAGCTGCGTTATACAAACAAAAGCGGAACAGAAGGAAAACGAAATCGTAAATCTTGAAATTTATCCCCTAATAGGTATAATTAGCGAAAGGCGGCGGGATGTTATACATTTCCCATCGTTGATTAATGTCGCTTTTTTGTTGCAGATTCGGATTTGGTCGGCAGCTCCGGTACGTTTTGTTTATGGGTGAGTTATTCGCTTCATTAATTAGAATTATTATGATTATTTGCGAAACATATTGCCCGGTGCTTTTCTATAATACACAGCATCCGTTTTTGCGTGGTCCCTACAGTTTTTGCAATGTCGTTGGGTTTGCTTGACGTAAGTGTTGTGCGTATATAATGCAAAGTGGTTGTATTTGCGAAAATACGTTGTTTTCTTGGACGAAAACGTTTAGATTTAATTTAGTTTTAGATTAAGGTAATTAATAAAGTATATTGCTTAATATTAGGTAATTAATTTGGTCCAGTTATTGTTGTACAATACTAAATAAATTACATTTGATGGATGCAAATACTTTCGTAAAACGAATACGCTAATTTAATCGGAAACTATCGAGATGGCAGGGCGGGAGAGACCGAAAAATGTAAATGTGGTGCGTTTCCTTATATCTTGTGCACTATCTGTTTGCAAATTTATTTGTATAAAATAAAAACGTAGGCTTCTACGGCCAGAGTCAGTTGAAACTAAACGTGTTCCGGGTTTGAACCGTGTCATGTCGTTGGTTAAAATAAAACTCGACGTTTCGCCCACAATCGTGTGGGGCTTCTTCAGGAGAGTAATTGCAGAGAGAGAGCATGGTTCACATGCCGAGTTACCGTGATCAACTGCTTCCGGCTCAGTTAGCCTTGCTTCTGGCGTGGTTCACACCTTGAGTTACCGTTCTAACTGTTGCTATCACTCTCCTGAAGAAGCCCCATACGATTGTGGGCGAAACGTCGAGTTTTATTTGTATATTTCTATTAAAGTCAATTTTTCAAAATTTGTCGTTATAAAATAAAACACATTTGATTAAACCAGCGCAAGCGCTATTTTTAAAGAGAATGGAAGATGTAGAAAGGAAAACTTCTTTATAAATGTGGATTTCTTTCTTAAGAATGCAGCGAAACAGAGAGAGGAGGAAAGACAAGAAGCGGACATTAGAGCCGCACTTCAAGACAATAATAAAAGAAACTGGAGTTCACCTTGAGTGTTCGTAGTTTTCCTGCTAAAGCGATCTTGATTGTGCAAATCATCGCGTACGGAAAATCTGATCAACAATTCGGCACAATCCGCTTTAGTTCATAGTAAACGGCGTGAATTTAGAAGACTTCAACAATTGCTTAAACTAAGGATAGAAAAGGCATAAAATGATTATCAAAGGCAAGTGGAAGCAAATATTAAAGGTAACCATAAGGCTTCCAGGTCATTTTTTAGTAGTCGTAGGACGTCTTCAAGGAATCCTAGGTATTAGAGGTGCCACATTAGCTCCACGAAATATGTCTTTCTTTTGGTGCTTCTTCTGTCGCTGAAGCTGAGGTATTTTCAGAATGAACATCTGCTGATGGTAACATACTTCATTTTTTAGTACATGAGTCTCTATATTTGCGTATCGACACTAGAAGATCGACATTTGCGGCAATTTAGAAAATCAGTAGAACAGTAGCAATGTCTACGAGTAGTGATCGGGCAAACAATGTGAACGATAGATCTATAAACATTTTACCGAGCTTTGCCAAAGTATTTGAACATATCTTATATAATATTGATAACGAAAAAATTACTTGGTTAAACGACCTATTCCTTTTATTGTAACTAAATTGAACGCTTCAATTCCATTATAACATTACCGAACGGATATAGGGGAAATAAGATGATAGAGCACTTCCTATATACATTTTTTCATTTTATACAGTATTCACTAAATGTACAAACGTCATTTGGCACGGATCTCCAATTTTTCGGGGTTTTCCCTCGCATAAATAGGGAATTTCGCAACCGCAGCACCGTCCCTTCCCCACAGCTAGCCAGAGCTAAGTTTCGGCCGTCGAAAAACAGAAACAGCAGAAACGAATAAATTCTGCCGCGGATAGTACGCGAGTGCGACTGTGTGCGAAGGCAATTTATCGGCATAAATTACGCTCGAACGTGCTACGACCGGCGAGCAGACGTCGGTTTTCGTTCCTGCAGTGACAGCCGCGACGGTCGTAATTCCTGAGACTGTCCGCTAGTTGCCGTTTGTTTCGCAGCAGTTCTACGGCAGCGGTTTTTCTCGTGTAGGTGTGTACAGCGTTGTTAGCGATATGATCTGTTAAGAATGTGGCTTATTACTGTATAATGGAATATAAAAACGAACGATGTTTATTTATTAACGAGTAAAATTAATTAAGTACCAGCCATTTTGAAATATTAAAAAAATACGTTATTATTTGTAGCATATAGATTTCTGATAGCAAAGCAAGTTAACAATAATATTCTTTACATGTTTGCTTATTTGCCCGTAGATTACGCTTTAACCAAATTCGAAAACAAAGATACTTTCACAGACCTATTGTTTTAATGGTGTTACGAGATGATATTTATTCGTACTTAGTTGCTAGCAGATGTATTTAATAAATTTCGTCTAACAATAAGTTTGAAAACTTCTTACAAACATCGGTGAATGGTTTAATGCAGACCTGGAGCCTACTATTAATCCTTTTCGGAAATAAATAAGATAAAACTGATGATTTCTGATTTTAAGAGATAGTTTTCGGTAGTAGTTTCGCGAGTATCAACTAGATACTCTATCGGCAGTTTAAAACAACATTTATGATTGATGAATTAATTAAAAGAAACTTTAAACCTATTACTTTTACGCATCCTCTGTATGCTAGCGCATCCCGCGTTCTTTGACCGAACTTGATTGAAACTTAGCTTGAAATTAAACTATTAACATCAGAAATTATTTTGTTGTCTTCTCTCAAACACAACTCGGGCTGAAAATCCTCGATTGCCTTGGTGTCCCTTATCCTATTTGTTACAGATAGCTTTTGTCAATTTTCAACCAGGGATCTTCCTTTAAATAATATCACATGTAGTATGCCACTAGAGTTCGCGATTTAATGTCTAACGAACTGATATTAGTAAGCATCGGCAGACGTAAAATATGCACATTTCCTAGCGACTCCGACAATCTATTAAATCGTAGTATTTAATTTTTTTTTAGCTTTTATTGGTTAAAAAATTTGAAATGTATAATAACGTATAATTTTACATTTCTTAGATTTCTTCCTATATGTTTCTGGATTCAGGAAAACCATATGTGGCAAACAATTTAATTGATTTTGACAATTCCATTTGCAAATAATGCATATACTTTAATTAAAAAATTGTTACTTTCGTAATAAAATAAAATTTCACCAGCATTTCAACATAGAGTTATGTATTGAAATGTAGCCAAACGAATATTTCTTTCAATTAATTCTTGTAAAGGAAAAGGAATATTATTATATATATGAGTAGGTATGTAGACACACTCTTATATATTGAAGCAATTATAGATCAGGGCCCAAAATTTGTAGTGTCGGTTTTTGTGGGGAGAATCAAGAAATTCGGCATTTCAATGTGTCGTATTGTTTGCGTTTTGTAATATTTTAAGTCAAACTTTCCGTTGGTTTCTTTTTTAAATTTCTATTAAAATTACACCGACCAATATTCTTCAATGAATGTTGCTTTTTTGATGCGAGAACAATTTCCGATTGTGCATAAAAAAACATTTCATTCAAACGGCCGTCGCGCCACTGGGTTTGTAGTAGCCCATCCTCTGAGTCCAAGTTTGCAGAACACTGTCGTTTGTTTGCGGCTGTTTTTGTCGATTAGCTCAATGGATGTATTTCTTAAGTGTGTCGATTGTTTGCGGTTCATTGGAATAACAAAGACGGCAAAGAATTCATTCCATTGGAGCCGTTCCAGCTCAAATCATCTAATTGTGGTGACAAAATCAGTTATCGTGTTGCTCTAGCGCACTCTGTTCACTATAACGCTTTTGCTAGCTTTTATCTTCAAAGATGGTACTAATAATGCTATTACTCGGTCTGCCGTCTGGTGATATCTTATTGCTAAGATGCTTTAAACAGACACAGTAGACAAGGCAAGAATTGTTATAACATTGGAAAATGGATGAAGTAGCTAGAAAATTTTGACTTACTCGTAGCGCAGTTCTTAGAATCAAAAGAAAATGGTAAAATGAAGGAGTCATCACGGCAATACCTGGTTTAGGTAGAAAAAGCTTTTCGAACAATGGAGAAAATGTAAATTTAATAATGATGAATGAAAATCCGTTCATCGCAAAGCAGTAACAACTAGACGACGCCTAAAAGACATGGAATTTACACTGCTGCACACACTGGAGAATGTTCTTAACGGTTCAACATAAAGGAAGAAGGTTTGAATTCGCCAAGCATTTTATTGCGAATAATGAAGGCTTCTCGAGAAATGTTACATTCTCAAATGAGAAAATATTCCATTCTAATGATGGTAAAATTAGAGCATGTAGATTCTTCAACTCTAGATATGAAGAACGATGTGTCCAGCCTATAATAGAACGGCTGCTATACAATTACCATTTAGGACTGGATTGGTCGGCGTAAACATGGTGTTTGTCACAGAATAGAAGGACGATTAAGCGGATCCAACTATGTGGACGACGGGAATTATGAAATGTTAAATTTGTTGGTGTATTTGCTCGTGTATTTTTGTATTTCTTCTCTATTATCGGTGTTTATATAACATTTTATTTATGTCTCTTAGGCATTATCAAATAAATCCTTAAAAATAGCGAAGTATGCAGTTAATGGTATTATTATTCTATTGAGAAATACAGTTTATTTGCAATATTTTTGGCTGCTGGCAGGTATTGAACATTGCGCCTGTAAAAGATGAAGGTAAAAATAATCTATGGAAATATAGCTGATATTAGAATCGCCGACTCGGCGATAGAAATAAGACGCTCAATGAAGAGGCGGTTATCAACGTAGAAAACGTCCTCCACCGTCGCCTACGCAACGCAGTAGTAAATTCGCCTTCTTACGTCTAGCGAGTGGAGTCCTTTGTCCGTGACACTTTTCCCCAATTTATAAATCGGAGCTCTCGGAATAAATACATTCTAATCGGGCGCGTACAGCGTTCGGGTCAATTCGGGGCGATTCCCGCCCGACAGGCGAAGAAAATGAAGTTGATTGATTCTTGACAATCTACTACGTCCTTGAGATTGTTATACGCGAGTTATGGCGCGAGGACATCGGTCGACTGCTGGTATTTTAGCGAAAGGAGGACGTATTGATTATAATCTTTCGGTTCGCGGATATTTAATCCGGTTTGGGAGAAGTAGATTATTGCAATCGGGATTTGTCCATGGGTGTATTACGTATAGCGTGAACAGTCGTTTATGCCAATATGGATCGTATTTATATGGTGTTATATAGCGAGGAAACTGCTTGTGCATGCCACGTTGACTACTGGTGCAGAACTTACAAGAAGCCCCAACTCGTCAAATGAGCAGCCAAGTGAAGACTTTCCATCGACGAGAGCAAGTCTACAGCGGCTCTATTCACGAATATGCATAGTCTGGCAGGGGCAGACTGCAACTGTGCCGCCATTTGATATGAAAGGACCATGTGAGACCTGTCAAGAATAAGTTGATTGGGCGAAGTTCAGACTGATTTCCTTCCTTTGCTTCCTTCGTTGATGACGAAAACTAAGTTACTTCTTTAAATTGCCAATTTCGCACCCATTACTAACCTTTGCAGCGTTTCTGTTTTCAACAGCAGCGAGAAGAACCCTGAGATTGAGGAACATTATGGTTTGCCCGAAATTGTTTGGATTCATCCTAATGCCAGGAGGTCCTTACCTGGACTCTAAGATCTGGAGCTAGCCGTCATGGTTTGATTCAATTCCAAGTTCCTGGGTAACTAACGTTTGGGTAGGGCTTTGGCCCGGCCATCCTTGTGTACAGGCTTAAATCATGGGCGGGCCGATTGTACCTCACGGTCAATTTCAT
The DNA here is from genome assembly GCA_902654985.2 of Oryctes borbonicus. Lineage (NCBI taxonomy): Eukaryota > Metazoa > Arthropoda > Insecta > Coleoptera > Scarabaeidae > Oryctes > Oryctes borbonicus. The sequence continues at coordinate 4,874,597 of LR736865.1, forward strand.
TTCCATTGCTGGTAGATAGTTGTCAGTGCTCAGCGGCCTATGTTCGAGAGACCAGTAGGTGTCAGCAATTCCTAATTGGTCGGTAGATGCTCAAATTCGTCTTTTCTCTGTTACATACGAGCGCAGCTATTGATTTGTTTTTCAATGTATATTGTTGTGTTAAAAGAAAACTAGACGATAGAGGCAAAGAGGAACGAGTAGCGTACAATTTTACAGTAAATATATGCAAATTCTTTAGACAATTCTCAAGTACTTTACTGTTTTTCTTGTACTAATAGAACCATGGAACACCCATCAAAACCATCGGAAGCTGGTAACTTTAATGAAAAGTCGTTTCGAAATGAACGTAAAAAAATCTTCGCTCAACATCCACCGTATACTCCCTATTCAGCAGCCTGACTGTTTATTTTTAATTGTCGTTGGAAAATACGATCCTTCCACCTTCTACCCTTTAGGCAAATAGACTCACTTGACCTACAACGTGACCGATACCGCATTTACATATATTCTTGCTGACGTATACTGTACGCCGCCATATTTTTTCGCTAGTTCTGCGCCGTGTTTCCCCTTCTCTCCCTACGGCAGCGTTTTCGTCTCCGAAGTGCCAAGTTTGGCCATAATCTCGGCAACGGTTTAATGAAACGGAAACAGAACGAGATTTATTTATGATTGCGAGGATTTATGGTTTAATTTTTCCGGGTATTTAGAGGAGATGATTTGATTAAAGCGAATTGTGTACGATTAGTGGACAGAAGCGCCTCTAGTTTTAATTATGCAAATGAACAATAAATATACATTTTCGAGGGATATTTACAGAGCGTTGTGAATTTAGAGTAGGGTGTCGGGTCCTTTTTTATATTTTCGAATATTCCTTTTGTTTTATAGGTTTCTTGAATGTTTCCATAATACTTTCGTATTTTATAAACAGCTTCGTTTATTAAAATTTTCTAGCACTCTTGTTTATTTTATAGAGAGGTTTCGTTTTTAGTTCTCATTCTGAACGACGAAATTTATTGTTTTAGCCTACACTGAACAAAATGTGTTTTTGTTAAGCACATGAACGAATGAGCAATCTTTCTGTTTAGTTCAAAAAGTTGTCGAGTGAAGACCTATTTGGCTAAGCGTTTTATTTTCCAAGCAAATCCGAGTGTTTTTGTGTTTAAATTTTACCTTGGGATTAAAGGAAATTCAACTTTATAATTATTCTAAAGTACGCGGGATTTCAGTGCGTGACGCGTCACCACAGAGAGTTCGCGTAACGTCAATGTTCGAGGTTAGTTTTTTAATCAATTTTAAAGTTACTATTTGCATTAAATTGCCCGAAGAATGTTTAAGGGCACTCTGGCATCTACTGACAATAAAAACCGCTTTATTGGAGTTCTAGAACAGTTTTTCTTCTTGTTACAAAATTACAGCACATTCATAAGAATTATTTTCTTGAAAAGCACATCTGATAGGTTTTTGTAATGGTTAGAAGGAAACTCCCAGTTTTAAAACTTCCATTCATTATTGAGATATGGGACTGTCCCATTCGTCATCGAATAGACCATATACAGAAACATGCTAAAACATAATAATCATGGGAGAACTAAGATTATCTTTGTCTTGATAGTTAGAAATGAAACCAAAATTACATATTTCGTTCATTTGATTTATTTCGTATTGTGTACCGTACTTAAAGCAATCATGTTATTTTCCATATTCCTCCATTGGACTACATAATAGCGCAACAACGCGAATTATCCAAATTGCTCTCGAAATTGAAGCGAATTAAAGAAATGCGAGTGCCGCGTTACCGACGAATGCGAGACGACCCGGTCCCGTAATTTTCATCAATTCACGGTGCATACATCAAAACTTACTTTGACGACTTTTAATTTAACAGAAACAACGACCGCTAGATCGCGTGGCGGTTGCCTTCGTGGCCGAAACACCGCCGCACCATCGCACAATTCCATTTGCGATTGCTTTTAAATTGTGAACCCTGGCGGCGGCGTTGATGCCGAGGCGCGCTGGCAATTGCACTTCTCTGCACCGCCGGAATGTATACGGGCAATAGGAATGCGCATTTTCTCTATATTTTAGAGATGGAACGCCGCGCTACAATAGCAATAATCATCGTAAAATTATACAACGTACAACGTTGTTTGTATAAAATGCACGTACACATGTACGTAGCCGCCTTTTCGCGCGAGTGTTGTAAAAATGTTTTTGAAATTGTAGCAAAGACGTTGTAAATTTCCATTTGAAAATAAGTACAATTTATGATCTCATGAAATATGAGAAAGGATAAATCTAGAGCGAAAATGTTCGTGTAGATGAGGTTATTTTCAAGTGCACGTTTCATGGTGCATCAATTTATGTTTAGTATTACCGAGGAGTATACACATGATAGGGCAAAAATTAGCCATAAAATGCTGCGATCTGGCGACTGAGATGGTAAATTACGATTTCGTACGATTCTATGAGTGGTAGACCTTCCCGAGAATTTGTCCACTTCCGCTAGGAGAAGGTTCAGAAATCACTAAACCGCATTAATCTTTCTTTTAAAGAATTAAGGTTTCTGGGTTGAAACCGCGTCGTAATTGCATGAGTTTGCCGACGTTTCGCTCTCAGTTGCACGAAGCTTCTTCTGGGCTGCTGCGTGTGTCGCTGCTGTGAGAAGAATGATGTAAAATTTCCTTTCGGCGCTCATAAAATCAAATTGGTTTGTTCTTCGTATACATATAAATATATACATATATTTATTAGCTCGGCAGTCACTCTGAATATTAATGCCAACTTCCATTCGAAACATTTTCTTATTGCTGTTCACCCCCATGCTTGTCAGATAGATTAGTGAGATTATCTTAGAGGATTTACAAATTATTTTTAATAGATCCATCACGTTGGATTTATATGGCATAAATCAAAAGATCCTTTTATTATCAGCACAGGGTTTTTACCGAAACACGAAAGCAATTTTTCTATAAATCTAAAGCTCACAAAAGTTACTGGAGGTATATGAGAAAAGCATTCGAACGTTACAAAATGGGCTATTACGGGACGCTTACTTTGTGCATCGTTTAAGGCGAAGCCAATAAAGAATCAATATAACCTGCCGCAGATTTTGTTTTCTAACCCGGCACATACATTGAATACAAAGCGATTCGAAGTTGGCGAAATCGCAATAGTCTATTTGTTTTCTTTTTCCCTTGTCAAACATCGTCAACCACTTCCGCCGCGAGCGATCTATTTTCGTAAGAAGAAATCGTTCCTCTATACGTCCAATATCATTTGTATGTTGATTGAAGGAAATGCCGACTAAAAAGAGAAAATATACTGAAGCCCATTTCCTTTTCAAACTTGCGTTATATACGAAACAAAATGGTCGGTTTTAGTTTTCTTCTTGAGCTCTATAATGGGAAAAGTTAGATATTTACTGTAATGACACTTTTACATAATATATATGAATTTATTTATGCAACTCAACACACAACACATCATTTGTGAGGTTCATGATGACATGTGACTAATCAAATCACATGTCGTCATGGCAGACACAGAAAACTGCGTACTGTAGCCAAGAACTGAAACGAAGAATATATTTTCTTAGGTGTAGTAAGATTACTGGACTTAAGAAAATTCGTCTTTTTAATGTAAGAAATAAATTTCCTTGTATCCAAGAAATATTCGTCTTTGTTGAAATACCCTAATTCTTATTTCAAGTAATTTGAATTTCTTGGTTCAATCCCTTTTTACTTTCTTGATTTAAGTAAACACCTGTTTCTTGATTTGATGGGTTTGGTGATGTGTAAACAACTATATACTGTCGAAGCAGCGAAAGGTCTTCTGGTAAAAATTTCTTGCGCCAAGAAAAAATAATTTTTTGCTCCAAGAAAAAATAATTTGTTTTTCCAAGTATCAATACTTTCTTACACCAAGACTTAATTTCTCGAATAAAAAAATATTTTCTTGAACCAAGCTAACAATTTCTTGTTTAAAAAAAAATTACTTGAATGAAGAAATTTCTTTCTTGTTTATATATAAGAATGAAAATTATTTGAGTCATTCTCTCTTCATTTTAGTAATTACTTCTCTGTGTGCACTTGGAAAGCTACTTGAAGGTCATTGTTACATTCATCTTTTCTAATTCTAAATACAATTTTACCATGAACCAATAAGCGAGTTTAGATAAAGAATTCATATCAGACGCCGATAACCTTCTTAGAAGCAAGACGCGACGCTAGTTAGGCATTCAGACAGTTACTATTATTATTTATTTTGACGTCTATAATTACAAACTACCTTTTCAAAACCAATTTCCGGTTATTCTTGAATTTTCTGAAGAAATTTTCCTATCCTACGAAGAATTTTCGCGATCCAATTCAGGTTCCCCGACCGGAGATTCCTTCCTAGTCCGAGTCCCTTTCGTGCAGCCAAGCAGTCCACTGAGGAACCAGTTCGTCAGATACTAGAATTTGCCCACCAATTCCCGAAGTCTTCGTAGCAGACGACGATTCTTCCAAGGTTAGTTCCAAGAGAGAACAATAAAGATAATAGTCCAATCGTATTCTTAAGCAGTAATAGTAAGTTAACTCAGAGATGGCGTTATAAAGTTGTTAAAGTTTGAATTGAATTCAAGATTTAATTAACCGCTAAAAGAATCGCGTTGTTCTTATTCTATGATACTCTTTCAGTCTCCACAGTTTCATCGAACCCTGCTTGCCGGTGTTCCCTTGTTGCTAGTCGAGGAGAAGCAGGAAGGGGGACACGTATTTTTTAGCTTAAGATCTCAAAAAATTGCAAAGAGTAAAGGATTTATTTTGACATTTCTGGACCTTCAACATGGATCGCCTACAAGTATTATTTGTTTCAAACAACATGATGTTAGTTTGCCCGTATTCAAACGTTGATTTTGGTTCAAGTAACTATAATTTTGTTGTATCACCCGAATAGGTCTTTCAGTGTAGAAATTTTCCTTTATATTTGGTAAAATTTCCAATTATTCTATTAATAATACGTTATTATTATTGATAACATATAAGAAAGAGCAAGATTTAAACGAACAATAAATTGGAAAACTGAGGAACGAACTCATCATCATCAAGCAATGCGCGTCGTAAAACCTTTACACGCCGACCGAAAAATAACACAACCGAATAAGTGCTTCTTTATCTCTCTCCGAAGAATAAGGCACGTGCCGCTTGTTTATGCGTATGCGTGTGTATCGTTGTACGAACGTGTTTTAACAATACGGGCGGATTCCTAGGTTGTAGGTGACTGTGCCTCTGTGCCAAATGACGTTCGGGCGGGGTCGACCTGCCGCCCAGTCTTGCTGTGCTGCTCCTGCTATATACAGGAGGCAGCCGATCAATAGTCACTACGTCGGTGCCTCCGGTTTAGGCGAATATATGTATGTATGAAGATATAAACACGTGTGCAAGTGGATATATCCTACGTTTTTGCGAGTTCGGATATAACAAGGAAAATGTTTTCTTGTTATTTCTTTAAAATCTTGTTGATTTTCAAGCGTAAATTTGGATGTTTTTAAGCAATTCTTCGATTTTTTTGTTGATATTAGTCAGTTGCTGCTAAGCAAAATGTAAATATTGATAACCAAAATCGTTATTGCTTAATACAAAATATATCGAAAGGATTGGTTTCCTTTTTAAAAAATCGTAAAATAATACTTGTGCAGCACCCAGTAAAAGTACAAATGTTTACTGTGCTGAGAGTATGATGATAATTAAATTTTCATTGACAAATTCGAGCTCTTTTCAGAGAAAATTTAATAGTGGGTTGAACACATTCTGCTATCAGCCTGTGAACGTGCTTCTGATCTATGGATCTATGGAAGCTCATTGTAAGCAACTTGTAGAGCATCATGTAGCTGTTGTAAATTCATGGGAGGCTTATGAAGCGTGAAAATCCTTCGACCTATCGTATCACACATTTGTTCTATGGGTATAGTTCGTGCGGCGATCGTGCAGATCAATTGAAAGTATTGATGTTGTCTTCTTGCAAAAAATAACCGCAATAGGCAACGGATATTAACTTGCTGCAACGAGGTATTTCTTGGCTCGGAAGTGTATTGTGCTAAGGAGAATTTCTTTAATGTACATTTGAGCATTTCAGTGGTTTCAAAGAAATACAAAAACAACCCTGCTTCTTATGTTCTACGCAAAAATACAAACACTGCTTGTTTCCTCTTTGACTACCACGGGCCCACAAAAAAATTCGTCTGAAAAAATTAGATGCTTTCAATCTTCATCCTAATCTGCTAATGTACATGACACTGTTTTAATCTAAGGGCACGATGCTCATTAGCGAGAAGCAATATTACACTGAACAAAAAAGGTGCGTAATACAACAAAAAAGTACGTTAATGTAACAATCTTTTTGTTAAAATTGGTCCAATGAACGAGTTTATCATTTTAATAAATAGCTGTTTATTATATTTTCGTATGTACACTATATTAATAAAGGAATTTATTGATGTAATGAGTATATTTATTAATGTGTAAGGAAAAACCCCTAAGTGCGTTTTGCTTTTTACCAAGTGTTACGCGAGAAATCATTCGCAAAGGTGCTAAATGCTTTGCAGACAAATAACAAAACAAGCAGAATTATGGGCGACATTTAAAGTAGGTGATTGTAGGTTAAATCAATGCCAGATTAAATTAAAGCGACTGTTAAGGCCAAAGGTGACGTGTCTTAAAACCTTCTTTGCAATAGATGTCGCTATTCGTATCTTGTAATATTATAATTTTTAAGATACATATAAAATCTTTAAAAGATATAAAGAAAAAAAGATATACTCTTATTTACTACTACAAACTTCCATGTGCACATAGTAAAGATCTACATTGATCCAATGTCACGTTTTGAGAAAGTGTAGCCAAAATCTTGTTCGTCGGTTAAAGTACTAAATTCGCCTGTTCACCACCATCATCATCATTATCGTTAGTAAGATATTAAGGTTAAGCGGAGGAGGGTGACGTCGAGGCCATTTGTTGGTCGGCGTCCTCCGTATTATACAAGTATTTTGGTGGTCGTGGCGTGAAATTCCGTCGTAAAGATAAGAGAAAATAATTTCGTCAAAAATTATGTTTTAATGATTTCCATTCCCGTTTCGAACGAGTCGTAAATACAGGAATCGCGTGCTACCGATCGGATATAACCGTCCAATAATATTAAGAAATCTGACGACGACAACGACAACAATAACCACAAATAACGGCGCAAGAGAAGTTTTCATATTCGCGGAGCTACAGTCGGTCGGAGATGTTTACTCGACGTCCAAAATGCATAGTTAACAATTTGAAGTCGTTCGTCTGTACGTATTTAAGGGTCGTAAATGGTGCGCGCCTAAATTCCCGGCGTCGTAAAAATGTCCCATGTTAAACGTCTCAATGGAGCGCTTACTTTCGTGGCAGTTTTACGGGCATCGAAGTGTGCGAAGGTGTAATGACTTCCTTACCGAGCGGGTCGTTCGACTACCGCCTACTCCGACGTTTTTTATTTTTCTTTATTGCGCTTGATCGAGAAGCTCGCGTTTGTTTGAGCGATAAGTGGCAGAAGGATGTGCTTCTTCCTTTTAGGAAAGTGGAACTTTATATTTTCTCTGTATCATTGCGACTGACGTGCGAAGAGATGTTTATGTATATTCTCAATGTGTCAGAAACTTACTAGGAAAGTAATTTATGGGATCGTATTAAATATAAAAAGAGATGTTGCCAACATCCAGTTGCATTTCATGATATTTGTTAGGAATAAAGATTTCGTTGAGAATTATAAAAAAAATTGGAGGAGCAGTTAAAGCATTTTGCTGATTTGAAATGCATATTCTGCGATAATGTTTGTTTTAAATTTCTCTGTACTTGGAAACTAAGGAATTCTTGTAGCTTGCTTGCAAATAATCTATGGAAGCTTTCAAAGAAATCTTTAAAACCTAGAATGGCATTGTTATATGATGACGCCAAAAAGGAAAATTGAAGAAGAGTTTCTTGGGTGCATCCGATAGGATCGAACCATATGGAGAAAGTGGAACCCTGCCTTAAATCCAATATTATTTCTCAACCTAGTCTTCCTACAAGTTTATACGTTTTTCTCTCTTTATTACTCCTAAATAATACTTGGCACCTTCTTCTGCAAAATAGGCGTTTCTGAATGTGATTTGATGAAAATGTCCTATGAGCGAAACTTTGAGCCTAGGAGAAAAAGGAGAAAAAAGTTACTGAAGGCAAAACCTGATGAATAGGATGGGTGGTCTGCCAATTCGAACTCCAGTTCTTGAGTTTTTCCATGACGACCACCGAAGAGCGAAAGGGTGTACTACTCGGGGAAGAACACTTTCTTTTTCTTTAAGTGCGGCTGTTTTTCCGAAATTTCCTACTTCAGCTTGTCAAATAATGATCTATTCTAATACAGACAAAGGCATTTCGTTACAATTAAGGTCGCAGTGACCAAAGCCATTTACGCCATGAACTGATTATAATAATAATAATAATCTATTACCACATGAGGCCTGCTGCCGAAAGGAACTTTATGGATTGTGCTCTTCCCTTGCCAGGGTATTTGCTCTTTCTTGGGAGTTGTGTCTATAGCGTTTTGATTAAATAGGATTCTAGAACTAAATTTATAATAAATTTAGTATGACCTCATCTAAACCGGTCCCTTTATATCCGTTTTATGTTGTTGTTAGCAACCAATAAACCGTATACGTCGCCTGCATTTTTAACCAGAGCGCTGCATTTATTTTAACTTTCATGGCCGTCAAAATGTTAAAGGTTACATTTCGCGTAGGAAAGTAGTAAAACGAACGGCTTAATAATTTATTTAGATCGCTCCTCTTGCTTGTGGTAGGACTTCCGACGATGCGACGCGACGTTAACCCGGTATCCACTTCACATGCATGGCGTATTTATAAACTCCAAAGTCTAATACTACCGAAAAGATATTATTTCGTTTTCTTAGCCGTAGCGGTTGGCCTCCCTTCGCTTTATCCGGTTCCGGACGTCCTCGAACGCTCCGCGTCCGGGCGAGGAGCGCGTCACGGATCCTCCGGTGTGCCATAATTCCCGGATAATACCGCCGCGGGCAAACGGTAACTGGATTTATTCCGTGCGAAATGTGTGCGTCTTTTCTATTATTCATTTTGATGTTTTCTGTGCTGTCGCGGTAGGAATGGCCGAGCGGTTGGATTGGAACGCTATGCGTGCGCTCCAATGGAATGCCGCGAATTCCCGGAGAGACGCTGCGAGCGGCGCGCGGGGTTGCGAGAGATGTATGAAATAAAAAGTAATGGAAATGAAAAATTCAATTACCGGTAATCTTGTAGAGAGCTAGGGTAAATAAAAACTAGAGGAAATGGAGATTGGATGGATATGGAACTAAACAAATCTCATTAGTTTTTTTATTGTTCTAATGTAATAGATAGGGATTGTCAATTAGTAGAATGGTGGACGGGTTATTCCAGATACGAAAGGAAAAAGTAGCCGGAATTTTCGAGGATATTCCTGTTTTAAATTGATGACCCCATGACCCCCCAATGACCCCAATGGAAGAAACGAAGCCATTACAAAAGAATTAATTAATACTAATGATAATAATAGCTTCCATTGCTAGCGCGTAAGTGCAGCGGGACAATGTGTATATACAGAACGAGTTAGAAAGAACTCATATTGGTATGGTGAAGGTAGAACTCGAAGTACACTCGCAAAGAAACGAATATTTTTCTATCGGTTACTTGGAATCTCGTAACGGATACTCCGTAACAAATATTATTATTATTTGAACAAGCAAGTGGAAATGTCGAGACACGTCTTTTTAATGTCCTAATTGTTATTTCGATAACATCCTTTCAAACGTCCTTTCCCCCTTACTTTCTTTTTTATGGTATTAAGGCAGTACCGCCGAGGAAGACAATGGTTTGTAAGGGAATATCGATTGCCGGTATATTGATAACGAGTATGTTTTGTTTCGTTGGCCAAAAAAGTAAACAATAGCGCCGCATCGAACCGTAACCCAAGAGTGGCGCATCCGATGGCGCGCAGAAATGCAATAACCGGTATACGCCGCTGCTTGCTTCATAAACGTCGCTTTAATCAAGTGCGGGATGGCGATGGACAAACACACACATACATACACATGCATGCATGGACTACTCGATTCCCTGGCGTGTCTTGAAACCGGCTCCCCAACCCCCGGTAAATCATTGAGGGCATCGTCGTTACGGACAATATATGTATGATGTTGGCCGAAGTTTCAACGAGGTGGATGGCGGTCCCTTCCGTTCCCGAAATGTCACGATAGGGTAACGTATATCAATGCAAAATTGCACATTATCTCTGCACCCGTTTAATAAAATATTGACGTAAGTATAACAAACTGGCGATACTTGGGTTAATACTCAAAGTATAGTTATCAACATGAGAACGTCCCTATAAATAGGGAAGATCGTTATCTCTGCTTAGTTTACATTTAAAATATGCACATATATACACGATGTCTCTTGGCAGTAGGCCAAAGCCGACGTGTGCTATTGAACCAAAATATTTTTAATAGTTTGACACTTCTGGTTATACCAGAAGTAGCTATCAGCTATACTCTACATATAATTCAAATGTCGCTATTTCTAACCATATTTATACAAAAATATCTAATTGTATCAAGGGTAACTGCGACAACAATAAGGTTTCACATCCTGAAAATAGAAAACACATTTCTAGCTTTAGATATGTTACGTAAACAAATACAAAAGAAACAGACCTGTTCTTTAGATAAAATAAAACATTCTTTGCAATAAAATATTAATAATTTAGCAAAATAAATTATTCCATCCAGAAATCTGGTTTTTCAATTGGAGTAAATGTTTCTTAATTAGAAGGAAATAAATTTCCACTTAAAGAAATTATGGATTTTGTTTCAAATCTTTAGATTTTTTCTCTTTCAAAGGAAGCAATTGTACTTTGAGTTAAAGGAACTAGCAAAAAGAATATTTGAAGCAAAGAAATATGCGTAAAAAATTATTTTTTTTTTGTTTAAAGAATTCTTTCTATCAGTGTACGACATATTATTGGTTTGTTATTATTCATTTTTATTATTAATTGTCAAAATTTGTTATGTAGAATTGAGAAATTACAATAAAGGTGGGGTACGCGGTTCCCTGTTATACCGAGTGTCTTAGATTTTATTGTACAGCCAGTACGATGATTATTTGATCAGATAGAAAATTATTTTTTGGGAAAAATTTCTAGGGTAGGAAATGTGCTCCCAAATGCATTCTATGATATTAATGCAGCTGGTTCACTATTGCGCAATGATTTTTTTAATGGCGCGCCATGCTTTTTATGTTGTTTGTCGCTTTATAAGCTTCCAATTGGACAATAACAAGCACACTTTATTATATATATATTATTTGGCCAATGTCTGAGCAAAACTTTTAAACAGAAATAACAATATTTTTTATTTTTATTTATTATATATTTAAATATAAACTTAAGAGTACAGTTAAAATAGTTAGAGCTAAGATATCTCATATGATCAAACTAATAATAGGCATTAAACTATAAATGTTGATCAAACCGTCCTCCTCCTGCCCCGAGAAAGTTCTTATACTTTGATAAGCTCGCGTGGTTTTAAATTCGGGATCTCTTATCGGAACAATGTAAACAACATATTTTATATAACTGAAAATATCTCGTTATCAAGTGTTTTTCCTTGCCTCATAGCTTGCCGGCTTAATCTAGCATGCATTGCAACTATCATGTCGTGAGGAACTCGCCAAACAAATATGCAACTATAAAGGAGACATTTTAATCAAGTTAACTCTGAATATATATTTGGACATACCCATCTCCACTGGCTGAAATCAGTCTTCTGCAATCGTTTGTAAAACGTAACCCTGTTGCCAATTCTGAATGACCGCACATTGTCGCCATACACTCTCTGGTATAATAATCGTAGACAGATAATGATTTATCGGTGCAAGAAGTAGCTAAGTATATGCCTGATCTGTCTAGAACTACCTAAAATTAAAAACGGAAAAGAAAAAGTCAATTGATGAATCGAGCTGGCCACCTTGTTGACAATCCAAGAATCTCGAAATACGCGATTTAACAAAATTGTAATTACTGCACTATTATGTGATGGAGCATGTTCAATTTTCTCTAAAAGTTCTGGCAGATCTTCAGTGACCCGCAAGGGGAACATTGTAAAAATACTGTCCAGTTAAACGTTCAGTTACGGTGTGTTTGTTGTTGACCGGTGACCGAATTCGGTCCTCGAAACAGCCGTCCCGGATTATATAATTAATTAAACTTGCGTGGTGCGGAGGTTGCCGATACTTATGCGTTGTTTATCGACTAAATTGTACATGGTTGTAGAGCGAAAAATAAGGAAAATCAAAATATTTCATAAAAAATATGGATCAGCCTGTATTGATATCTTAAGGTCCACTTGGAAGCACACTTCCTATCCTAGAATTTCTTTCCAGAAAGCAGTCCTCTATCTATTCAAATAATCATCACAAAATCTGGGACATCCGGCCAAAAACAATACTTTAAATTATGTTTACAAAAAGCTACTCCTCCAGAGTTTCATCGAAATCTAAATTTTCGGGTTGCCGGTGTTCTCTTGTGAATTTTGTACAATGTTAACCATTTGTGAAGTGTCTTCTGCATTAATGGGAATTTGTATCGTATCTGAACATGTTGATCAAATACAAATAATTGAAATAATGAAGTAAATATTATGCCAGCCAGAGATGAATGAATTTCAATTCAAGCTAGCGCAGTGACTTTCAGCTAAGAGAACACATAATACTTTTTCTCGGTGTTGTGAGAATTGCAAAAAAAAGAAATGAAAACATTATCTCCTTAATAATAATAAGATAAAAGAAAAGAAACCAAAACAAATTTAATTTGAAAAGTAATAACGTTATTGAGCCGTAACTTTTTTCCTCCGAATAAACATTCAATCGGGGCCCGCTTCATGATTCTTCGACATCGACCTTTTACAAATTTAGCTTTCCTTTATGTTCTTCGCTTTTGAATTAGCGTTTCCTTTGAGCGGATTTTCTTTTTATGCTCTCCTTTTTTGTATTCGGCGCGGCAATACGCATTAAGGCAGGTGGTTATACGAATATGCTATGCATCTATATGAGGATCGTATTGGAATGGAAAATATGAAAGGAGAATTTCGTATTATTATAAAATCGATACAAACGAGCGTGAGCTTGCAAATGATATAAAAATGTGACCGGATAGGTTTTTTAACGTACCCATCTTTTTCATATTAAATGTGAATTGAAGCTCCACAAATCTGCTTGTAGAGGTGCGAAAAATAGTAGCAGACACTCAAATATTAATTCATAATTATTTACGAAAAATTCGGAACTACGCATTGCTGGATATGCAGTACGCATGATCAAAATTGTGATTGCGGTGATATTCAGCATAAGTTGTACCACGATCTGCAAATGACTTAGATGTTAATTTCGGTAATTTCCTGCGCTTGCTGCATATTATCATTGATTTCAAGTTGAATTAATTAACCCGGAGCAGCTGTTTCGAGAATGCGTCGATCCTCATTTTCAACAATAGGATCGAATGATGATCGTCCGCTTTAATAGTTAAACTTGTGCGATGCGGAGTGTGCCGATACTTTAGTGTCGTTTGATTCATAACTCTTTTATTTTTAAAAATTATAAATAGGTTCGAGAAAACCTCTTCGCATTGACCAAAACCGTTCTTTGTCAAGCGAAAACGAATGAATTCGTACTTCTCGACGCGATTCTGTTTCGCTCGACAACGTCCATGTTTAATTTCGGGCGTACTCCCATTTCCCTCGCCGCGCTTACGTAAAGGTGTCGATCAGCTATTATTAATATTCCGTAATATTTGTTAATCGGATTACAAGTATATTTTGCACTAACCTATGTCGACCCTCACTTTAATCAAGGAACAATTAAAATTGTAAGCATAGATAGCTACGATAAATTCCTCTATAAGTTAATCACGATAAGCTAAAAATTATTTCCAGCGATGAAATTGTTATCGACAAAAGAGCGTGTACATCCTCTTCGAAGCAACAATAGCGCAAATGGAACATCACGAGCTCTCTACCTTGCCCATTTCTCCCGAAAGGCTGTCGACGCTCAATGGGGGGAGAGTTACAGAAAGCCGGAGTTCATCAAGAGAAGCGTCCCGGAACCCGGATTAGCGACTTCCTCTTCAATCGGACGACCGGTTCCCTATCTGCCGGATAAACAGGCAGAGGCTTTCGATCGATTCCTTTCTGATGATTTGTTGATTAAGTAAATATTTTTTCTGCGATCATTTCCATTATTAGCACTGCGGATATTGGAGCTGCGTGCCGTTTGGGAAAGAGAGCCTATCCGGTAATTGGTTTTTTGTGCCGTTTGTGCTGCTGTTCCCGATTCCCCGAGTATACGCGGTCGTCCATTGTTCGCCTCGAAATAAACTGTTTGCATTACAGTAATAATATGCAAATGGGTTTGTACTGCGGTTTCTCTTTTTTTTTGCCAATCTTAATAACCGGATATGGTGGAAGCGATCATAACCGGAGCAAATTGGACGAACGAAATGTATAAAATGTATCTGGTTTTGGGAGAGGACTTTTTTGTTTTAGGCTTAACGTAATCTGTAGTATTTTTTCTTTCAACGATGTTTTTATAAATTTTTGATGAGGTTCTAAGGATGAGTTTGTCTATGCTCCGGAAATAATTGAAAATCTAAATCGAATATCTCTTGGCTGTCAACGTTTTCTATTAATACGGCGCTTTGTTACTGCAACCATTGCAATATTGCCATAGACATAATCCTTAAGATGCTGCCATTCAACAGGGTGTATGGCGCTGTTGGAGTTGAGGCTTCTAGAATAGGTCCTTTACAAATTCGTCTCCATAGCTTTTTATCTTGCATGTTGCATTTTCCTCCACACGACTTTTCTCCTGACTGCTGATGCCCTTACTCCTTCCAACCCCGTTCTCTTTGGACGACCTCTTGCTTTTCTTTTACTTGTTTCTGCTCGATTCTGGTACCCTTCTCATGTATGTTTCCGATTTTCTAATAATCTACTTCAAATAGTTTATTTTTTAATTGTATTTGTATGCTTATCTTCCCTTTTGGCAAGAGTATCTACTACTCTGTTGCCATCAATGCCAATGTATGCTGGCGTTCAAATAAGGATAACCTTATTATTTTCACCCAAAACGGAGCTTCCTCACCTTAAGATCTTATAGTAGAATCTGGTTATTAGAGAAAAGAGAGGCTTGCGACAGCACATTTCTGCACCGTTTGCTGTATGCACTGTGAAACCGCCAGAGAAAAGGTTTACATCGGAAAGAATCGGAGTTGTTGTATCAACAGTATCTGCCAGGGTAACATACACCAAAGAAATTATCCAGAGGTGTGGTACATCATGCCCGAAGTCAATGGACAGTAGTGTTGTTCAGAATCACTTAATAATTATTACCAGCGCGAATGCGAGATTTTTTCTTTTAAAATCCTGTCTTTTACCATGATTTCCAAAACTAATTTAAAGAATCTATTGTCAAGCTACGTACAAATCCAGAAGTCAATTACTTATCATTCAAAATAGTTTTATCTGCAAGTTTCTCTTTAACCTTAACGTTACGAAAGATTTATATACGTATAATTCTATTATACAGATTTAGACTGGCTTACGGGACTAGCGCACCTTTTACTGCTATTATTTAGTTTAGGTACCACACTAAAACAACTAAGCTCGCAGGTCTCTCCGCCTATAAAACAAAATCCAAAGCTCTTGTACTCCACCCGCTATTTCGGCGAGATGTAATTAATTCGCGGTTCAGTGCGCTTTCCGTTGAAAAGCCTCCAGTGCGTTTACCAGCTTAAACAGTAATCCTCGCCAGGATACAGAATGCAACGGTTAAATTTGGAAAGGTCCGGTTGTTGGATAACGTGAACTGAAGTTTCCGCGGGAGAGATTGCAATTTTCAGTATTTGTTCCTACAAGTTGTTACTGCATAAGAACATTGAAATTATATTCATTGCAACAAATTAAACATGGGTTAAATTTGCACCTATTGCATGTTTAAGAGTCCTTACGTAATTTGATGGTAACCGTACTTGATGACTAGTATTCAAATGCATTTCTATCATTTTGACATACGTATGGTGAGTTTTGTACTCATTCAAGGGAGCAGCTGACGCATAACCGCAAATATTTCCTTGTTTGAATAATTTAGAGTTGCAAATTGATGAATAAATTTGATGAAATTCGAAGAAGGACAATTCGGAGATTATCCGAAAGCAAAATTCTAAAAACATTTACCCATATAGCGAGTGTAGGGTCTTGATGAAGCTGATTTTCGCCTAGTTTCTACAACAGTTTATCAATCTGTTGTGATTTTTTTTTTACAGACGAAGCAAACTTTTCTAGGGATGCAATTGTTAATTTCCATAATAACCATAAATGAGCTGAAGAAAATCCTCCAACCAACAACCTGTTTCATGAAACATGGACTAGCATTTTTAGCATTATTTAATAAGACCAATGTTTTTACTAGACAGATTAAATGGGCCAAATTACAGGAATTTCTTGGCAATTGATCTACCTATCTTACTTGAAGACGTTCTGTTGGAAACACTCATGATTAGAGATGACAAAGGCAGGTGAAATTATTCCTTTTTTGCAGCGACTAGACAGATTCGTGTTTTGTCGACTCTCGGGGAAACCAGTAAGCAACACGAACCATTTCTTATGAGACGAATAGACACGAGTCTGGCTAGTCGCTGTAAAAAAGGAATACCATAGTTTCACCTGCCTGGGTCACCCGTCATCTCTACTCATGACGGTGATCCATTACATTACAGCCTTGTTGCAAGGTATTTCTTCGAATCGTCGTATTGGCAAAGGTGGGCTAGTTGCAATTCCTTTTTTTTTTATGGGGCCACATAGAAACGCCGATTCTTACCTTAGAAAACCTCCGGCGACTGAATACAACATAGTTTTCGTGTGTTCCGGAATAATCCCGGAATTCTTGTATAGTGCAACCCGGAATGGTGGTTTTATAGAACTATTTCTTCCACGGTTGTTACGTAAGACCTCTACAATACCTTTTTTAAATATATTTGCCCGTTTTCTTTGTGGTCACTCAAGTATGTAAGTTAATTGTAAACTCTTTTTACAGAAATCATTGCTTTGTCATTGGTATCAAATAATCAAATAATAGACATCAATCGGCCCTTGCAAGTTCAAAGAGCCTTCCAGTCTTAGTACTGCATAGAGAACTGGATTAATTTTTGCTCTGTCAACATGAACATCCCAACACAAATTCTTGTTTTTTAAAGTTGCTATAAGCTTGTTTACTCTGGAAAATTCCATAAATACCAGCTTGGCGCTGATTACAATATTGCAATTGAAATTAATCAAAAGGTTTTAATTTCATTTGTAACTTAGCTTGTTTGATATAATAAGTTAATCACAAAATAGATTCTTAATTTGTTAAAAAAAAATAAATCCTCTTGATACATTCGCCAATATATAGTTGCGTCTACCTTACCGAATCGTAAATAAATTATTAAGTTCTCCGTTTTGCGGCTTCCCTATTGGCCGCGCCGATGTGTACAAACGGTGGTGGAAGGTGAGACGTGCCAATGAAGAGCGATTCTCCAAAAACCGCACAAAGTCCTCAGAAAGAACAATAAACATACAGAAAAGGCATTCGTCCATCTGGGCGTCAGATGTTTCGCGTCTCAGTCCTTTTCCGCCGAATTGTCAGTCCTTCTCTTTCGCACGCCTCTCTCCGATGTTTGTCTAACGCTCCGGGATTTGTTGGAGATCTCTAATACGAGACGTATGTGTGTATTTGAACGTTTCATTACGGGCGCGCAATAAAATTCTAAAGCAAATATTAAAGGGATTTAATAAACCAAGTAAAAGTGTTCGGGGTGCCACTTTTGCTTTGTATTTGTGTAGTACGTTTGCTTACGTGTAGAAGAGATTGGTAGTAAAGTGAAATCGTTAAATTTAGGCGATATTAAAAAAGCAAGGAAATTCCGGAAAACCCGGAATTCTTCTGTTTCCTTTGGTCTATTATCAACCAAGACACAAAATAGAGGTTACCTATTGAAAGTGGACAAAAAGAAATATAGATTTCTTTGTGTTATGAAATTTAGTTTGAAAAGTGTAAGTATCGACCTTATTGGTGTATATCCTAATAAGTAAAGTTGTAACTCTCGCTGGCACGCTTCTTTTAGAGAGGCAGACCTCAATTATTTGCTACCTTTATAAACACAAGTCAAAATATGATTTCTTTTATTTATGAGCACATACCGTTTATTGAATTTCAATTTTGTTAACATGGACAGGCAGATCTAATTAACTTCCTAAATCTCCAGATTTAACTTTTACGGATTTCATGTGTATAAAGAATCCGTGATAATTTATTTGAGTGCAGAAGATTGACCATCAAATTTGTTTTTAAATTAGGAAGTTTTCAAGTAAATCGAGAAAACTAATTAACGTAAATTAGACATCATATAGCAACTCCGAAAACGCAAAAATAAATATTAGCGTTGGCACGCAAGCATTGATCTTGATTAAAGTTTTAATAAGCATTTCGCCACGCGTATACCACTTCATTAACATTACTTTGCAGCTATTTAATGCTTCTCAAACAGATTACCATTAACGCAATAATTTGCTCTTTAAATCCTTCCAGCGTTAAATTACTAATTTAACACTTGCGTCCCTCTTCCGCCATAATCTCGCATCCCCACGCCTACTACTTCACTGTAACGTTCGAAAGTATCTCCGAAATAAACGTTCGCAAACTGTCGCCTTTATCGGCTATTCAAACCTATCGGTGGCGGCAGCGTATCCTGCCAAATCTGATTCATTTACCTACTTCAAAGCGTGACATTTGCCACCTTTCGATCCCGGAGCGCGAGCACTTTAAGCATCCGCAAAACAAGCGGTCGAACTGCCGCGTTCCAAATTTACATTAACATCATCGCCGGAATATTCATGTTCACGCTCCGTCCATTTAATAAGTAACCCGGATCATCCCGGACAGCTCACCGAATTTAGTACACGGTTACATAGGTGCAATATTTTATTCGCTTTCCCCTTGCTTATTACTAAAGCAATTGCATTTTCCGGTAAGAAAGCACGAGGGTTAAGATTTTAGCCTATATATAAGTATTGTATTGTTATAATAAGAGAAAGTAATTTTTAGCTTAAAATAAATTATTAAAGGTAAGAAGTGAAAGGTTCAATTTTTTTGCAAAAACTTTATTCGATTAAACAACGCTACCAGTTTATCTTCCACCCACACACTAAGTAGACACGTGTTTCGAGTTCTACAACCTGTCACAACAAATTCCTCAACTTTAAGAACATCTTGTATAATATTTTTCACAAAATTCGTGTTGTTGTGCTAACCTGCGGCATTAGTCGTGTATAACCACCGTTCTCCTTTTCATGTGCTTTTCCATTAGTCACTGTTAATAATTTTCAACGTAACTATTACAACCCCTCATTCAGTGGTTCTTCTGTTTTCTCCCCAACGACACGCATTTAAAATTCACGCCGACGGCATGTCGACGTCGTCCTATCGTGCGACATAGCAAGATGATAAGAGGTTAAGCTACACAGCGCTAGAGAGGAGAAAGAAAAGAAAAACATCGTCATATATCCGTGCAGAAGCTCGCATGGATACAGCAACGAAAACATCCAAGGGTCGGATCGTAGCAACATCTACGTACCTAAAAAAATGTGAAAAAAGAACACGCATACATACACCGAGGCCGTGGAGAAAAAGGAAAATATTCCTTTCATCATCGCTGTAGTTTGCCTGCTGCTATGACCGGACGAGCCCCGGAAAAGAAGTTATTTTCCTAATGGTTGAAATTTTTAATGTAAGTAGACCTTTACATGACTAGCAGTCATTAGGGCGACCGGAATCGCGACGAAGGTGCTCTTACGGCGCAACGTAGAATTCCAACGGTTAAGATAGACCCGTTTACGTGCATGGTTACTTTAAAGGCGTCGTTATGTAATTATTTTTACAGCAATCATGGCGGCCTCGTACGCCATTCTGTCGATAAATGTTATGCATGTATGTAAGTCCATTTGTTTTCACGTGGCCATGGCACGAGGGTAAATCCAGGTCAATTGAAAATTTAATGTATTGCGGTGTATACCTTAAACCTCACCAGAAAGCGATTTTAAATCACTTCAGAACTAGGCAGGTCAGACCTGATTCCCTGATCAAATAACAAGTCATTGATCGAGGAATTCAGAAAATGCTGGATGATGGAATTATCGAATCATGCAAGAGTCCGTGAGCTTCTCTTGTTTGTTTAATTAATGTCGACTATCGAGAACTAAATGCTGTTACATCATGCTGCTTTCAATGTTAATTTCGAAAAGGGGGAGATTTGTCGACCTCAACTGAAGTACCTTGGTAATATAATTGATGAATAAGGTTTGGGACGAGACCCTGAAAGGTTCAAGCTAATTTAGACATTATCTACTCGTCTGAGAAATTCATAGATTTATTGGAATCGCTTCTTGGTATCCACGTTTTGTACCACAATTTTCGATCATTATAACACCTTGACCAAGAAGAATATGAAATGGTAATCTAGGTGCCAGAGTGCTTATGCGCTCGCTATCTCGAGGTCCGCAATCCGAGAACTGCTCGAGGCTTGAAATGGGAACTGTACCTGGTTTTTGTCGCTTGTTAGACGGCAGATAGCGTTAGAAGATATATTTCTTGTTGTTTCTAGGGGTGTTGATATAAGCCGAGAAGCAAATAGCGGTGTGAGGTAGAGAAGCACTTGGAGCAACGCCGAGGACACCTGGTAAGCAGAAATATGTCCGTGTTTTCTTTCCTCACATTGCTTTTAACGTGAGTAATTTCGCCAATACCACGAGAACCTATGTTCTGTCTACCTGGGACCAGTTTGGCTGTTCACGCATATTTTTTGGTATAACACAGAGAAGATGTTATTATTGTAATTACGCTGTTACTCCTCATATCGACCTAAAGGTACTAACTGGCAGTCTCGCACGTACTAAAATTCGCTTTATCGACTCGAAAATGAATATCTATAAGCGCGTCGCCATTAATATCTATCAGACGAGGCGCTCACGCACCGAATTATTATAACATACACATGCATACGAAACATAGTACCTGAATTTCCGTTCATCGTCACGGTACGCTCGGCGTATGCGTACGCACATCTCAATCTACTTTAAATTAGTTCATGCAAATTAACCCCCGTGATCTAGCCGAGGTCGCTGATATAGTGGGACGGAATTTAATTAGCGAATGTTGTGAAATCACCCTTCTCTGGTTGTGACAACTCCACCGGCACGTCACTCAAGTTTGCCTGTCTATCGGAATCAGCTTGATAGACTCGATGTGACGCTTAAATCTGGATACAAATCGTGAATGTGTGTGCACTATAGACGCATTAGATATACAATCGGTTGTTGGGAAAGCCGTCTACTATCTTTGTGTCTTAATAGGAATAATTTATTTGTAACTTTGTAACTGGTGCTAAAAATTATTTATGAATTTTTAAAGACACTAGCTTATAAGCAAAGGTTCTCGGGTGTTAAATGCAATTTTTTCCAGATCAACAACATTCTTTTATATGTAAATAGAAGAAACGGTAATGGGTCACACACTTTATGTATACTTTGGTCTATTTTTCTATTCTATGGTTTTGGATTAGATACGTTGATGAGATTTTGTGCATTTGTGATATGTTCAATAATTTATTTCTTGGAATGCATTTATTAAATCTACTTATGAGGAGGAAAAAAAGGAAGAAGGATTCCTTTCCTTGATATGTTAGCAATAAGAAAAAAGTCAGAAATTAGACGTTCACTTCCTGGTAGAGTTGCATCATCAAAAGGAAGGTGAAATTATCGATTAAATAAAGGAGTGAGGTCACTAAATTTTTGACTTCGAACGAAATCGTTATCCAGGTAACACGTGTTTGGTTGTGTTTCCAATTTCAGTATGTTTATGGTTTGTAGTTTGAAGTTCGAGTTACGTGTGGTGGTTACAAAAAAGCTGAGTTCCAGAAAGGAAAGGAAAGGAAACATATAAACATAGTGTTTTTCAAGTGAACTTAAATTGCCAAAATAAAAATCAACTATTCCGTTTGCAGCAATCGTTATAAAATTCAAAAAGAGAATTTTATTTTAGCAAAAGTTTTCACCAAATCACTAAATTAGTTAAAAAATTACTAGAACCAATGGAAAATTACTAAACCTGGCAACACCGGCTAAATTTGTAGATAATTAACAGCGCCTAATAATAAAAAAATATTAAAGAAAATATTAATTAAATAACAAATTACGCCCACTTACGACCTTTAGGTAATTTTTAAGATGTTTTCGTAACTACCCTTACCGATATAAGTTCTAAGTTCTACAACAAAATGTTACCCAGATACGGTCACCCGCTACTCTTAATAAATCACCCAGTATATAACAACTCTTTACTTTGACTTCTAACTTAAAGCGTAAATTTATAAATTAAACTACTTTTGAATACAACTCGCTTCTTGCCACCTCTTCTACAACAGTTCAAGTTAAAAAAAGCTTCGATTGTCTTGGCGTCCCTTCATTTATCTGTTATCGATAATTTTTGTTAACTTTTGACCAACAACTTTTAAGACTATTTCTTTTTAAAAATAGTGGCTCTGTTTCTGAGAAAAATTAGACGATGTTTGCTGTTATGAATTATAATTGGACACTACTGCAAGTTTTTCAATACCTTGTAACTTTAATAGTCTTTGATATCTATTTCATCAAATAAAATCATTTCATACACCCTGTATATGTAATAAAAATCATCTAATTTAATTGTCACTATATTTGTTTCTTTCCTAGAAACCATGACACCCTGTATAATGGTGTTTTTAGTTAAACAAGTTCCCAACCGCCTCATCCTTATTATCATCCCCCCATCTTAGCTTTCCAATGGATAACTCTTAAAGAAAAGCTCAAAAACTCCAACAAGTCAATAGATTATTCATCTATTCGAAGAAGTGCAATAAAAGCAAAACTCATGATAAATACGAAACGTATTCGCAAGGATGTATCTGCGATCTAACGAACGTTGAAAATTGACGTTTCGCCAGCGGTCAGCCGTTATTTACGCTCACTTAATTTCGACTACGGCGGCGCCACCTACCGTATGTTCGCGTGCATATTTTACGATGACCGCGCGCTGATTAAATCTCCCTTTTTTGCCACCCTCCCATTTCGTCTAATGCGTACATTGCACACCACGATCCCCTCCCGTTGATATACGACGTGTCAGACCTTAGTAATATCGAAAAAGATGAATAAATCAAGGGCGGCGGCGGCGGTCGAATCTTCTCCTTTTTTTTGGCGCTTCCGGTTACCTACCGGTCTTCCGGCGAATTAAAACGCCCACCCCCGTGTTAATTTTCAACCCTTGTGCCGCCTGTATCTGTGTAAATGAAGTTTTATACCGGCGCGCGCGAAATGGGGGTTTTGGGGGGCAGCGAGCCGCAAGTGGAGGATGTAGTGGAAGGGTAGTGTAAATGAAGCGACCGACCGCACCGTTGGCGGTGGTAGTGGAAGTGGTGTCAGCGGTAATGATGATGCTGCGTGTAATGCCGCGTACACCAATTTCCAGATAATATATTGCCATATTGTAGAGTAACGTAAATTGGGCGTGTTTCATAAGGTGGCAGTTCAGTTTGTATGTGTATGCGTGCGGGTCGGTGTGGCTCGAGTTAGAACGGAAATTGTAGTGCGATAATTACGATAAAAACTTGTCCATTTCCACGCTAATATAAAACATGACGTGATAAATTACCTTATTATTGTATGCAATGTTATGAATCTAATAAAAAAAAAACTAAAACCAGCACCGAATTTTGAATAACATTAATTTTTTTTCTATATGTTAAATTAAGCATGCTGCCAACATATAGGCAGAAATAAGTAAAAAAAAAAGGAAAAAATAGTGTCAGTCAATCCATCTTGGTAGTAACATGTAGCCATTACCAGAGCCACCACTCAGACCCGTACCGTCTATGTGTTTTAGAGTGTTCATTGAACACGGGCGGTATTTGTGAGGGGCGACAAATTTCATTCTATCCATACCCTCTTTTAGAGACTCAGTAGCATTAACACGCGCAAAAAATCAAATGAAAACGAAAACGTTTAACCAAACTAAATAAGGAACATTCCCTTAATTCCAATTGAAATTATTGCCAAATTATTAAGCTTATCCTGGCACATTGAAGACCTTAATAATTTTGAATAAGCTTTAATTTTGAAAACACTCTTTCGCCGGTTGCAATTGATATTGGAAGAGTTATAGGGGTCCTAACAGCAATTACAATATTCTGGAAGTATTCACATAAGCTTTTTTTTAAGTCCGCAGAATACTTTATAAGAGCCTCTTTACCTAAATTTTGTTATTTTGAGAAATCTCAATATTCTTGCATTTCCAATAAAGTATATTTTTCATCAATGGATATCAAGGATGCATAGCGAAACTTCATTCTAAAATTTGCTTTGAATTCGCTTCGTATTCATAGAGAAACAGCCTTTTTTCTTATGTTTTTCTTAATGGTCTATTTGCTACAAATACAGGATCCAAATCTGCCTGTCCTGTTTATATAATTTTCAAAATTAATATTTGATCTTTTGAAGATAAATATTTTAGTACTTTGTGATTGGTGTGGATGAAAATTCGTGAAATGTATTTTTCAGTTTTTTTTTGTGCATCCCATGCATCCCTGGTTTGTTTGTTCCTGTCCACTGTCTCCCCATGAATATATTATCAATGACTTTTTAATTTTAAATCTTAATATGTTGTTATGTTACTATGTTTGATATCTTGTTTCATGACGTATTCTATAGTTAATTAAATATTATTGAATAAACAATATATTTTCACTATTTTTTACAACAGAATAAAAGGAAATAACTAAACGAGTGTCATAACAATCTCACTAGTATTATGTACTGTGATTAATATTATTATGGATTTTTTTGTATGCAACAATTAGAAAATAGTAAATTTAATGCTAGAACTAGAACAGGGGGCGCCCTGTAAATATTGGCCATGTTCATCAGAAGCAAGAACTTGCTAACGGTTCCCAACAATTCTGATGAGCGATCGTTTAGATTGCCAGCGTGATGCGATCATATCTAGCTAGGGCTTGCCTTATTTACAAGCCCAGAAAATTTGCGCTTATTATCTCTACCGCAGGAGTATTATTAAGTATATCTTCAGTTATATTTCCGGAACACAACAATAATCCCGTGGATACGAGTAAAGTAATTCTATCCACGAAGCACGTACAAAATAAAAGAATAACGTTATTTGGTCTTAATAATACTTTGAAAATTAACTACGTTTAATTTAACGAGTTGTTTCAAGATTTCGGATACGTAGTGATGACACTAGGCGGTAAACCCAAGCATGTAGTACAGGCTGAAAAAATCTGTTATTTGAAATTATTTATATGAATTAATTTCGCACAATATTTGATAAGCGTGTAAACTTTAACGTTTAAAGAAGAGCCTTCTCCACGACTTAAAGAAAAAGTTATCGTTTTTTGCTTGATCGTTATATTTGTTAGTTTTTACTTGTTATTGGTTGCGACTTTAAAGTAATAACATTTCATGTCTTATTATAAGACGTTTTTCCTTAAATATAGCTTTCCGATATTATATAAAAGCATCATCGTTACATGCTAGTCTTTAACAGTATTCATTTCCATAATTATGTAACTTTTTAAAACAAAAACCTTTCGCCTTTCTGCAGCAGAATTCCAATTGTTGTTTCTGTTAAATTAATAGAAATTAGTGTTCTTTAAATGTTTCTTTATTTTTGTTTCAGGTTAAATCTATCCACCCCTTCTGCGGATGAAGTTTGAAAGAAGATTCGTTGAATTGACTGGTCCAACATTACATTATCAATTACTAAAATATAGGTAGGTAAGTTGTCTTCTTCTTGTATAATTGTGGTCATTTTACTAAGCTTGACATTCCCGAATCTACGGACCTTATTAATTTTGCAAAAATCAATTTTCCCTCATTTAAAACCTTAGTACGCAGGAAATTACCAACGACTTTATGGTCGAGAATCTTCGATCTTAACAATGTAACAGGTTTTGGTTGATCTTTTATCAACGATTCAGAAAAATTGTATTTTTTTATTCTTAAGTGTAGCAATTCTCATCCATTTGTCAATCATCAAGAATGAAAAAAAACCTTTATTATTACAAAATGCATTTTTTTTTATAGATGCCTCGTAGGAAACAGCATGGTGAAAACTTCATCTTGTGTTAATGGTCTTTCAGCCTTAAGTTTTTGCATAATTTTTGGCACACCAGCATACAGCATGTTCTACAAGATTTAACAGTTATTAGAATCCCTAATCTTTTAATTAAAAAGGGGTTTTCAAATTAGTAGACCTTGCCTAAAGTGAGTGTTTAAATATTCTGTGGATTCTCATGTACCATTTATTGGAATTCGTTGTGTAGCTGGAAGAATTGTGTCAGTTAACATCGGCACGTATTTTTCCCTGTTTAATGAATCTTCTAAAAAAGATACAAAAGAAAGGTCCGATTCTATGATTTCCAGTTCACTTTTTGAGGCCACTGCTGTGTGTCTCTTGTGAAAGAAATAAGGATTTACTCTCGATTATATTCTGATGCTTTCATTACTAACGCTTCCATTGACCATAAATATTTTCTCATCAGAGAATTAAATTTACGACATTTAGATTTTCATTAGTTCTGGTTATTCAGTATTTGCAGAAATCCATTTGGGGAAAATGGTCTCTTCCTAGAAGTTGCTGGAAGTTGTTGCGGTTTATAGCTTCTAATTGGTCTTCTTTCAAAGCTTTATAGCAACTGCTTCTAGAATTCTGGTATTGGTGCGATAATTTGGTCACACTACTAGAAGCCTCTTTTTCAATTATCAAGTACACGGTTTTTTTAACCACTTCAGCCACAGCGCGGTTTCCTCGTTTTTTCTTCTTACTGTGTTCTGAATTTGCGCATCCATGAGTCATAAAATTATCTCTCAAAATAGTTTTTTTAAGCTGGTATTGGATGATTTGGAAGTTCTGTTGCAAAATTGTCCCGTACCCCTTCGCTCGAAAAACTTCGAAATTTTTGCGTTTTAATTAAAAAAAAAAATCTAAAAAAAAAGAACATACGTACGTTACAGAGAAAAGAATATTGTGGTGGGGATATATAATTATATATATATATTTAATATATTTTTATTATTATTTTTTTGGTTGGTTTAAATGGCTATTTCATTTTGGTAGTCTCAAGATTTATTTTACGTTTATGTTAATTTTTGTATTAAAGAATCTGTTATTTTCCATTTCTTTAATTTTGATTTACTTTGTGTTCTGTATGACTCGTTATATGCACTTTTGTGTCAAATAACTAAACATTATTATTATTACTGTGTTATGTATTAGTATCGGTTATCTAGCAACATGTTTATATCTAGTAAGAATTACATTTCTAGCCGAATATTGAATAATCATAGGCGTTCGTATCCTCCTACATAAGTGCTTCTCCTTTGATGCCTCTGAAATCTTTTGTTTACCACCTCAAACGCTCTTTGTATGTGACCACGTTTGCTCATGTACATGCACATCTACAAACCAATTAGTTCGTCTTTAGCCTGTGCTCGTGGCGACGTTAAACAAGTGATGTTTATATTGCAAACATAATTTACTTATCATTACACTATTAAATGAGATTTGTTGTTGGTACATCACATCGCTGCGGCCTCGCGCTGTTGTCTTTGTGCAAATTGTTTAAATTGAATTTGCTCATCCGTTAGGGTGGCAAATGCCTAAGTACATTAAGTAAATACCAATTTCCGTCAGCGTATCTACTTCCCGTTGCGATAGTTTGGCTGAATTTGAAGACAGACTTCTGGAAGCGAGTAATGTATAATTGGTGCAGGTCCACCTATACGTATATATTTCGAAGGATAACCGTGATAAAATTAATTTATTTGTCCCAATTCTTGGTGGTCAATAAATTTATTTTTATTTAAAGTATTCGAAAATTATAGCCAACCTCATCAATTTTGGAAGTAGCTATTTGTTCGGATTAGCGAATATAACGATTTTTTCACTGGTTTAAATTAATGTACATATGGATTAAAAGACTTTAAAAATACAGCAACAAAATTTTGTTAAATAAAATAGTTATTTAATTTGATTAAATAATAAAGCGAAAAGTACAGAAAAATCAAAATCTGTCTACTGAAACATAATATTAATAAGGAAGGTAGGAGCAAGAAACATCACCGATGCGGGTGTCGCCTCTTCATAGATTCAAAAAAAGTATGTCAAATTTAAATGAATTTTTATTTGAATTAAGTGAATAGTTCATTCAAATCTTAACTGAATGAATTTTTCAGTTGCCGTAGCTGAACTGTTTTATTTGACTCTGTCTGTTTCTGACGAGTGAATCACTGTGTCCGTGATAAATAAACTGAAGAGTTTATTTACAGTAAACGATTCATTTGCAGTTCGCCTGAGTAATGGCCATCACCATTACTTAGACGATCAGCGACCCGTCAACTTAGTCCTGAAGATGCTAGCCGCAGTGTTTGGAGAAACGTCGACATACACCAGCGAAAGACCACGGCCAACGTACTGTCAGTATATAATAAACAGCGGTTTATTAAAACGGACCAGTTTTGATAAAGAAATTGTGGCATTAACGTACATTTTTATTGTGCTTATGTATCTTTTTTGTTCAATGCAGTCCGGCTGGTTGAAGTTAGCCCCGACAAAACAGCCCCCGAAAAAAAGAGCAACTCTATTTCTACCCGGTCTTGTTCCTTCCGGAAGTGGTCGATTAATTTGAAAATAGTGGGTTGATCACAATAAACGGTTTGTTGGAACGCAAAGTTGTTGGTACGCGAGATCCTGAAGCACTATCTCATGAACATTCCATGTGTGGATAGGAAATTTCGAATCTACTCTCAGATTTCTTTTTCGTCGTACTATATACGTATCTTCCGGTTCTATCAGTGAGCTCCTCAAAGGCGGCGATCACGTTCCCCTCTATTCTTCGACAAGATGTAGCTCTTATATGCATTTCTTCGTTATTAATAAATACAGATGACCAAGGCAGGTGAAATTATTACTTTTTTGCAGCGACTAGACTGATTCGTGTTTATTCGTCTCATAAGGAAGGGTTCGTGTTGCCTACTGGTTTCCCCGACAGTCGACAATACACGAATCAGTCTAGTCGCTGCCAAAAAGTAATAATTTCACCTGCTTTTGTCATCTCAACTAATAAATTAAATCCAACTATTAAAACTGTTTTGACGGGGGCTGTTTTGTCGGAGCTATTTTGTCCGGGGTACCGTCTGATCCTTAAACAATTGCTTCATGATAATTTCAGAAGGATTTTCTGATATGTCACTTTCGATTTTTCTTTTTGTACTACAGCTTAATACTTGTCCTTGTATTTACGTATATTTTTGGTTCAGTGTAAAAAAAGATAACGAAATAAGAACAGCGAAACATATACACGAAAACCTTACGCAATAGAAGAACCAAGAAGAAAGAAACGCTAGGGGGTCATTATAGCCCCGCTATCCTCTAATTATCATTTCCGTTAATTCGCCATCCTAAAATCTGTTGTAGATAAACTATAAATTCTATAATTATTTTTATATTATTCTAACACGCTGACGTATATTTGAAATTATCAATCATTCTTTAAGTTATTTACGCCATGACACAATTTGTCATTCGGAAATTACGTAGCCATAAACGTTTCGATCGGTACAATGGCTCTCCGCGAGGCAGGTAATAAAATGAGATCGTCATCAGAATCGACACGTTGAGAGTGGCGGCAGTAACAGGCTTTCGTGTCATTGTCAATTATACTGAACACGGCGTTCAAACTGTTCGAACATGTTTGCTAAAACATATCCCTCAATTAACGAGAGAGGTGTTCGTTATTCCCCGAAGCTTGATAGCAGGACCGAAAAGTGGACCCATTCGTCCTGTAAAGCTTCATTTCCATTTATAAATTTCATATGTTGCGTATTATTTTATAGTTTTTGACGCAGAACGAAAATGTTTTGTACTAACGCTTCCCAAAGAGTAAGTAATATTGTTAGTTATTAGAGAGCGGAATTGTTGTCATCGACAATGTTTTTCTGTGTTGTGTTATATGAAAAGGGAATTTGGAAGGGAGCCATTTAGTAGTGAAAACATAAATTTCACTAGTAGTAGTGTTTTAGTCTCATAACACAGCTTAATTTCTGCTAAAATGAACCTTTCTAAACTGAAATTGAACCAATCTATTCATGGTTTTTTTATTTCCATTCTTCCAAATCTTTTCTCTTTATCTATCTATTGATTCTTTCCAATCTTCGCATCTATATAAAAAACATTTCCTATTTTTTTATTATTATTATTTTTTTTTTTTACACACTGATGTTTACACAGCCTTGCTCTTTAGAACAGTTTCAAAGTAAAGGTCGTTTTTCTTTTGTAAAGAAACTAGTTAGGGTTTGAAATTAAATTTTCATAAATCATCTTCCGTCCAAGGGAATGAGAAAGGATGGAGCGTTGGAGCGAGACAGGATACTGCACAAAACGGCGAGAATCAAAAGGCCGGCACAAAACCAGTGTACTAAATCTGTCAAAAACATTTAGAATCCTCCTTTATTATCATTTTAATGACCTTAAAGTGATACGAAATAAAGTAAAACTTTGGGACCGAGTTGAAGTCGCATTAAGGATTAGGTGTGTCGAGGAAAACACCCTTCTCTATATCCGTCTCATTTCCGCACGCTCTCGCTTCGGTTTCTCGACAAAGCGACGGCACCGGCAAGGAGGTTTTTAAACATTAAACAAGCTGGAACTCCACTAAAAACTGGACGATCAATATGGCACGTCTTTCCGGCTTAACAGCGAGAGGTCCATCACAAAAATCTTATTTTCCTTCTCCGTGGAACAGCGGGAAAAAATATCATTACGCATTAGTGCTGGAAAAAAGAACGGCAGCAGCGACAGCCGGATAGTTTTTCATTTGTAATTTGATCGGTAGAAGGTATTTTTGACGTGTTAAATCGCTCATTTCGTTCTTTTTCTGTGTGACGCGCGCGATGCCGTTCGTAATCTTGTTTTGCGCGTGAAATACGGCCGAAGTGAAAGGGAAAAACCAGAGATACAGGTGCGATAGGCTTATCGGCCGTTGTCGGGAGGGAGGAAAAGTGTATGAAGCGTACGATCATTTGGACATTTGCGCTTTCCGGAAGGGCTGGAAGTTTCCCCCGTGAAAGTTAAAACGAGATTTACAGATAGAGGCACAATAAATTCTATTATCTGATTCGTGAATGTGCTTTAAAGCGTACGCCGTTACGGTTATTTCGGGGGCAATTTGTGAGCGGTGTAAAATGTGCGTAATGTATGTAGATTTCGTATCGTAATGTTCCGAATTCCTCATCAAACGTAAATGGTTACGTTATTGGGTGGTATATAGCTCAAACAGGTAGTAATTTCTTTGTATTACTGATAATAAAGGCACTCTCGAAGAATTTTGCATCAAGGGTGTTATTGTAAATTAGGGTAGGGGCCCGTGAATATTCAAACGTGTTGTAAACTTGCAGTTTCCTTTTCCCTGTAACGTGCCTAGCTGTTGTGTAAAGAATGCAGGTATGGTAAAAACGCAATGATTTTAAAATTAGTTTTGTTGTTTTACTGGATTTATTTTTAATGCTAAATGCAAAAAATAATGCTAAGATAGCTTAGCTTCCTCATGGTATTGATGAAATAATTCACGGCAAATGCAATAAAAGGAGAGAGAAAAAAATACACTAATACACGGACATGTTTCTGCCTACCCGGCGTCATCAGCGTGGTTTCGAGAGTATTTTTTATCTCTACCTTCTATCGCTGTTGCCTCACAGTTAATATCATCTTAGCATTATTTTTTGGTTATTGTTTCTAGGCATTTTCTGATGTGTGCCGTTATTATATCTAACAATTTTAAATGTGTAACGTTATGGCAAAGCGAAATCAGTCTTCACGTTAAGATATTGGAAATCTATTTGGGATGTTAACAGGAGGAAATGTTAAGTGTAATAGTGCTAGTTACGCTCTGGTTTCCCTTATCAAATTTATAATTTGACATCATCTGTTAAGTTTAAACTGGTTCCGCAATTGATAATATACGATATCAGTAAGGCACCAGGCTACAGCTAAATGCCGCGCTCTTATGCGCTAAATCCCGAACGAAAATACACATTTAGAATCTTACGTTTTCGCAAATACCATCGCAATTCACGTGGAATTCCGCTTATAACTAATCTGGCTTTGTTTTTATTCGATTCGTAGGCGTGTACACGATACGTTGGAAACAGCAGACAATTCTTCGCGGAGTCTATCACTCTCTTTCTCTCCATTCTGCATTGCCGTTCGTTGCCACGTACATTGGTTCCCCTTGCCTGTTGGCTACCACGCTGCCACACCTTTATTCCATCCACCCACTTTATTCACATCCTTTATCCTTTCTATCCTTTCGGAAAATGGAACGGCACGCTCCCGCCGGCGCGTTACCGGAGCATATCTGGTTTTGGTTTGATCGTTTGCGGGCCGTCGCCTGCCCTCACGTACTCCTACCTTCTCAGCTCCATTCCAATGTTCAGAGACGGATCGAGCTCTAAGAGCGTGCTTTCTAGCCCTTGAACGAGTAAATTTTATTGGAATCAACTACTTTTATAAGCTGTAAAATGCTGGACATCGCAGAATTTTTTTTTCTCGAAAAAGCGTTTTATGAAGGGATATAGGCTTTCACAATCGTTGTCTATCATATGATATCTTACGGAAGTTATCATAGTGTTCGGTCGAATCCCGACGTTTCGTTAGTCATGTTGTTAGAGCTTTGGAGAGGCTTTCTAAAGATTGTTTTTCGAATAACTTGACAATGTAATCAGGGAAACGTTAATCTTAATTAAAAGTATACGGAACCACTTTGCTAGTTCTTCCCATTGTTTAAACCTGTCTCCTTTATATCACCTTTCACTTCCTGGAGCTAGGTTTTCTTTGATGTTCTTCTTCTCCTATTTCATATAACATTTCTAGTAACTTTTTTCTGCGGTACTGAAATAACGTACCTTCCTACCCACCTCATTCTTTGTGCTCGAACTTTTTGTGTTATTTTTGGTTTTTTGTATAAATTGTTTGTGCGTCTTCTTTGTTCACGTTCCAAAGTTCTCATGCAATATTTTCCTTTCTTAACATTCCGCTTTTCCTTCGTCTTTTCTTATAATTATTCAAGCTGAGCTTGCATGTAGGACAATCGGTCTGAAAATTGTTTCGTACGCTGTAATTTTGACTGCCCTCCATCGGCTTTTGCCCCACCCCTATCTGTTTATTTCTTTTCGAGATTCCCTTTTGGATTGCGTTCCTTTTTCATGGTTTGTAGCTCCCTCTTCCCCATTGAATTTGACATATTTATACTTATCTGTTGATACAAAGTTTAACTAAGAGAAATTGATTAATTGTTATGAGGGTCCCTTTTTTCTATTACCATGAACTCACACAGAGTCAACCTTAGTTCTTTAGTTTAATTCTTCTCTTTGGAGAAGAAAGAGCTACAAATCGCATTTCTTCATTTTAGTTGGTTAAATTTTTTTCAAGTACGGCTCTGTATTCCTGCCTTTTTCTCTTCAGATTTCCTTCAGCTGTATAGTTCTCGCATCTCGTTTCCTTTTTTCTCATCCTTCATCCATCGCGCTATCGCCCCTCACATTCTAAGCTCGCGATTTATTTAGTTGCTCTGGCAGTCACGGCGAGGATTTACAAAAGGGATAAAATAGCAGATGCCTGATGAACCGGAAAATGTCGCGGAAGAGCTAGCGGGATCCTTTCACGGAATGAACTCTTTGGAACAATGAAACGCGTCAACGACGGAGATATACGTTTCGGGAATGGAAGTAAAGGAACGAAACGAAACCAAGGAAAAAAAAGGAAAAAGAAAACGATAACGGAGAGGAAAATGGGAGAAAGAAAATTATCGACCGACTTCGTTTGTCGCCTTCTTTTCGGCGGTTATATCCGTTTTTGCGGATTCAAGCATTAAAGTGCTTTATTTGACGGCACTTGGTGGTAATATAATAATCGTCTGTTGGAAAAGTTTTTGACGGACTTCAAATGCGCACAAAGCTGTAGAAATGGATTCGCTTATTAATTTAATCTGGCGGAATGAATAAGCGACAATAAGAGATAAGCTTGGGATTTTGGCGGTTATGCTATTTCCACCATTTGCATCGAGCCGTCTTTGTTTCAATATTAACTTACTTTGACCGATGTGCAACTCAATTGGTTTTACGTTAACAATACAATTACAAAAAAAAACCTTACTTCTTCCATTACTTTTACTTTTATTTGTATTTTTTTTTGCATTGCTGCAGTCTACAAAATGTCTAGCGTTGTTGTAAACCGTTGCTTATTTCCCAAATACGAAACAAGGTTTTTATGGGATGAAATAAATATACGAAAGTAGTATTTTTGAAATCTACATAGATGGTGACACAAGCTGATGTACCGCTGTCAAAGATTATACAGATGCGAATTTCTGGGAGGTACCTTTGATGTTTGTGAATTTTCTGACATTGGAGTAAAACCTATTGTTTCTAATCCAACCGCTAGTTACGAGCTGCTGGATCTGGTCTAAGCAGGAAGTGTTAATTTGATGCTCGTCTTCAGTAATAAGATTAAGGAAACTGCTTGGGACTTGTTAGCTAATCTGTAGAAGGTTTCAAGGAATACATTGATCAAGATCAATCAAATCAAATATTTCGTTCGGCAAATGATACACATGGTAGCTTCGAAATCAGTTGGGTATTAAATGTCAACACTGAAATCTTCTGTTAAAATTCTAAAGTTCTATAATCGGTAGGCATCAGTCCTTTCAAATTCAAAATCCTCATTTGTGTGGATATAAATTTGCAATTTTCTAAATTGTTTTGTCCTCTTTCTTTAAAGCCCAAATCGTCTACAATTTGCCCCCTTTACATATGAAAATAAATTAGTACGAAATTATTCCTTAAGAGCCCTCTGGAAATCACAAGATGATATCGAACCCTAAATTTAAAAAATTATGAAACTTGAGGAACATGTAGAGCACATACCGGTATGTAACGCGATATATTTTTCTGTTAATATTCACTCTGAGCGGGTAAAATTAATTTCTGAAATTTTGGTATTTTCCACTCTATGTGTGCATATAACTCTTGCTTTACGTATTCCCAAAGTTGCATAATTTTTTGCATTTTCGGGTTTCGGGGTCATCCTTTGTGAGTTGGCATTGGATTCCTTGTATTTCCACTTTGTTGATCTCCTGATGTAGGGAATGGGTTTACCAAGATAGTTCCAAAAAATAAGCTGGCGAAGTACTGAGATAACCACATAAATAAGAGCCATTGATAATCTTTTTGCTTAAGGCCGCTTAACGCATGCGCCTAATAATTCCAGAGAGGCTGCGAGAAGTTGGTGTTCAGGATTTGCATTTGAAAGAAAGTTGCTACAAACTAAAGAATAAACTTAAACTTATTCGAATTCTTTTCCAGTAAAATACAATAACACTAACAGTACCTGCAATACTTTAATTTGAAAAATGCAATTAGCAAAACGATGTCTTTATGTAGTAAGTGCGCTTATTTTTTTAAAATAAATTGAATTCTATCCAAAAAAGGAAGTGAATCGAATTGATCGGACCGGAGTACCAGATATTGATCAAAGGTTAAGTTTTCGACAACCAATTGTAGAAATAATTACTTAAAGTTACTAATTTGATTAGTTTCAAGTTGGTACGTTGATCCAAATGCAATCAAACACGGAATACATGTATTATTGACGAATTTTATTTCTAGCGCATTTATTTAACTGGATTTTTGGAAAGGGGAGATAAAAACGTCAATTTGATACTAATAACGGCGTTGCCAGAGTATTGTAAATTTTATTTTCGAATTGTTAATTAAATTTTGTTATTAATTAGTTCTCTCGGACAGGATGCTTGTTGACATTTCCATTTATAAATATCGCCTCTATACCAACCTTTGCGCTTGTATCCATATACAACATACGTGTGTAAAGTACATATTTTGTTCGTAAATAGAATTTGTTATTAATACACATTGCCGTAAATAGAATATTGGATCAAATATAGACGCTATTAGCGTGTATGGTGCTGAATATAAAGCGTGTAGTTCATGACATTCGCTATGAATTATTGATTAAAACGATTTTTTTGTTCGTTATACATCCATTACTCCATACTTACTCCTAACTTAATACCGATTTCGGGGTATAATTTTAGTTGGAGATTTAGATAATTACCGTATTTTGCATGGTTTAAATATATCTTTTCACTAAATTTTGTAGTTAACTTTTGGCGAAGAGTGTATTTGATAGCAACGCTCTGAAGATGGAAAATAGAACGATTGATGAAACGTCAGCATACCAGCCTCAGTTATAGTTAGTTTTAAAGTTATCAAAATTAATATTAGCAAATGCGATCTTAAAGTTGATTTAAAGGCAAAAACATTGTCAAAATAAAAGACAGCAGAAGCGTGTTCACGATTCAAAATTACAGTTTTTAAAACAATATTTTTCGGGAATTCAGAAACGTAATTATTTATTTATTAATTTTCTGAAAAACTATATAAGTAAAACAAAATTTGGCTAATGCACCAAACTTATAGTTATGACGGATGAATCAATCTGGTTTAGGAAATACGACAACTCAGTGCTGCATAATGAAGTGATTCGCAAAATGGCCAGAATTATGATCAGCGGTGCTCCGATGGAGTTGAATATCTCCTTTTCCTTGAAGTCCGAAATTACTTTATCGACTAGGCGTTTTGTTCGAACTGGTGTTCCGCAGATATCTCTGCTGGACCGTACCTACTCCTTGTCTACACAAGCGAAATGTCCGAAGCACAGAGGAGCAGAGTGCTTCCATGAAACGGCACAGTCAAATATCTAGGGTTGAAGTTTGATAGAGGCTTGCCATGAGGTACTGAGGGCATGAGGATTACGTTAAAGGGAAATTCATTCCCGCAAGAAATTCCAGGGCTTGCAGGGCTACTGCGCGATCAGTTGTAGCCAGAAGCCATCTGGAGATGATGGACACGCTTCAGAATAAGTTACTGAGAGTCATCGCCGTATCGCCATGATATATGGGAAATCAGCAGGAAGAAATTAGCTGCGACGGTATTGATTTCTATCTTGAGTCTAGTGATGTTAAATCGCAGGATCTTGAGGGCTAACTCTGCAATGAATTTACAGTTTTTTTGGTAGTGCGACAAGTAGCGCCATCTTGTTTGAAAAAAAAAGTTATGGAGGTCCATATCATCCATCAACGGGAATTGTCGTAATAAGTATGGACAATTTCTGTGCATTCTCTAAAGATGAAATGCCGCACCATGAAACTTACAGCTTTCTAGATGTTGTATGTAAAATCTAATCCTTCAAAGTGACATCGTTTGCAAATAGTGTGAATTAAATTCCTTTCAAGCAAGTTCATGCTGGCAAATCATCTTCTTTTAATTTTTCTCCCCATTCTATCAACCCTCTGTCATTATATCTGAAAAGGAACAAAATTATAATCTCCAAAACTGTATTGATATTGTACTGCGTTGATTAACAATGTTTTATGTACCTTAAAAAAAGAACATGGTTTCATACAACAACATTTTCGTTATCAACTTGGTTACCCAATAAAAGCTTTTGCTAAATACTTCAAAGCTTTATCGAGCGGGATGCTAGGAAACTGCACTTACATCAAATGAACCTCATTGTTAGTAAGCTCAACATCCTTAATTCTTTTAATGTTCGGATGCGAAAAATACAAATATAAAATAGAATCACCAGGATAATGTAATACAAAATGACGCAGAGTACCCCA
The DNA here is from genome assembly GCA_902654985.2 of Oryctes borbonicus. NCBI lineage: Eukaryota > Metazoa > Arthropoda > Insecta > Coleoptera > Scarabaeidae > Oryctes > Oryctes borbonicus. The sequence continues at coordinate 4,912,585 of LR736865.1, forward strand.
GAAAATTATTGTTGAAATCTTCTTGCAGCAACGCCGCCAACCACGAAAACAATACATCTTAAAAACACGTCGAGGAATTGTTACCCAAATCGAAATGACAAATGCGCAAACCACTAAATTCTAACTTGTTCATGTAGTTCGTGCCATGGCTAAAAAGTAAACCGCTGAAAAAGCATCGCGCAAATGGGATTCACACTGTGGCGTGGCGGCGGTAAATTAATATTGTCGTGGCGGCACGGCCAGAGATTATCCTCGCAGAAGAAGAATAACTGGGCCAAAGGCGAAAAACTTGAAAAAGGCGGAGACGATGTTGGGGCGAGATTCGGCATCCAGACGCCGCATCGGCTGCATCTTAATTCGAAGCGGGTTTCCGGCTCGACGACGAACCACCGCGAAAAACAAAAAGCCAAGGCGATGGCGAAGACGTTGGACGCGCTGAAACGCAAATATTTGGTTCGCATATGCGACGTTGCAATTTTCACGAAAATATCGGACGTGATGTTCTAGTAATCAATTTTAGCGCGCGATAGGTATTAAATCTTCGGAATTTATGGACGTAAATATTCAGAGGAAAAAAATAAGATTTAGTTGAATTCATTGTGGTTCTTCGTCTCGAAAATATTTATTTTGGATGTGTTAAAGCAAACAGATGAAGGTTACAGATAGCTTATGATTTGTCTTGGAAAATACTTTAGTTACCTACCTATACAAACTCATTCTTATATAAGATTTACAGTATCAGTACTTGCTTGTGTGAGTAGGAAATTATATCGCAAAAAAAGCGTTTGAATGGCGTCTTTTTCAGAATGTTGTGATGAAGTACGTTGATGCTATGCGTTTATAGTGTAAGCATTAGTTTAAATTATTATTTTTAAATAATGGTCCTTACATACGAAAGAAAAGAGAAAGTATGTAGACATTTTCTGAAGTTGTTTTAAATTGCCAGCGTAGGGGTGAAGCTACAAGCATTAACTATAACATCTTCGAAAAATACAAAAAAACATATCAAATAAAAACACCTCCTTCAACCTATAATGGCTTTGAAGAAAAATAGACGAATCAAGTCGATTATAACCTAAGAAGATATTCTCTAGTACTACGGGTCTATAGAAAACTAGAAGTTTCTTCGTCTTTATGTTTAAGAGTTTTTCCGGATCTACCTTTCGTAGCCTTAAGTCACTATATCTCTGGTGTATGCTTCGCAGTGGCTTATAAGATGTAGAGGAGTTTTCTATTCTTCACCGCATCTTCTACATATTGATTTAGGTACGACCCCCATTTTGTATAGAAGCTTGTTTAGTGCACAGTGACCAATTATGGTGACGGTCCACAATCTGACATCGACTTTGTTCACGGCCAGCAATTCCTCTGACTTTTCTTTTGAGGGTCCTACCAGGAAAGCCTTCGAATGCACGTTTCCTAGTTCTTCTCTCTAATGTATTTCATCCTATTGATTTAGCCGGCTTTTAATCGCTGCCAATGGAGGACCTGGGGCCAGCCAGCGAGGTGAACTGCCGCTTTTTGCTAGCCGATTTGCCTTTTCGCTGCCTGCGATGTTGGTATGTGGGGGTACATACTAATGAAAACATCAGGAATGTTCAGCAACATTCCTGATGTTTTTTCGGACGCACTAAGTGCTTTTAAAACCGCTTGATTCTCGATAAAGGTCCTGGTTTTTCCGAGCATATTAAGTAATTGTATAAATTTCCACCTGAAATATGCTCGCGAACTTCCCAAGGCTGACAGAAATTCCTTCTTTCAATCTGCCCACTCGGAATATCCTCATACTCGTTCCGAATTGGGTTTTAGATTCGTCCGTGGAAAAGACAAGACTGTTTAGAGTAGCTTTCCCCCGTTTACATCGTTGTCTAGTTGGTACCACTACTTTGTAGGTTTTCACAATGGTTTACTCCGCTTGGGGCTATATTTAATATGGATATTTCATCTATTATGTTGAAGATGGACGCATCTCCGTCTCTACTTTTTCCCCATCGCATACTGCTATGCCTTTGCCAAAGCCCTTAGCTTGCCAGCAAATGCAGAGGCGACAGGTTACGCAGGGTTCAGTTATGCAGGGTGCGTTGCCACCAGATTAAGCTGGAAAAGGTTATTGTTGATATAATCATCACCGTATAAATCCATAATAAATCCTTGGTGTTAACCTCAATTTCTCCCAAACATTCATTTGCAGGTCCATAAGACACTGATTGCCTTGTTTGAAACCCTTTCAACGATTTGAAGGTGAACTTGTTGTTTAGGATAACCTTTAGATACTTAGCTTTTTTCGCTCTCTGTAAGGGAACTCCATATAAGTGCTCGAAAGCACCCCTAATCATTTTGTTCCTGTGTGTGTTATCGGGACAAGGTTAGTCTTGGAAGGATTTACCGTTAATCTTTGCTTTTCACACCACCTTCCATTAAAATTCAAGGTGCCTCTCTGCATTCCGTTACCTTACTTCTTCATTACCTTTTTCGTCTCTTAAGGTACTCTTTTGCATTGGCATCTTTACAATACTTATTGTATTGCATTTATCATATTATTTTTAACCATCAATCCTCTGTTTTCGTTTCCTCCAAATATCTTCTTATATAACCACCTATCTCTTTCCCCGGAATTCAATACATAATTCAAAATTTTCTTCCAAGATTGTCTACGTTCGCTTTTTGGGCTATCGAATATGATAGTCAATTTCATTCAATTTTCAGTAAATGCCGTACATCGAACCTACCCAGCAGAATCACGAGATTTCGCGATCGAATTACTTCGAAATACATAAAGCGTACGCAGCCGAATTTGCGTCGATTTAAAAATTGACAATATACGTATTTCGTGAACGCCGGCAGAGTCCATCCGCGCGGAAATAACATTTCGCCCGGTCCTTGTATACCACGCGCGAGTTCCGGGAAATAGAAAACTGTTTCCTTCGCCAATTCCGCGCCTGAATAAAACATAAGCCGGAAAAGGAACACTAAATCGCTGCAAGTGTATATCAATTGAAGGTCCTGCCGCATATCGCGCTTCAAGACGAGATCTTCGAGTTTCGAAGGGGGCAAGGGACGTTATATCGAACGTGCTCGGTCATATATAAAAATCGAGAACCGAACAATGAATAGTGTATGAGATACACTCGCGTGCGGTAAATTTATGATGTACGGTTTCAGGTAGCGGCTTATATAGTTGGATGCATGCAAGACCGAAGGTAGCGGCGGTAACCCGGGACTACTTGGAGAAAAAAGTATCAGTCTGGGGGAGCAGAAAATTCACTGGATTTATATTTTATTGTATATATATGTGGCGCGTTCATTGTGATCCAATTCGATATTTGAAAATATTTTATTGTTAATGGAAAAATGGAATTAGATGTGTTTTGAGGAAAATTGTAGCCAATTTAGTTGACGCAGTTTTGTTATTTATCACCTTAAATGCAAACTATACAGTACCGGCCAAAAGAAAAGGAATATTCAATTTTGTTAACGAGGATTGTGTCTTAAGTTTTGCAAAGAGTAGATAGATAGACCTAAAATGCTTTATTGTTTTAAATTATTCTCTACAAAGATTAATACATTTTTTCTTTCTTTCACATCAATTGGCAAAGTAGTTATGCCAGTCAGTTGGAACGGCCAAAACCATTGTACGGATGATGGCCTAATAACTCGATGTTTTGCTGCTCTACAAAGTCAAACTCAAACTCAAAGCAAGGTAATCACTTCGGCTAAGCAAATGGTTGGTTTGCCAAATGGCGGAGTTGTAGCAACATGATCCAAAATTGAAATAAAAGTTGCATTCTCTTTGACACACTCCGGGATTATCTTTGTGGGTTTCTTCTCATCTTGAAATACCGACACAGAGAATCGAGGAGTGGTTTTGAGTTCATGGGAGTAAAATCCGTTCGAAAAAACGTTTTTCGAGCATCTATGTTGAACCCGCTTAAAAGAGTGTCAATCTTGCGGTATGTCACATGTTGATATTCCTTGATCAGTTGGCTTGCAGGTTTGTTTTTGAGTGACTGTTGTCTTTGGTGGTCTTGTCCCGGGATTGACTGAAACTGGTGCGTCCACGTTGGTGCTTCATTATCAAAAGCAGATACCAACCTGTCGCAACATGTGATGTCAAAAAAAGGAAGTGGTTGTAAATCATAGCTGTCAAGTAAAGATTAACATATTTGCGTGTTAAGATTTGCTAGGATTGTTACCTTTATGACTTTTCAATTACATTGGATTTTGATTCAATTGGAAGTGGTCTTTATCCTGGTCCACTGCTCTTTAGCTTTTGGTCTTTGGATTCTCGGAATCCTTCTCTTAAGATTCGTGAAGAGCCGTACGCGGTACCACAACCAATTAACAGCGGTCTCTCCTTTCGCTTGACGGAATCTGCGTATTATTTCCGATGTCAAAGGATGCTTCCTCACTGTAGACTATTTGGTTTCTTAACCAGTTATTATGTATTTAAATTCTATTATAGATTGTAAAATCAAGAGATGAAAAGATTCGTTAAATGCTCTTCTCACCAAGATTTTCAGCTGATGGGAATTTAGTGAATTTTCTCATTAGGATCTTACACAAAGGAACGATGTAATACATAAATTACGTGACATCTAAAGGATCGTCTCGATCTTCTTTTACTTGTCGTCTAATTCGTTCTCTCCATTCCACACCCGTTCAGCATCATTTCTGTAATCAGCGATAACCAGCACCGCACTATCTTCCGGTTGATACTACTCGCGCTGGGTGATCAACAACGACTTCCGCTTCATCCGCGTATTAGCCAGACACATCTCGTGCGGTGTCATTCGTCTTCGTCCGCAGGAAAAAGAAGACACACGAGATCGGGTCATTTGTTTATTTACGTCGGAGAATTCGCGAGGATGAAACGGATGGTGAAGCTGCGGCGTGCTATGGGAATGGTGTAGGATCAGGGTGGGAGTGAATTTGCATTTCTGAGAATGCTTCCACTTGCGTCGCCGTCGCCAAAAAAGTCCTCGGTTTATTTTGCGGGCGATGACGGTAAATGTACGGGTCGAGACGTTTTCGGTTTTCCAGCTTTATACTGACGACGCCTTCAACCCGAGGAATTGTTTATTATGCGGTCGAATATGAAATCGATGAGTAAATTATTCGAGGACGGCTTTATTTAAGCTCTTCGCTGCAATATATGCTGTGGGTCGTAAATTATATAGCGCTTTTGTTTATGTGCTTTTTCAAAATTGTTCTCTAGAATTATGATGTTTATTGCAGTTAGTTAGTCAAAGAAAGATGTGAGGTTTACTTGCAAGATTTCACTTGAATAGAAATTCCTAAATCGGTGGTGGTTGGCTGTATCAAACCTCTCTGTCGTTGCCAATGTAGCCAGGGCAAAGAGTTTGAAAAGAAATTACACGGAGTCATAACGTATAAAGGTACGCTAGGTGCAAGTTGCAAGACCGTTAACCACAGCTGAAATAATGGTTTTTAGTGAAGCATATAAGTGCTTTAAAGTGAAGTTGGTTACCGTCACCAGGGGACCGAGAATACGCTGTTCATTTCTCGCCACGGGCTGCACCCATAATCACGCAGTAATAAATCTTATTTTTGTATATTTTATTTTATTTGAAGTATCGTTCAGAATGCTTCCTTTTTTTAAATAAAACTCATTGTTACTTTGAAATAAATTCTTTTATTTTTTGATGCATGACTATTTTTTACTTACACGACCCGAGAACACGACGCGCTACGAAATATTAAATTTTAAATTATTAAATATTTAAAAATAAGCATTTCAAAGTAAGTAGTCGATTTACTACAATTTCATTTAGTTTGTAATCAATTTCGGTACCAACGTGGAGCCAGCAACCGATGGATACTTTTACATCCGTCTATATCCCTTTCTACACGCGATACGGAATTCGACAAAACCGAAGCCAGAACTCGTACAATATGTAGTTGTCTGGCACTCCGCTAATGATATGCACACAAACTCGTCGATGTCCGATGATCCTCCCTTTGTCACCCGACTCTCTTTAGCATGCTTTAGACGATAGACGGTAATTCAATGCAAACCGAAATTGATGATCTAACGTAAGTAAACTTTATACGGAATCCTGTTGGGCGAAGTTCCACTATCCGGATTATCACGTTCAGTTCGAGAGGGAAGCGTTGGCAAGCAAGAAGAAGATAAACATTTTCAGATATGTCGAGCTTGCTGAAGTGATACATCGTAGTGCGCACTTTAAACGTGCTCAAACTCGTACGTAGTCGATAGGTGCTTTGGCAAATTAATTAGCGCCTTCTTGAGAACGTTATTGCAACGTTAACATCTTGATGAAACAAGAAAATGTAATTTTAATAGTTTCTATTGATTATTTTCGTAATTAACTATGTTTGAATAAACTTGTTGCAAAGTTATCGTATAGCAACAACATGATTTATTCTAATTTATTTTTAACGTAAGGTTTTCCGTTATCTTTCCTCTATCAGACGAGTTTTCATTGGTATTTTAAGGACGTTCTTGCACACATTACTAAGAAAATTACACAATTAAACCTGTTCAGATAATACGCCACGATCGAGCATGCTGCAAGATGACGGCAATTTTCGAATAATTGCCGCTAAGGCGAAGCTATCGCGTGTTTCGTAGAGATATACATATGTTGTAGGTACAACTCGCACCTGTTAGTGACCCCGAACGTCCTTGAAACACTTCTGATTTCCCTGGCCGGTATTCATGTTGCAAGTGTACGTCGTATACTCTACTGCACTCGTTCAGTCTTTACCGGACTGTACAATATCCATTGCAATGTCGCCACACCGCGAAGTTGGAGCGTTTCGCTTGATCACCTCCCCAGTCCGGTCGTCGGATTCTTAGCGAAGCGTTGGTAAGCGTGTCCGTGTGTAAGAGGGCAAATACGGTTTCGTTTAGTATTAGCAACGTAGCTGCTCTATTCTGGCGGTATTTTTAATGTATTTTTGTTTTCAAGTACGCACCTGGAATAAACTGTGAATTGTGGATTATTTCTGTGCGACTCAGGAGCTACATCGACAAGGTTTGTTTTAATTTACAATTAAATCGGTGAAACTTTCACCAATTAGAGGAATTTATTCGTAACATTCGCCGGACAATTCAAAAATATTTGAAACATGTTCCATTCGTAACACGCGCTAGATAGATATTGGTGTTATGTTAAATGTATATGTTTACACATTTTACGTGATGATGATTTGACATGTTAATAGCAGCTTGAGAGTGTGTAATTGTTATCTTTTTAAATTGTCTAGCCAGCGCAGCCTGTTTATTTTAAGCAAATTGTGATAAGTTTGAATGAGATGTTGCCTTATCAAGAAAAATATACATACTGTGATTTAAATATAGCTTGCGGCAGATTAACGCCGGTGCAAATACAGTAATGTTTAAATATATTGGGCATCCCCGAGTAAAGTTAATACCTTTTTAAATTTTTCATAAATTTCAAAGGGATTCTTTAGTTTTAAGAAATGTATTGGGAAAGCGAATTTTATTAGGAGCAAGAATAATTTGTTCAACGGTTCAGCTTCTTACCTGCAATGGCTTTAAATTTAATAAACGAGGACAAGGCATTACGTTGACATTTCAAAAATAGAAAACACTACTTCTTAGAAGGATATCTTTGTGTGAATACGACGAACTACAAACTTTAATGCCATGTTTGTGGTTTTATTGACGTGGATATATATCCCGGAATTCCCGATGATTATGCAATTGATGCAATCTTTCATCATTCAACATTTATTTATGTTAATATGCAGTCACATAGGAAATGTTTTGGGAATTTCTATGAACAAATATAATTAGCAAAAAAGTTTTACTGTGTTTATAATCTTGGTTTATAATTGTTGCAATTTCTTGCCTCTTGTAGATTTAGATGAATTTAGCACAGTCAGGAATTGACCAAATCTATAGATGATCTAAAATTAAGAACATAGGAAATTGTGGCAATAGCAAAGGGCAGCTTATTTAAGAAGAATTTGAAAATAGTACGGTAAGACTTCTAAATAGCAGCCACTAAAATTTATTGTAAATACGGACGCAACATGTGCGTGGTAAAACATTAGTAAGCTCTCAGAGTTACAATTTATTGACCGTATATGCCAAAGAACACAACTTAGCGCAAAACTGCGACAAATGATTCTCCCAAGTCAAGCATTTATCGATGGAACAGCCCAGAAACTTGTACAAGATACCACAGGTATCGTTGTAGTCGTACCAACAATGATTTACTAACAATGTAGCATTTTTCCAAGAAAAAATCCATCGAAGTGATCGTGACCGTTTTTGAGGGGTGCTGCTCCGTTATTAGAGGGTTTACTGTATAAGCCACGAACTTCTGGAATGGAATGGAAATAACAAAATTACCAGTGGCTGTTATTTATGTATAGGACTTTATTATAGCCGGAGCTTTTTTTTTTTCTTTAAGAATCTAGGTATACGTATTCTCAACACCAGGAGACTAGAAAACTTTAGGGGAAATGTGAGGTAACAAAGTGGAAATATGAAATCCAATTTCAATCAGTTCAGAAAATGATTTTGTACAAATTTTCTTCTATTGTATATAATTTGGACGAGGACAAACTTTGTTAATTTATATTCCGCGCAGCAATGTTGCAAACAGCAAGTACGTGCGAAGCATTTAATGCGTCCATACATTTAGGCATCCTCCTTTGTTAAGTTGGTCATTTTACTAAAAGACGCCATGCGGTTTTGGGATTGAACGTGTTCATTATTTGCTGCTGGAAAGTCGACGCACGTTAAAAAAATTAAACTAGATTTAGAATTTTTCAGTGCCTGAAATTGATTTAAATCCTTAATAATCAGCATTACAAGATTACAGCAATGAGAGAGTAACGGAAGCAATATGGGCAAATTTAACGAATCTGGTAATGCTTTAAGTTTGATTATGGAAATCAAGTGTTCAAGTACTCCAGCTCAACTTCCCATACTTTCCCAGAAACAGGCGAAGTTCGTTGAAAACAACTGACGTAGAATGCTTAGGCAATGAAACAAGTTACATTCTCAACATTCCATACCAAATTACGCATTTGTTATTTATTATTGTTTATTTGACCTTATTAAATATTCTTTAGTAGCAACCGAATCTTTGTCATGTGCCTTTTTGTTTTTTTAATCCTGCTTCTGATAGACTTAATATAGTCTTGGAGAAGATTTAGACATTCTGTAATAACAATTCGTCCATTATTATGCAAGGTATTATTATATGTGTAATAATTCCATTTAATAATAATTTTACTCGCGCAACTGTATGGTTACACAAATATTGATTATGTCAGATCTTACAATGGCTTTTAGATATGATCGTTTTGGACTTCTTCCAGGGTTTTACGATAATTCGTGTAAATCAGCTTCACGTGCAAGTTACATTTATTTTACTGAATGGAACTTTTAATAAATGATGCACTTGAATTTAGACATATATATGCTTGGAAGCTATTACACGATCTATGGATCTATGCTTTTCCATTAAATCCAAACTAAAATAATGTAATAATTCCGCTAATAAAAATATTATCTGGTTTACTTAAACTTAATTACCAATGACTATATAAGAACTTTACGTAATAATTATAGATATGAATTAAGAAAAACTAAAGTAACTGCCTCTGATAAAACTATAAAAACAGCTCTTGTGCATTGTGGAATGTTACAAAAAATAAAAGCTTTATTTTATTACCCACTAATTTAATAAACCAGTGTATTGAGGCTGCTTATTACACTAAAGTGTTCAAATTCTCAGTAGTTACGCCTATTTTCAAGAAGCGTGTTCTTGATGATATTGGCAACTATCGCTTGTATCTATTACACCAGTGATGTTTGTAAAAGCTTATTTGATTGTATTTGCCGTTTTACTCCAACAAGTGTTAATTACGGGAGCTATCGGCAGGCCTGTGGCAGCAGAGCGTCCTAAGATATTCGCCCCCAGCATTCGCCAAATTTGGAATAATAATGTTTACTTGAAGCAGCTTTTACTTGTGACATTTTTAGATTACTCTTAACACGACATCATGTTTCCCAAATTTTTAATCTGTAAAACTTTTTTTAAAGAACTGGCCTAACCCAGTAAAATATTTCGCGCTCATTCTGGATAAAATAGCTTACCTGCACTAAACATGTCAACGATATAAAAAAGAAATTATCGTTGCTAAACATGTTTTTACGCCTTTACTAGGCGCTGGACCAGAAAACAGAGGTACTGCTTTAAATAACCATCTTAAGATCGTTTCTGGGTTATGGAGCTGTGGCAGGGTCAATAGTAAGAGTGTGTAAGATTGAAACATTCGAGTTTTGCCGAAAATACGTTCTTGAGAAGACGGATTCATTTTCTAAAAACATTTGTGAAAGGATGCCTGGGGGCGACAATAAGAACATGCATGTATGTAACTCATTTCTGTGTAATTGGAAAGGGTTGTACGCGTGCAATAAAAGCTCCAATACAATACAATTTACCTTGAAATTTCGATCAACTATAATGCATTTTAGTTCTTAAAGGAACCTTTTTTCGGCATTAGCATTTTATCATAAATCTTATCGATTGTAGGTCGATTGCGGATTTAATAATAATAGTTTTATCGTAAGTTGTTAACCTTGAATGCAATCTCCGACACGGTTGTTTGCTTGTTTACTATCGTCGAGGTAGGATACGTTTGAATATTGATCTGAAGCGACTAACACTTCTTCTGTCCGTTGTGGTATGTTGGATGTAAATAATAGATCTTCAATTATGCACAAAAGCTATTTTTTTTTGCATCTCGGAACGATGGAGGATTTCTTTTCAAGGATTAATTGTACAGTTACTGATTTATTTTCTGCATCTCATTTAATTTTATTTGACATCAATTACATTTTTCATTATAACTTAACTGCTCATATTCCAACGATTGACTACTTCTTTTCGTGATTTCAATTAGAAAAAAATGCAAGAGCAACAATCAAACCGTTATTACCACAAACGATCACGCAACAGCACTTTCTGATTTTCTTTTCCATAAAGTGGAACTATCGAATTAAATAGAATGGAATTTTTGATTGGTTGCACTTAATTGCTTGAACGTCGTGTTGTTCGGTGAAAGTAGGGCAGCTTAATACGATTGTGTTTTTTATACAAAAAAGTGTGTATGTAAAACTTGAATTGCAATTATTTTGTACTGGAAAAAATGATTGAAGTAGCCATTGGTCATGATACCTGCGTTGATTGGAATTTTGCAATATTGAAATTCGTGTTATTCGAAATCTTTCGTTACATATATATATATATATATATATATATATATATATATAACGAAAGATTATGTTACAATTAACGTCTCAAAGGTTGTCTGTGCGAAGTAAAGGTCCTTTTAGTGGCTGAGGGCTCCATTTCTAAAACAAAATTCCTTTTTCTGGCCTGTTATCTTTGGAGCGTGGGTGCTAGGAAGATAATATAAGTCCAGCCAACGACGGTTGAGGGGAAACCAGATAGTAACCTCTTTTGTATTCTATCTTCCCATTTTTCAAAACGTCGATATTAATGTTGAAATTCTTTCTACAAGTTTCAGTGTAAATTTCATCAATCAATCAAGTTAGTCTTCGTCAAAATTCACACGTTGCAGTGTTGTAGGTGGGGTTAAATGTCATTGAAGAGCATATTGTTCTCGAAACGCATTTGAGCAGTATAAAAACAGCCTTCCAACTAAGTCACGAATCGTTGCCTTCCAACTTAACTGCGAACTGTGAGAGAACTAGTAAAGGAACGGTAATATTGATACCTGGTGAGGAGCAGGTACTACAGAACTGACATGCGCGTAAGGTTTCAAGAGTTACATTTTGTCAATAACCTCAAATGAAACATTTAACTCAAATTATCGTAAACAGCGCTTTCTGTATGAAAGAGAATAGATTTGAGAATTCTGAAAATTTGGCAGTATACTAGAAGTCGACATGTGCTATTGAATTTAAGTATTTTTCATATTGTGATATTTCCAATTATACCGGAGATAGCTGTCAAGTTTGTTATTTTAAATGGAACGGCCTATATATAATAAAATTTTTGAATTCCCAATTCAATATTAGAGTTTGTCGAATTTCAATAACTGTGAATGTGTTTAACGTGGAAATTTGATATTTTGTAGAACTGTTGACCGTATAGGGTAGTATTAGAATCCGAACATTTTTTTCCAAAATTGCTATACAGCGTGTCCCATAATTACGTTTAAAACTTACAAATGGAGAAAGTGTCAAAACTTAATTTTTTTAAATACAATTATTTCTTTTTTTCTGTATTATCAAAATGATCTTATAACGAAAAAAATAAATGTCAAATTCGTTGCGCATCTAAAATTGATACTTTTCAAGATATTTAGGAAAATGTGTATTGCACCACAATTTTGTTCAAAAAAAAAATCTTAAAATGCCGTCCTACTTTGGAGATATCCAAGTTAGTCATGATCATTAGGAAGCAATCTAGCATTAATAAAACGTTGAATTTTTCCGTTCTAATTACGTGGGGATTTGAATTGCTCCAGTAATGAGAATTGTGCTTGTTTGGAAGTCCATTTCTTATAAATTTGTCTTCATTTGCCTAGATAATACTGTCCAAAAATAATTCGTGCTCTTGGAACCATATTAAAATAAATTAAATAATTTAATAAGACCCAGGAAAATGTGTAGTTGTATTAAAAAAAAACATTTTTTCGATTTGAAAATTTAAGCGTAATTGTCAGACACGCTATATAATGTTTTCGAAAAATTTATACGGATTCGGACAATAGTTCTACAAAATTTCATTTTTCCAAGTTTCACAGTTATAGAAGTTGCAGTCGTCCATCTGTCAAAGAATTTCCGGTAAATTTTCAGCGTTTTCTAGTGTATATAATCCTTCGTACATCGATCGATGCAGTTCCCGGTGAGACGCTCTGCATAAATGAGTGACGGAGGGTCTTTTTCGAAATCGACTACTAGCATTTACCGTGGTTCACCGATTCTAAAATTGTGCCAATTTCATCGATTCTAGGAACCGTTCGCAAAAGGTGTATGCGTGCTAGTTGTAACAAACCTTATGTGGATGAGAAAAATCCAACTAGCTTAGAAAATCAAATATTATTGACCCTTGATTTTTATTAGTAGGTTCAGATCCACACTAAAGCGAATATCAAAACAAGTGATCATGACGATTTTATTTTAGGTATTGATACAGTCGTTGTATTCAGCACAGCCGAGAAAAGAAAATAGACGTGGTAGACTTCTCCCCCAGTGGGCTCTAGCGCAGGGACAGTATCGCCCCCGTTGGGAATCTATCTTGTCTTAAACAAATCTATTCGTTTTGTGATAACCTCTAATCAATATTTGTCTACTTATATTAGGTATTGATTATTTATACGTCCTTGTGCTTATATACAAAAAATTAGAACAGTTTTTCTAGAGAGATTCTGGGAAAGCTTACAAAGCTTATCAATGATTATCTTGTTTTTTTTTTTTTCTAAATTAACTAGGAACAGAGTAATCCTCCACCCATGCTTTAAGGGACCACGCTGTATGTGGTTACCACCTTCTTTTATTAATGTTCCTAACACGTAAGTTGTTACAATGAGAAATAACGTTCGGAGTAATTGCTTACGAATAATTTCGAATATATATTTTCATTCCACTTGTTTTGTAGGTCATGGATCACCTGTTTTCAGTGCCAACTGTACAATTGAATCTAAGTTTTATGGGTAAAACCGCATGTCTTTTTCAATATAAGCATTAAGGACAAGTACAAACACTCACTCAATCTGAAATATTTTATAGTATTCTGATCAGTTACATTATTCAAATAAATAAATAAATAAATAAATAAACGTTGTTCTTATTTCCCTTATTGAGGGAATTCTATTTCATTATTTCACGGGGAATAGTTGTAATTGCTGCGATCTATACATTACACGGCATAAACTATTATTCTACATAATAACATCTCTATGGTTACATCGAGTGCTTGACCTACAAACAACGAACCGAACTCGACTATATACATATGTATGCATATAATATTGAGATCGTGGAAAATACAAACAAACTTCGCTTTGTAGGTTAATTTTAACGGTTTCCCTCCATTTTTCGTTATAATTTCGGCGTCCACGCCTTCGTTCGGGTCGGTAGCTAGTAAAATGGCATTGAACAAATACAAACCTCATTAACCTATATATTGGTATGCATAAACGAAGGAGTTTCATTATAGAAAAACTCGAATTTGGTAGGAACACGTAAAGAAAATAGCTCGCGACGCTTTAGGTGAATTTCTATCCATTTTATTCTTAAATGTCTTCAAATTCCTAATCTCGGTTAAGCCGGAAATGGACAGGACGCGCAAGGGTCTAACCTATCACATTAATTGCTGCCTTACTTGTGGTAAATAAGCTGTTTTATGGAAGTGGTATGCTGTTGCATTCGAAATTTCTGATATGAATGAAAAATAGACAAGGAACTTTTAGTTTTATAACCAAACCTGGTCATGCCGTACGGGAACACGTCATTGCTAACACAGCCGTCCGTTTGTGCTTATCTCGCCATAGATAGTGGAAGGTTTTACTGCATTCCGACATCGAATTCTACTTTTACACATACGTAGTTTCGCTGTTTTATATATTTCTGCTTGACCACAGCTTTGTTTGTAAAACTCAAACGTTGATTACATCGATTAAAATTTTAACTTTTGTACAGCTATGAAATGGTGAGTAATAATAAAACAAGGAGTTTAGGTGATAAAAAACGAATGAATGAAGTGCTTTACATTATGTAATTAACATCTATGACTCATTTTCTTTTATCCAATAGCAATTTGATAGCATAGCAGAATTGTTTAATATCCTTGTACCGTCCTAACGTTCACCGCCTCATCGTTAAATCTAAAGACGTAAATTTTGCAGGGCATCTATGTAAGAGCATACCACTAAAGTAGAGCCTTGTAATAGCCAACAGATAAGTTTTTCTAATATTTTCACGTGTACAATGCATTCCCGGAGTTTGCTCCGTTCCTCCCCACTCACCTGTATATAACTTATAAAATCTAGAAAAATCTGCTATCTATGTTAGGCAAGTGTTTCATAATCAGTTGCAGATGTCAACGATTTTCTAGGAATATCCAATGTTAAAGCAGGAGAATCTCTCAAATGAACTTAAATAATGCTACATTCTCTAGACTTAAACCGAATGAGGGCGTTATCTTTGCATAAAACTACTATTTAGACATCTTCGAATCCATTATAAAACATTTTATGCTCAAGAAGAATATTTGCAGTCAAGAGCCGCTCTCCAGGCTCAATAACTGGTTACAATTTGTAAGCAACATGCCATGTAATTTGTGTTCAAGCAGAAAACATGTGGTGTGGATATTTATGGATTAATGCAAAGCTTACCACAGCGCGGATTACCGCAGAAACTGAAAACATTTGGAAAAGGCAACTATGTGTATTTAATGAAATTTTACTTGAATGACTGAATGGGAACAGAATGTAATCATCGAAGGCCAAAGTTAAAGGAGATGTGCCTCAGGATCGGTACTTGGACTACTATTGTTTGTTGTCCATTCATGGTGTTACAAAGAAGTACAACAAAGCTTAGTGTAGGATAAGTCGTAAGTCATATTGAGCATGGGTTTCCAAATAAAGGTTGCAAAGTTGCAATTGCGAACCAAATGTCGGGAGTTTCAACCTAGAAACCTAGATTCTTTTAAAGAAGACAATGACCGCAGACGCGCAACATCTGTCTTCTTAGTAATTTTTTTGTGAACGTTTTGGATTTGTACAATTTTTTCTGTTCATATCCTCTTCCATCCTCGTCATCAAGGTTGCTGGTGATGTCTTATAATTAGCTCCAAGAAGTTGAATGAGTCTCGTTTTCTCAGAGTTGACAATTGCAAAATTTAGATAATGGCTGAATAGTTTCTTCCTCTTGGAATCTTAACGTTTCCATTTGAATAAATTAGTGTGTAGTAACAGCCTTGAAGATATCCCATATGAGTGAGGACGAAACATCGGAAGCTACGACAGCTTCGGAAACCAAGAGGATAGTGTTATCGACGACCGCCGAAGCCTACGTAACAGATTTTGGTGTACACTAGTCGAGAAAATGATCTCCAGGAACTACAACAACGAGGTTTTTACGGCGAAGATGTCGTCGATGCTTGCCAATTATTTTCCCCTTTTACAATTCGAATGCATTAAAACATATGAAATTAGATTTTAGCTATGCTAATATCTACAAGCAACTAAACCATACGTAACATTTCGAATTGACTTCTACCACTGACTGTACTTTAAACTAAACAATGATGGATATGTTAGCGCATATTGAGACCAGTATAGACAATAGGTTGCATACTACACAATTATAAATGTCAATACGTGCTCATGTCAAGTCTGCCCGTACTACTGCTGGAATTGACAATTATGTATACGCATTACTAATTTCGTGTCTATACACGCTACGTATATTGGAATTAATAGTTGGCGGTTACCATTAACTTTAAGAGGTTGCTTTATTGCATTTCTGATTGCACGCAACATGAAAAATAAGTATTACTGCTTTATTTCTGTACGATGTCTTCCTGGAGAAACGAAATTTTCTGCTCCAATTTAAATTTTACCATGGCTAATTTGTTAATTGCAATTATAAGCTCGTGTTCATTAGCGTCTGGACAACTTAAATTGGTCGTAAAATGAAAATATCTCATTAGAATAAATGGCACGATGTCGTGTAGTTATAATTGCGGTACACAAACGGGATATTTCGACACAGGCATCGGTTTAATTATTACTTTCGAGAACATTATTATAAAGAATTTATCGAGCCTACGGCACAAATCACATTGCTATCAGAGTTTTAGTACTTTTCAAGCAAGAATTATTTGATGTTTGGATTGCATCATAAACGTTCACAGGTGATCCGCGTATAATACAATTAATGATCATGATGAAGGATGGAATGGTGACCTTGGTCCTTAAATATGCATATCGTGTTGAGTTTATCGTTAATTGGGGCAGTCAGTAGGATTCCGGTTTTCGTCATCTGGGGGATTAACAACGCCGAAGACGTGTGAATGGATCCCGATCCTCTGGACAACCAGAAGAAATGTATGGAATATGCACAGTCCAAAAATAAAACTTTTCGACGACGCGGCGCTGATGGAAGGAGCAACTCTGAAGATTTCAAAATCAATCCAGGAGTCTTCACAACGTCGTAGGATAGGGTCTTAAAACGACTAAAATCTCACCAAAAGGCAAAAAAGAAGAAACGAAGAAGAAATTGAAGAAAGAATAAAAAATATCATCAAGGCATAATATTACTCTTCCATAAGTCCGAATGTTTTATAAAACAGATATTATTAAACATAGCTTTTTATACAAAAGTTGATTATTTTCAGTACTTTTAAGAAGATGCACCTCCGCGCTATATGTTCACGTTTAACATTTACTCTGTTTGTGTAATATTAAAATTGTTATTTATTGTGATTTATGGTTTTTTTTCCCTTTAAAACTTGAGTTATGTAAATATGAGTTGTATGTTAATGCAAATAAAATATTATTGCTATCAACAGGCAGTTTTGACTCGTTTTAAATGGGCATTGGCTTAATGCATGGAAGTAACTCCAAATCACATTGTTCGGCGAATTGGTCAATTTTTTTCGTGTTATCGAGATTATTCTTAATGGAAACATACCTGAGAATAATCTTCCAAGCCCAAAGTTGTGGTGTTATCTTAAAAGCGATATTATTTTACTAAAATATACATCTTTATGTAATTGTGGGTATAATACGACGTTGGATAATAACAATTCACATTGCAAGTAACTACATAAGTTAGCTTAAGGAACCAATAGTTTTAGTAAAAATGCATATATAACATGTTGAAATAAAAAATATGAAAATAAATTAAACGCGTTCTGTTTGATGATCTTACGCGATCTTTTTTGTCGATTATTATTTGTAAGCAACTCACCAATCGAGTTCTCCACTTTCCGTGCGCTTCATGAAATTAGTAGAGACTAGACAGACTCGTGTTTTGTCGACTTTCGGGGAAACCAGTGGGCAATACGAACCCATTTTCATGAGACGAGTCTGTCTAGTCTTTGAAGGCACGGAAAGTGGCGAACTTATCGATCATTAGTTCCAAAGCAGAAGTGCTCAGTAAGATTTTTATTCTGTTTTAGATTTAATTGACGATATATCTAGAGATATAACCAAGATCTTCACTTTTGAATGGCGTTTTACGTTTTCATAAATAATACACAGAATAATAATTTTGAATTAAATAGATAAAATAAATTATTTGTTGCAAGACGTTGTTAATTTAGTTTCTTTGGCAAAACTTCGCATGGAACATTTTCTTTCAGATTAATCAATAATTTTTGTTAACAAATTGAACCTTAGGTTTCAGCGCTCCAGTGATGCAGCGTTCGAGTACACAATTTAGTTAAGATGTAGTAATATGACAAACATGACAGTACTTCATAACCGAAGTAATTGAATATTTATCATGAATTAATGTTGAATAAATCAATAAACTGATTATAGCCTTCCTCTCGTACCTACAGCTCAATTTCTAATTGGAATTTACCGATTTAATTCCGTATAATCCTGCAACTGCACGTATCAATTTCAGATAAAGCATGACAACGTTAATTTCTTTCATCAGTAAACACGGTATAATACAGCTTAAGTCCCGCTCACATTGCTAATTCATAATGAAGCTGATGCTAACGGGGAATAACCGTTGGTCGTGTGTACGGTCGGCGACAGTCAATTGTTAACTAATCTCGTTAACTTCGGTTTCGATTAGATCGTTCCTCTCTTCATCCCCTGCTTCGAGCGCGACGGTCGATTCGTTTAGCGCGTAACTAAATTAAATATCTTTTAGAAAAATAGACGAGGCCGTGACACAACAAAGACCAAATTCAATTAAGTTTTTATGGCGATTCTTCGGATGGATTTTGCGCTAATCTACGGGAAGGACACGTTTAAGCCTGAATGGAAGCCGGAGGGCTGGCGGTGGCGAAAGGAAGGGGTTAATTTGGAAGGAAATCTTTGACATTGTTGGGCGTGGAAGTAAATTTCTATTGAATAAATTCCTTTTGTTTATATTGTCTTTGTTAGTTGTGTGAAATATCGCTAATTTTCTTTTTGTGTGCAAAAAATAATTTTATTTGTAAATCACAACCATGTTATTGGAAAAATAAATAAAGAAAAATGTACGAAAAAAGCATTGCTTTAGTACCAAAATCACAAACAGAATTTGAAAAACAAGGAAGACATACACTGTTTTTTTTTCTCATTTTTAATCGAGTTGGAAGATTGTGGTACTTGATACTTCCCTGAATTTTAATCTGCGCATTGATATCACTACGTGTAGAGCAATTAAACTTGACTTTGAAACGTTGTTGGACTTATCCCTCTATTCCAAAGTTTACTGCGTCCCATTCTGTCTGCTGTGCCGATGAGCCGTAAACGGCGAAACGCGTCCACAGATGGAGGTGATGGTAGTCATTCATTTGATTAAAATTTTAGCAAAGAAAACGAAGAACAAAAAGAGGAATTGTTTTCTTTCTTAAGATCTCAAATTCCAAAAATAAAAAAAAATTGAAAAACTCATATAGGCAATTTACCAATTGAATTAAGCTGATGAACTTATGCTTATGAAGTTATAGAGTAATTAAAAATGTTTAATTAGCGTTATTGTAAGTGGAATATCCTTGCACTCATCTAAAACAAAAAATTAGTATGTACGTTCTACATTAAAACTTTTCAGATCTTTATCACATACGACGTACCGCTAGCTGAATTTGGGAATTTAGGAATTTTTCCCTTCGGTTAGATATAAATGAATAACTAACAATATTGTTTCCATTTAAAGGTACATTAGCTAGTTTTAAATTAGATATGTGCGTATGTTCGCTATCTGATGGGTAGCTTCGCATTGAGTATTTCATATTCTTCTACATTCAGGTATTGTCGTAATTTTTTTTTTTTTTGCTAGACAGGGTACCCAAACATCTAATAAATGTTCGGAAAATTTACAACACCCTATACATCAAACAGATAAGCCAAACACGTCCAACGGACGCATAAGTCATCTCGTATACTAACAACAATCAGTCATGATTACTCCGCCGTGCAATCCTTGATAGTCCCGCGATAGCTTGCGAGGCAATTTCGAACGCTACCGCAAGCATTTCCTTCCGCTACAATTACACGAGATCGTCGATGATACGATCGGATCTTCCAAGCCGCCGGTCGAACGTTTGCGGCCGGTAGATGGCGTCGTCGTCAACATCTCATTGTGTCCGGACCTCCGGATGATGGATGCCGGCCGATGTGTTCTAATGTTTTTCATTAAAGCGACTCTAGAAGATTTATGGGCGACGGTGGTGAAAAATTAAAGGGCGACCAGCGGAGAAGGGCACAAGAGAATCCCTCCGCACGCACGCGTTCTCGAAATGCCGCGGGGATCCATTGCCGGGGGGCGTAGACGTTGATTGACTTGCTTTCTTCGTCGTTGTTGATTTAAGGGAATTGTGGCGTTTTTATTCCTTTCCGCTAAGTAACCGTCAGCCCGATGCTTTCGATTGACGAAACGCAGACGGTATTAATTTGAATACCGACATTTTGTTTTGTAATCGAGCCCCTGGATGAAGTGAAATTTAAATGGGGAGATGAATCGGTTTAAACGGAAGCTAAAGATTTATTGGTCTTCAAAATTGGTTGGAAGAAGAAGTACTTGCACGAACAGTATAAACAACAGATAAATAAGAAAGCGTAACATATGTATATGAGAATTTGAGGTCAATTATAAGGTTTTTCGGAGCAGCTCAGTGAATGGCCGATGAAAATCCAACGCAGCGCATTCCTATTGGTTATTTACTGAGCTGCTCCGGAGCGGTTGCGTCCGCTGAATGTGGCCATTGTTTCCGTTTGATATGTCTGGAGCATAAGCTAATTTTACATGAAATATACTTTGTCCTCTATTTGAATATAATAGCTTCAAATTTGAATTAAATATTTGAAGTTGAGTATATTTATATCCTTCAACTAAGAATACATTTTTATATGTGTAGACAAGACATTCAATAACATTATGCCTAAGCATGCCTAATGTGTTCATTATAGATACTTGTTCCATAAAAGTCGCCTTAGATCAATAAACGAAGTAATATAATGGTTTTGTCATACGATCATTTCACGTTGAATTGGGGTCATTCGACATTTATCACTTATATAGTGCGAGCGTTCGCAATTCGATATGTTGACGAACCCTTCTCGATATCGAAATATAATAAATTATTAGAACACTTCGAGCGAAATCGAATACGGCTGAGGCGATATGGAACAATTAACGCGATCGGATTAAACGGAAATATCATTGTTGATTATGTTGAAAATTATGTTTGGAAGGAAGATATTATTATTGTTATTATTTCTACTTTTTCTGCTGCTATTAGTCGTTACTGAATTGCCGGTTAATCCTAAAAATTCACAACAAAATAAGCAGTTTCTGTCATGTTATGTTCTTTTTTTTAATGATGACATTATGTTATCATTTAAACTGCAATAAAATAATGTTTGCCGATGATTTTGAATCTCTTTTTGAAAATAGAAACTCCAACTGATCATCTTTCAGTCGTTGTTCAGTGTTTGATAATAGTTTGCCTGGGAATGTTTGGTTAAATCCAATGTTGTAATATATTTAGACAAAACATTTCCTGTGTGTATAGAATAACACTAATATACAGCGATGTTTATCTAAAGGATATGCGGAAACACAGGGCAAGATGGGGTAGCGGGGCAAGTCGGAGTATCGAAGCGAGTAAATCACGAATACGATTTGACAACAATGTTAGGCCGTTTTATTTGGGTTTTTAGAACCTTTAGAGTTAAATAATTGGAGGACAAATGTTTGGTCTTACTGTAAAAGAAGTGTGTGAAATGGCGTAGCTGTTAGCTGAGGGCAACAACATAAAAAATCATTTTAATGAAAAAGGCCGTTCGGTTGAAAGAGATTGAGCCAAAGGATTTTTGGGTGCAAATCCTAATGGTCATACTAAAGTATTAGCAATGAATCGGGCAGCGACAAGTGGGAACCTTATCATTATCAGAAAGAAGCAAAAAATGTAACTGCTGAAATATGTTTCTCGGCTGCCGTTGTGTACGTCCCACCAATGTTAATATTTGCAAAAAAAAAACGGGAGAAATGCATGAAAGTGGATGGATCATGAAGGAACTCTTTTTTACTTGGTTTCGCAAGTTTGTAGAGTTCACAGGGGCATCAAATACTTTTAATTCTTGATGGTCACAAGAGGTAAATTAAAGCCATTAACTTACTTCTATGAAGATGAGGTCCTAACACATCGAGGAAGAGTTGTGAACCTTCACTAAGTCGCATCATTGCCTTGCCAGGCATATATTTCAGCAGCAACAATAAGCAATGCAGTAAGCCGCTTTCGAAAAAGTGGAATATGGCCGGTTGACAGGAATGTATGCAGAAAATCCATATCTACTCTTACTCCAATCCTAATCCTTGCAGCAGATCTAATGCTTGAAATAGGCCTACTTTGTTTTATGTTAAAGGATCTTTCTGCAGACTTTCCCAACTCAACCATTATCTTACATGAAGTATAAATTTTAAGTAGTTAACCTTTCGAAGAAGACAGTACCGCGAGCAGCGGAAGTTCATAACATTTTTCTTCCTATTTTATGGGCATTTGTACAAAACTTGATATTGTTCTCTAAATAAATTAGATTCATATACACAAGATCTTGTTATACCAGATTATTCGTTTATAATAACCGCTAAGGAGTTTTGCAACTTTTCATCTCATTTTCTTAAGAGATTAACTTTCATAATTTAACAGTATTTCTCCCTTGTTTTCATGAGAAATTATTACCGGTGTTTTTATGTTGAAATCGTAATAAAATAATTGGAAATTTTACAGTTGTTTTCTTCTTTTGTTACAGTTACCGAGGGCCCAGTTTTATGGGCAATAAAGAAGACTTCCGGATAGGGACCAATAAGACATGAAGATGATTGGTAAACTTGAGGTAAATTTCTATTTGAGCATTTGAAATATGGAATGTATTTTGTTTTGTTTTTGTTTCGTCATTTTGTTTATTATTATTTTTTTGTGCGTTTGTTTTTGTGCGTTGATCGCTTTATATAAGCCACAATTATTAGCATGTTGGAAATTCCTCCGAATTTGTTTCTTTTTGTTACTTTTATTTTCCGCAAACATCCTCGCTGTTTTGTGTGACAAATGCAATGAACATTGTAGAGCTTCTAGATGCCGAACGGGCGTAAATGTTGTTGCCGAAGTTGTTTACGGAACTAGTTCGACCACTCGTTTTGGTTAGTTGTCCCGGACTGGTCCGCATCACAAGAAAGCTCGTTCGCAATAAACTGTCTATAACGTTTTATTGACATTGGTTCTCGGGCGATTGCTCCGGCACTTATCTGATTGGCAATGGACGCTCAGAAAGTTCGGTTGGAGCGTTCTCACGCATCCCGACGTTGGAAGAGGGGTGACGTTATTTTCGGATGTTTGATATGTATTAAGTTGCTATCGGGCCATTAAATTAATGGAAAACAAATGGTCTACATGTTGCAGCCAAATTTTCCGTTCAAATTTTTAAATAGAATAAGGAGGCTGATGCATTTTCGATCAAATTATTTTTTCCGCGGAAGTACAATAATTACCTTGTCTCCTATAGGCTTTATTAACATTTGAGACATTAACGTGCGTTTCACTTCGCATAATACGGAATCCGAAAGATAAACCGGATACGAAGGAATGGTCAGAAAAAGAATGCAAATCTGTTAAATGGAGAAAAAGGTCAACTTAGCCACTCAGTTTTGATGGATTTATTGATGTAATACGAACACATGTTTACTTTTCGTGTTATTTCGTAGACGGTAAAAGCGGGTACTTGTAAATATCCTTTGGAACAAGGATAAAACAAGAAATGTTGGAATTAAAATCTTTTTTACATAATTCGGTCGTACGGTTGACAATGGAAATCCACGAATTGCGGAAACAACTACTTCGATGAATGAAAAATTGAAAAGAAGAAAAATGTTTTTAACCAAAATAAAGATAATATAGCTCGTCATGATATTGATGGAATTACTCGGGGCAAAAGCAATGTGAGCAGAGAAAATATTAGTCAACGGACAAGATTTTGTCTACCCGGCGTCATCAGCGTTGCCGCGAATGTTTCTTTTGCCTTATTCCGCTGTTTGCCTCACGATTTATATCATTACCTTCCCACACGGCAAACGGTATATTTCTGGAACCATCGAGGCCAATAAATATACGCCTTTTGTCTAGAGAACAGTGACAAATACCGGGTGCAGGCGCCAAATTAGCTCTCGAGTAGTTCTTGGGCTATTTGTTCTAAAATATTGCATAGAGCATGAACGCTTTGGTACCTCCATATCTAAGCGACTCCGACAGGTTTGCCATGATTTAAAAAACGCAAAAAAATCCCTGGAAACAATTGCTAGTATATTGCATCGATGATATCACTCCCAGCAAAAATAATGTAAGTAGAATAAACACTAGCGAGTGGACATGTTTCTGCCTACGCGGCGTCGTAAGCTCATTGTACTACCGCTAATTCTGTGAATTTCACTCGAAAACGGAACAGAATTCTATCTATACATCGCCATTTCCGGACCGAATAGATTTCGCAGCCTCGCCTATTACCAAATGAGCAATCTCTTCCCGACCATCCGAGATACACAAATTCAATACCCATTATTCCGGCGATTCGATATCCTCGCCCTATATTTATGGAAAATTATTGCCGATTGTACTAAGTAAGAAGTGCGGAGTCCGGGGTCCGTTCCAGATAAGATCTGGCGGCCTTAAATTGCGAGATTAATTAAAATTCACTTACTCCAGTTTCGCGATAAGCGATCCGATCTGGAACTGTACACTGTAACGCGGCTAATTCGCAAGCCGACCGGGAAGTGAAAATGGAAAGGGAAAAAACGAAGAATTAACTAACGTAGGACACCATTCCAAACTACTAAATTATTTATGCGGCCGTGTTTACGATCGCAATTTATTAAGAAAGCGTCGCGATAAATTACTTTACGAAAACGGATTAAAGGAATATAGAATTAGCTTTGGAAAATACAAATTGTCGAGTAATACTCGCAATAGTTTAGATGCTTTTAAAAGTTGCCGTGTTGTTTTATATAAAATGTTAAAAATCTTTCCGCTATTAAAATTGAAAGATTTTTTGGCGTTTGAATACTTGGAAAATATAGAATCATGTTTTCAAAATTGCTTTTTACAAGAAAAAAAAAATAAAATAAATTAAAACGAGCAAAATTTTCGACCTCTTTAAAAGAAAAAACGGGAAGCAGCTTTGAATTTTTTGATTAGAAATCTAAAAGTTATTGTCTATTTTCTTTTACATTACTCATGGGCGGGCAGTCTCCACAAGGAGACAAAATCGCTCCTGGTGGCTTTCACTATATGCAGATATCTTATTCTTCCGAAATTGTAAAATTGGGTCTATCGTTTAAATAATAAGCTAAAATTTTCTGATGACGTAGAGTATATTTCCATATACAGGTGAGCCAATATTCACGCTCCAGCCCTCGCATGTATTCTACATTAAAAATAAGATAAAAAGTAACATTTTAAAATGTTTTGTTTATTCTTAACAAAGTATGAATCGAGCTAAGCGAAACACAAAACATTTTATTTCCGAACTAACCCTCAAATTTGTTACCATTTTCGCTAGTACACGAACGTAATCTATGGCTGAAGTTCCTGGTAACAGAATTGAAATTATTCTGATTTACTTTTGCTATTGGCGAGTTAATTGGGGATACGCATTGCCTAATCTTCTGCAGATTTTAATCACTGTTCGTAAGCAAACGAAACAAACAAAATTCTGTTGGGTTCAGTTCATATGCTTTTTTTTTCAGAACCTACAATTGGTAATGTTGTTAACTACATTATAATTATCTCAACGTCTTAAAGTGAGAGATCTTTGGCAAAGGTATTACTTTTTACCTATTTTGGTTGTAGACTATTTACAATTACCGATGGATCTGATGATGTACAAATACAATGTTTCTTTTTTGCTTAATAAATGTCAAAAGTACATTTTTCTATGAAATTGCTATTAGACGTATGACAAATTCTTTAGCTTTATGTATGTAAAAAAGGGTGTTTATTTTTAAATTACACAATTTTGGTGAATTTGCCAGTTCGAAGTAAGGAATTTACCAACGGAATATTTTCAAATAAAACTTACTTTAGCTCGTAAGAAGTTAATATTTTGTTATCTGTTTATAAATTATATCATTTTGTAGCCTACTAATTTACAGTTCATCGCATTTGAAATAATTCCAAATTCTCAAGCTTCGCCTAACCGTTTCAGTATTTAAATTATCCTTAGATTTATGGAATTTAAGGGGTCCGCTTCTCCTTCGCTACGCTGCACCATTTAAATTAATTTATTTATTTTAATTGCTCGAAAGGCTTCTACATGTCGACGGGTAAACGGCAGTAGTAAATCTATAGACTCGTTACGCGCTGAATCTTTAATGTTCTTCCGCGTTTCTCCGGTTTTCAACGCGAGCATGTTCCTGCTATCGTTGCTGAATTGCTTAGCTTAACACGTAACACATAACCTAGCCTAACCCAACTGCGTGCGTTGTAATGTCTGAGCTGTTTTTATTGCCCTGTTTGGACGCAGCTGGTCCGTAGAACGGGCTGTGCGAGTAGATGTCGGATCGAGCAAGCGCCGGTAGCGGATCGGGAGTCGTTAGTGTCGATGATGGCAATGATGAAGCAAGATGAAGTGATGGGACGATCGCGACGAGAAGAAGATCAGGTATTGCGTAAAGTGGAAGACGAGAGGCGGACCGCCGTGGGTCATCTATGAGACGTGTAGTCGGTCATCATCAACTCTATCAACAGCATCGGCAGGACCATCATCCGACCACTAGCGAGTCCTCGGTCGACACTCTCGCCACCACAACTACCGCCGGTTCTCAACATACAGGTAAATGATATAATTTTAATCGATTTTTAATAGTATGAAGTAAAGGAAAATTAGAAGTATTAATTTCCTCACATATTTTGGTTAATATTCCGGAACGAAAAGAAGTCGTTAGGCAAAATTGAACTTCCAACCTTCTTCGTAATAAATAACTATGTGAAACTTTACAATTTTTATTTTAAAAAATTAATTGCCTGTACTTTGGTGAATCTACCAAAATAACACATTATACAGTAAATTACTTGCGTACTGTTCTATTAATAATAGTTTTAATAATTATAATAGAGCTGTCCTAGGAAGCCTTGTTGGCTAAAATTACTATTTTGGCGGAGGTGCCGGTTTTCAAAATGCTTGTGCGCAGAAAATTGTTTATTTAATCACTCGTTATCATTAATGTTATTTTTAACAAATTTCTATCTATTCGAATTTCAATAATTAATACTTCTTACCTCTTTGTAAAATTAACAAACCACTAAGAATCATTTTTACTTGGCTAGTTTTATTTATTTTTTTCTCTATTCTTCTTCATTTCAGTATACGCGGAGGTAGTCGAGGTGGAGGAATATGAACTTGGTTCCGATTTCGAGTCGGAGGCGGCGGCCGCTACAATCAAGCTGACCTCCCGTGGCCGCCACCACGCCCACAGCCCGGCTGGGACGCGACGACGGTCGCGTGATGAGACGAAAGAAGAAATACAAGAGGACGATGAAGCCACTCTCAGAGAGCTGCTTATTAGGTACCCCCAGTCTACATCAAGCTCTCCTCTTCTGACCGACATACGTATTATACGTCCACTCACTATCTCTTTTACTATTATTACTACTACTGCTACTCTTTCATTATCGTTCTGACACGTAACAAACATACGTAGATTACAGCAAATCACACACTCCAAAAACACACTAACTAACGATATGTAGATACGTAATATACGATACGAGACGAAAAAAAATACGAGTTTGAGGTCGAAATTATCGAAACTGAGTTCTGGAATTAGGACGC
Source organism: Oryctes borbonicus (assembly GCA_902654985.2). Taxonomy (NCBI): domain Eukaryota; kingdom Metazoa; phylum Arthropoda; class Insecta; order Coleoptera; family Scarabaeidae; genus Oryctes; species Oryctes borbonicus. The sequence goes on from LR736865.1 coordinate 4,940,638, forward strand.
AGATAGATACACCTGTTATTTGTTGAAATATGTCCAAAATGTCGTGTCGAGAAATGCTGTTACCAACTAGGTTAAATTTAATTTTTTATTACCAAAAAACAAGACTAAAATTGGTTGTCTCTTCATCGTCAAAATTACTAGAAATGATTATCATATTATGTTGAGTGTGTTGAATTCCTCGTTCTTCGGAGGCTTTTTCATATTTGAGGCTATATTAGCCGTCTTGAATTTACTCAACCCACCTATGCTCACGCGAAAGTTCGCTTTGCCTAAAACTTTTACTAAAATTTCCATCAAATCAAATTTCATATTAAGTATCAACATAAGCAACATCAACATAAAGAAGTAGATGGCCATTTGTTCTGGCTGAGTAATAGTACTTCTACCAGATAAGATTTACAAGAATCCATAAAGAGATTCCATTTCTTAAGCTTAGGTATCTATCTGTGTACATATAAAAACCTCGTGCTATCCTTGACATCTTTACAGAAAACCATTAACAGATTATTTGCCATGAATTCCACAAGATTTCTTTTAACATGAGCATCTCACTTAAGACGTGCTTCGATAATTTCAAGAGCATTCATTAAAATCAGGTTGGTTTGGTGGTTTTACCAAACCAACCTGTAGTAATTAATATGTGTGTACTTATCTACATATTTAGTCGTTATATTTCAATTATTCATGAAACTTGTATAGTAAAAACAAAAAAAAAAAACATAAAACATGGAATTGACTGCATTTTTGATTTGCTTTATGTTTTTTTTTAATTCCATTTGTATTAAACGGTTTCTTTATTGGAAAAACGTATCAAGAAAAACTACGTTTATCGATTTTCCACAAATTTTAAAGTTGTCTTTGAATAATATATCACACGAACTGACTTTCTAACTATTTTCTGTATCATGTATTATTTATTACGTTTGTGTACCCAGAAATAAACATTTTATTCGCTAGCGTAACGTCGTAAAACTACATTCAATAAAATATAAACTTTAGACACGTGACTTTGTTTTTACTGTGTTACACGTTCCTAAAATAAATGTTTTCTATACAGTTCACGTTTCTTTTCCTGCTGTTTTATTTTACTATCGAACATGACATTTATTTGCAGTTTTATTGATTTAGTAGTCAAACTGTATGTAATACTATTTCTGCCACGATCCACAAACACCATCATCAACAACACCCCACTACCACCACACAGAAACAGAGCATCACCTGCCATCGTTTGATGTTTCTTAAATTTCAAACCTGGCCTACACTATTATGACGTGCAAGGCCACAGTTCAACCCAGATTTTTGCTTTGTATAGAGGATTCATGTCAGAGTCTCATCTATCATTGTAAGCGTTGCGCAAAGGAGAGCAAGTTAAGCTTTGGTTTTTTTGGGATATGGCTTTAGCTTTTCGAGATCATCAAGCTTTCTACTGCATTACTTCCCCCCGTGCAGGTTAACTCTGGAGAAGTACCACTTTGTGAACAAGTGAATCCTCTATATTAAGCGGCAATGTTATTAGTTGCATTTTCTTTTTTGTTCATTTGAACATTTTTTCTTTTTATTTAAAAAAAATACAAATGGCACGCACCCTGATGGGCTGTGTTTCCAAACTATAGGTGGAAGAATCACAGTGGTCTTGGAGACGATGATGTTCATGCAGAGTCGCAGTCTCGAACTTCACTTAGTCTTGTAGATTCGTCAAGAGGTGAAAGGGGAATTCGGAGGGTTACAGGATACCTGGGGAGGTGTCCACTGTAGTTTGGAACACAGCCATGGTATCCTTACCTCCCAGGTATTGAAGCTTCTCGCAGTAGGTGCTTGGTTCAGGTCTTACCCTCTCGTTTGTGGGTGTGCATGGTTATCATTGCGGAGAGCCACAATTCTTATTCAAAACGTCTTTAACTCACGCTTAAAAATCGATGACGTTCTGATTTTAATTTGGCTCACCGTAATGATTTTTATGACGATGTCTGTAAATGTTTTGCATGTTTGAGCACGATTCTCTTATCAATTAATCATTCATCCATTCATCATTTCTCTTGCATGAATTTAGAATTTTAGAGCATGATTAATGTAGACAGATTAGTTCGCATGTTTTAAAAGAAGAAATACTTTTTTAATAAATAAAATAAATTCTCTCGAATAAATCTTAAAATTCTGTAAAATAACATGTGTATATATGTAAAATGCGGCACGTTCAAATTCGAATATAATTGCATGATACGTAAAATTTTACTGTATATAACGTCATCTTTCGAAGCAAAATTTCGTTATTTTACTTTGTAAAATCGCACTACTTTTTCTATATACAAGCTATCTTTTTAAATTTTAGTCTATGTGTTAATATAAAGTTTTCTGTATACTTATAAATATGGTTGTGATTGGCTATTTTTGCACGAAATAATACGGAATAAAATTAAAATTTAATATCAAATAAATGTGATAAATATTAGGATATAATGAACGAAGAACGCTTCGAAAAATTAATTTTGCAAAGTGAATCGGAATAATATTTCAGAATTTAGGGAAATTAAAAGCGTTAATATAAAGTTTTTTTCATAATAAACTTATACGAGGTTTGTTGTTTTAGTTACGCATACAGCAGACAGTAGATCGACCTATATTTTGTTGTTTTTCAACATATTTTCCGCAAAGATTGATACATCTTTTCATTCTTTCAAATCAGTTGCCATCGACTGCTTGTTTCGGCAACTCGATGTTTTGTTGCTCTAAAAATTCAAACGGTTTCTGAGCTCTACGTAGAACTCGTATTACCATAGTGGAGAATAATTCGTTATTGTTTTCTCGGAGCACGGAGATCACTTTAGGTCAACAAATGTTTCTATATCAGTTAGCATTAACCAGAGCAACAAGAAGGGACGGAGGAATTATCCCAAATTGAGACAAAAATTGCGATCATCTTCTTTAATACACTCCGTTAACGCATATCGTTCGTTGGCTTCTTCTCAACTTGAAACCCCGTGATTTGTCACCACTCATGCTATTTAGGCATTTGTTGAGTTTCCACTATTGAATTGGCTCAAAGTTTTTCGACACAAATTAACGCGAGCCTCTTTTTGCTCATCAGTTAAGAGATGTGGAATCTGACGGGAAACTTTCTCAGTGCTAATTCATCCTGCAGAATCTTCCAGATTGAGATCTTTGAAATGCCAATCTCGCGGTATGTTACACGTCGATCTTCCTTGATCAGTTAGCGCACAGCAACAATGTTCTTTTTTTGAGCGACTGTGGTTTTTGGTGTTCCTAACTCAGGATTGTCGTTGAGACTGGTGCGTACACAGTGTCAGGAAGAGTGTCGACTGATGTGGCGTATCATTACCAACTCATCGATACATTGTTGTCCTCTTGGAAAATTGTAAAATGTTATTAAGTGGAACATCTGTAGACTCCTAGAAGATAATTATCAATACTGCCAGTTCAACTGCCATTAATGGTGTAGACTTCTAATGGCATGAGGCTTTTCATTATATCAAATCATCGGATCAAGTATGCTTAGTTGAACATGCCGTGTGTGCCCATAATATCAGTAATGAAAATGTTGATGCTTTTATAATATTACGCAAATACCATTGGGCTAATTGTATCCTTTGAGAAAAGCCAATAAGACCTATCGCCGGTAACTCTTTGAGAATGGTAAGGGCGAAAAATACTCTGAGCACTGACTGGTGCGCATTGTACAAGTTTGTGGATCATTTTCAATACAATGATTCTTTCACCAAATATACTTACTACATATCCAAACAACATAATTTAAAAAATATAAAAACCGATGCGGATATTGTATAAAATTCAAATAAGCAGGATTTCTATTTGACTTTATAATGACGTGTTGTTATACGTGCGCTGTATAGATCCCTTCATATATCATGTTTTGTATACTGCGTTGAAGGAGCAGGTGCGACTTATTGCGACCGATTTTTGAATGGTGATAATGAAATAAGGGATTGATTAGCAAAACAAACAAACGTGTAAATATTCCTTTTTTTTTATTTAGGGTTGTTACCTTTTGTAGGTCCACCATGTACTGTTTTGGATTCGAACCTACAGGTTGCAGGGCAACAACTTTTATTTTCTATAACAACTAACCACGATAATTCAATATTGATTTTTTTTTCTTTTTTACAACAAATCAACAAATTTAAATTTTTAACGAAAGGATTACTAACATTTCAACAAATAAACTGGAAGAATTTTATTATTCGGTAAGTGGTAATGTGTAGACTAGGATACACCAGTACCTTAATTGTTCAGGTTGCTATGAAACGGTTGATTGGGATAAGCGTTCCTAACGGGTTTTCTCTGGAAGAATTCTAGAAGGTTACCTCCGGATAATTTAGGATGTAGTTAGGATGGCTTCTGCGATAAATATTTAAACAAACGCAGGAGTTATTAGGTGTGTTGATTGAATTGTACTGATACAATAACTGGTGAGGAAATGATAAATTCTGGCGTCGTTTTATAAAAAAACGCAGCACACTTGTGTCTCTGATGAGATTTCGGGGCCTACTAAAATTTAACGAATCATGGAGTGGCGTCCTTTTCCAGAAGGACCCCTCATTGGGTTACAGCTTACAATAAACAAAATGGCATAGGAATCTTCGTTTAAGAAGAAGAAATCAGAAAAAGAAATAGTAATTCCTTTTTAATTTGGAAAATAAAGCCCATTGATTTCAGGTAAATTTGACACCTATGGCTACCAATTCTCTCATTTTAAATCGTTCTATTAATAATTTTAGTATGGTACCAAATAATTTTGATGCATTTTCCTTGTGAAGCAACTTTACTGATAATATGGTACAAGTCTGTACTTGATATTTGAATACAGGGCTTTCCTCTTCTTTTGTGTAAGTTTTCTTTTACATTTTACAATTTATTTTTACTTCAGATTTGTGATATTTAGGTTTGAGAGTTTTACCGATGATGATCATGCCTATTTAATCTATTCTAAAACTACATTTACAAAATTCTTATATACCACTTAAACTATTTATCAACGTTCACACTAACCTTGTCTTTGGTTATTTTACATATTTTTAATAATTTAATCTAAATGACGTTATAAAGACGTCTCTCTATAAGCTTACTTTTAGGAAATTGTGTTGGGTTTTTTGAATGGTTTCCTTTGGTTTTAATTTCTATATTTCCACGGAATGGTAGCGGATGACAGCCTGCAATCGGGTCTACGACAGCTTCGACCGGCCTAAAAACATATAATGACCACAATATTTTATTTTGATAGCGAGAAGTCTGAGAATTATAAAAATCGTAATTATTTGAAATGTATACAATATCTGCATTGTTAGGCAAAGTTGTAGTTTTTTATCTCTTATTTGGATATGAACTAATCATATTTTGTGTATCTACTTGTTTTTTGTTGACTTGCTTGGGCACGTCTAAGATCATCAAAAAATTGTAGATAATGACCATGGACAACTACCACAATATACAATAAAGTCAAAAAAGCATAAATAGATGGGTGAAAAAGATTTTTTTTCAACAAATATTTACTCGACGACTTTAAAGTTTATACAGTTGAAACTTAGCAAACTTACAGCTGCTTCAGAAAAAATAAAAATAATAATTTAAATCTATGCAGAGGCCAGAGGTCGATTTATCTAGCTTATCCGGTTGTAGCCTTTACAAAAGAAACAATGTTGAAGTTCCCTTTAGCGTCATTGTTAAGAGTAAATCAGTTTATTTGATGGCGAAATAAAAAAAACGCAGATACTGCTTCTAATTCTTCCTCGCTAATAAAAAAGGTTTCGAATAAATTGCGGTTGATTTATGAAACCGGATCCAACGTGTAAACATCGAGGTAATCCCGAAAAATAGGGATATATGGCAGTTCTACTTGTGAAAGTATTATGCAGCTATTAGGAAGATTTTGAACGTAGTTGGTGTTTAAAATAGTTCGTGCTGAAAGTTGATATAAATAATTTATTTTTGAGAAAACAAGTTTATGCTTCTAGTGTTGAAAACAAACCGAAACCATTTACACTAAAGCTACATAGCTCACTTATTTGAAATTACTTACTACCAAAGTCTATTCATCGCATTGGCAACTTGCTTTCAAGTATCAGTATTTTAACAAGTTCTCGTGCAATTTGCGAACTTTACAAACATTTTACGGTCTGATACTTGAAGTGAGTAATATCTAGTTCGCAAACTTGCATTAGCTGTCGATATCATATTTACCTGAATTCGGTACGCTGCCAACTTAGAGCGTAGCGCTGGAAACTTTTGATTGAAAATGACTTGACGTGGTTCTACCGCACTTAAACCGCTTCTATGCCCAGAACAATTAGATTTTTGCAAAAATAGAAATAAAGTATAAGGGCGCTGAAATTAATAGCGAAATGTTGTGTTCGTGGTTCATTTTTAGAACGATCTAGCGTTAATTTGAGAATTGTTTTCTGTAGTGTCTTACTTTTCAATTTGTAATTTAATATAGTAGACAATTAATACTCTTAACTGTCTACTATATTAAATTACAGTCAGTATTTTAGTGAATTTTAACAAAGATATATACATAAAAAGGGCGGTTAACTCCAATTAAGTCGACCCATTTTTTATCGTTTATTAAGTTAGGGTTTTTATTATTTTGGGCTTTCTATTTCTACAGCATCATCGATATAGTTTACAGAATGTTTCCATAATAATAACCAGTATTAATGGAGCAGTAGCTGCGGCATTGATTACAAATACGTCAACATTAACGTTAATTAAGTTAGTCTCAAATTAAAATTTAATTCGCGATTAAATTAATTACCGTTTATGTATACATTTTGAGTTGGTTTGATTCGTGATTATATAATTTAAATTTGAAATTAAAATTACATTTCAGGCGATCCACAGCACAAAACTATTTTAGCCTATGATATTTAGATGGTCATCTGTTCTATTTGAAAGAAATTGTTGTTAGATTTATGGAAATAGCAGCTATTTGACTTTTTTTCTCGCGTAATTACGAATTAATTTAATTGATGACTAAACTGATTGGTGATATTGACAAAATTAGGTTAATTAGAGATTAAAGTGTTAATTCGTGATTAAATATTTGATTCATTTTCTGCGTTTTAGCATTTTCAAGATTATCATCAAGATTGCACAGAAATTGGCCGATGATTTAAAAGTTTGATTGTTATAAGCATCGAAAAGCTTTCAAGATTGAGTCATGAAAATCATAGAAGTTATTTCGCAGTGTAAGGCAAAATTGTTGCAATCCGCTGGTTGCTCAGAAAAATACTTTTGACCAGGTGCGGCTGGTTCACTGCGTTTGCAGAGCTGCAGAACACATTAAAACGTTTATAACCAAAGAATATTTATGTTTATATTTATTATATTGTTGGCATATTTATTTAAAGAAATTACGTTTCTGGTGTTTGAATTTGGTAAAGTTTGGGGTTTAACTCTCAAGAGGGAAGTATGCAATTTAATTTAGTAAGAGGCCAGAGGCGAAACAACTGAGCGAGAAGCAGCAGTAACTCAGCATGTGAACCATATCAGAGGCGAAAATCAACTGCAGTTGATTCCCGCTCAGTTAGTTTCGCCTCAGGCGTAGTTTACACGTTGAGTTACTGCGCTAACTATTGCCTAGCATTTTTCCCCCCTGAAGAAGCCCCATATTATTGTGGGCGAAACGTCGAGTTTTCGTTTAACAAAAAACGATATGACACGGTCTAAACCCGGAATACGTTTAGTTTTGACTGACTCTGGCCGTGGAAGCCTACGTTTTTATTTCAGTACTATAACTGTTAACCTACCTCCATAATCAAGATCATTCGAAACAAAGCAGATAGTTTCTGGGGCATCCATATCAGAGTGTGAAAATTCATATTAAAGTTTTTAATAATTGTACAGATTGAATTTCTGAAGATCAGTTATAATTTCTGTAACATCGACGTTTTCACGCGAGTTACCTTAAAAGTACAATAAACATCTATATGATATATGATGTTTTCTGTTTAATTACCAATAAATCTTGATACACTTCACTATTACGCATACAGTACTTACTTTTCTTTATTTTACGCATGTCTTAGCTTTGCTTCCACGTAGTACTTATGTTTATATTTGTGCGCGCAGCTTCCCTGTAGTGACGTTGCATCTTGTACATACCCAGCACGGGTTATGTCGTCCCGAATCTTAACATGCGTCACTCTTGTGTTTCACGCGGCCGATAGTCTGCAGAAGCAGGTGAGCGTGATGAGCATGAATCTGAGCGCTAAACTGGACGAGCTGCAGCGCGGCGACAGACACCTGGAGACGACGGTCGCCCTGTGTGAGATCCGCAGTCAGCTGCAGGAGCTCACCAAATCGGTGGAATCGTGTCAGTCAGAGGTGTCGGAGGTGAAACGGGACATGGTGGCGATAAAGCACGAGCTGGACACCGTCCAGCAGGTGAAGGAGGAGATCGAAGAGCTGCGGGAGTACGTGGACCGTCTCGAGGAGCACACGCACAGACGAAAATTGCGTCTTCTCGAACAGGTTGGTTCATAAAGGAGATTCTATGACGCAGGGAAAGGCAATTTAGCCAAGTATATGGTACTAGTTGCTATTAGCGTTTTACTTGAATCAAGAATTGCAATAATTTCTCTAGTAACTAGTTTCTACACTATATTTACCACAATAGTGTTGGCAATATGTGGGTACCATCTTTTTCAAATTAAATGCGAATCGAAGCTCGCTAATTCTTCAATTGTTTGTGCAACTAAAACTATACGAAACTATATACTTGCGGTACGTAATGCGGAGTTCTTCGGAAATAATTTTTAAATAATATTTTAGTGTGCGTCGTTTTTCCAACTTGAATCGTCATCGATTTAATTATAGTATTTTTTAAAGATATTAGATCAATTTTACAGAAACAATTGAAGAAATAGAAATAGATAATGTAGCCCCTATGTTTTGCCTCTGATGTGCATTTTTATAGCAGCCGATGCATTATTTCGGATAATACAGCGTAAATAAAAAGGGATAATGTATCGGTCATCCCCATTGGAAACACTTATTATCACGCTCGATAAGATTTTTTTTCGTCATTTTACTCTTTCTTCACGAGGCTTTCTTAATCAACGTCGAAGAAGGCTTTACATCAATAGGCATTATTCCCCTTGCGGATGCAAAGATGTTTAGCAAATTAATTTTATGAAAGAAAATTTTAAGCGAAGCGGTTTTACTATAATTAATTATTAATGAAATGACGTTAAAGTGAATAAGAACGCACAAATTGAAACATTTATTTAGACGAACGAACTGATGATTGATTTATCCAATTTTGTCTATACAATTACTACAGTTAGCATTTTTTTTTCCAATATTATCTTTGCGTGTAACAATATAGAGACAAGCGAATTACCTAGTCGAAGTAAGCTTAAAAAAACTGGAACAATCCGTTAACCGACGAATATTTTATCAATCTTGCTAGAGGTAAACTCGTAATATCCAATTTGAATTTGATTCAATTCGATGAAACGGTAGAAGACAATCTTGAATACAGCGCGTCACGCACACAGACAGAACGTTCCCTGCCGTAATATGATTACGTTCAATGCTTGGGATATTCCTTCCGAAATGTACGTCGACGTTATTGCCAATTGGTCGTCTTGCGTATTATCGGCTACTATCCGACGGACGTGCTTTCGAACGCAAGCGACACAAAAAATCCTAATAATAGATCTTTCACTTTGTTGCCGCCGCTCGAACGCAATAAATTTAATCCAATTCTAGTTATTTTATAACGGACGAAAAAGAGGAGGAGGGAGCTAGGGGGGCGTAAAGATGAACGTTAGCCGGGAAGCTTAGGCGTCAGCGTCAAGCACCACACCGACTGCGGTCCTCCTTTCGTTTGAAATTGAAAAACGTGCAACGGAAAGGTTGAACTCGCGTTAAAGGTTTTCACTCGTCCTTTCGTTCTCGGTTAAAAATCATCGTCGGGGCAAATTGAATTGGCGACGCGTTTCGTCGAAACAAAAAACTAGCGCGCGACGATAAAAGAAGTCCACGGTAACAAAGGCGAATCGGCGCTGGGCTGTATGGTAGAACCAATAAAAGGAAACGCTCTACCGATTGACTGGAGCGTCGGCTACACGGAGTAGGACGCAGGCTAAGCTCGCTGCATTCGTGATGGGAATGAAATACAATAGAGGGATTCGATATTATTTTGAACGTAATGATTGCACCATCAGCTTGTTTGAATTTACTAAATGAAAGGGCATTATTTGATAATCATAATTAGGAGATATTTGAAAACAAATTAAGGAAATAGCTAAATGGTTAAATAGAAAATTATCCTAACTGTAGATTAAAACAAATCAGCGAAGATCCTATTAGAATATGTTGCATACATATTGGCAAATTCAACAGAGAATGGATGTTGCTATATTGAAGTTACAACATGTAAAATCGCTGTCAACGGGATTTGTTCAGACAATTGCGAAATCTTATATTTTTTCTGACCTATTTTTCTTAGATTTTTTTCTCAGATCCTAATATTTTTCTAAGGATATGCTTTGATAGAGCTCTTGGACCTTCTTACTTTATTTCCTGGAACGACGATGTTCTTATCCTCGCCTAGATTCCGTTCATAAAGTTTTTTTTTGTTGAAATTGAAAAAATTCCAATCGAAAAATTCCTTAATGTACAGTATAATGTTAGATCCTTACAAACAGAGCGTCGTTGCCTTTGTTGTTAAGAGAGCAATGCAATTATTATAGTCGGGCCACGGCACGGCCTTTGGTCACTGCGACCTTAATAGATCTATTGTAAGGAGATGCCTTTATGTGTGTTATAATAATAGATGGAGTCTGTTTCCTTCAGTTCAATAGATGCAAGAAACGGCTTATTGACATGTTGTTGTCGTGTGCGACTGAAGGCACCCATTTGCATAGAATGTGTCCTGCCGCCTTCAGATCATTTTTGTATAGACGACAGATTTGATCTTCAGTTTTTCCTAGTTTAAATAAGTGACCTCAGAAATTCCGCTAGTAACCTAAGGTCTTTGTTGGACGATAGCGTTGTTGCGCTGTCTTTGGCGAGTCTGCCTTTGTCCTGGAATACTTTCCTACACGAGGCCTTTTAATTTTCCTCCCATGTCTTTATTGCTTGGTTTACGTGTCTCTTTTGGAGACCATAAAAGGGATTAGGACCCACCTTATCTGCATTTTCATTTCCTTTGGTCCCTTGGTGGCTTGGAACTCACCGCAAAGTAACCGTGGTTATTTCTTTTTTTAAAAGACTAAAAGTGGGTGGAATATTCCCCAACTCAACTATTCAATAAGTTTACAGATAACATATACAGACGAGAGTATCTAATTAAAGACTGAAAGTGCCAAAATTAACCGACTCTACAAAAGAGGGGAAATTAGTAATGCCCCACGTTTTGCAAAGGTAGGCTTCGACTAGTGGCACACACCAAAGATAATTAATAATAAACATACAAGTTACCAACATTTAGACGCGCGTTTCATCGTAATACGGCTCATCAGTAGCTGTAATTGAAGGTGTCGTATATAGACGAAGATAAAGATGAGAGTATCTAATTAAAGATAATCACCAAAACTGAATTACGAAATTATTAGCTATATCGACCTCTTCCACAAAGGTCCACTGATGAGCCGTATTATGGCGAAACGCGCGTCTGCGCTTAGTGGACGTTGGGAGCTTGTGTATTTATTAATTTTACAGGTATTTTAAGTAGAAAGTACATATTAGTCATTAGGTAGCTTCTAAATCGGAAACAAACAAATTTGTGTTTGTGGACGCAGTCGTTGCTTTCTTTTAAAGAATTTAGGTTTCCGGAAATTGCAAGAGAAGAAGCTCCATTTCTCCAATTCTTTAAATAGATCATATCTTTTATTAGATTTTAATCTTGCATATCTTAGCCTTCTCTGTTATCTTTTTCTATTCTATCCCCTTTTTCCTCGACTTCTTCTAGTGCTTCTGTAAGTTTCATATTTTACTTCAGAGTGCACCAAATGTTTATGTATTACTCTTAATTTCCTTTTCCCCGAGTTAAACTTTACAACACTGTATTTTGTGTATATTTTTCAGTTCTTATCGGCTAACCTTATTCGTTTCTTACTTACTGTTATTTTTATTATTCCTATTGTTTCTCTAGCCGAAGAAGTCAGTATCACTGCAGACAAAATCAATGTACATAATATTCATTACATCTCCCTCTTTTCGAGTAAAATGCAGGGCAAAAAATTGAAAACGTTTCACCGTCTTAATGCAACATTGCCCAATATAAATTTAATATTTTTAAAGTCCATTATTTTCAGTGTTCTTTCTCTCGGTATATTTTCTTTATTCATACAATTTCCCGCTTGATGTATTTGATGCATTCTCCTATACGTATGATGTAGAAAGATTATCGATCTTAACCGTTTTACTTTAGCATCACTTACTGCTACTTGTTAGACTTTCGATTTTAGCGTCTGGGTTGAATTCATTAATATTGCGAGCATTTACGTGTGCCCGCAACTTGGTTCTCCGAAATGGGGAACGTCACAGCTAGCGAACAGAAAAAAGAAAATTCGAACGTGCTTTAATATCGAACGTCGTAATTTTTCAAAGGGATTCGCTCGAATATTTTGCGCCGTATAAAAGCATCTACTCGCTTGGTGGCGGCGGCGGTGGCGCTTTTTGTCCATAGACGCTTACACGGTCGGCATTAAGGGTGTCACTAATTACTGCAAATTGGAGCTATCCGCAACGAAATTCGCCTTTGAAATTGTCCTGCGTCTGGATTTCTGTACTGAGGCGGCGGTTATGACGTTGAATAGACGATGGAAATTAAAATTAACGCGACGGCATCGTTTCCAGCGTCCCGCGATGTGTGTAGGTGCCGCGATGGAAATGCACGCGAGAAGTCTAGCGTTAATAATTCTCCAGCGTCAATGATCCTGATGTCGAAACGGGCGAACCGACTTCGTACTGCTAACGACGACTATCACTGAAGCGCTGAATCGAAATCTGTGCATCATCTCTGAAAGGATTCCATTTAATTTTATTACAGAAGTTTGATCCGTTTGATAGGAATTTTTCGGTTAGTTGGAGTGACTGTAAGGTTCTCTCGATTACTAACCGGTGGTATAATGTTGAGAATCAAGGATAAAGTAATTTTAGTAAAGACCACCCGTTCCAAAATTACTTTATACAGAGTGATTGTAAATATATGTGGGAAACTTTAATGGCTAATTCCTTGGGAAGTTCATAGGAATATACGTCCAAAACGACTTAGTTATAAAAACAAAGGATATTTAATAATAAATAAATGATCTAATAGCTACCTGGCCTTACAAAGGCAATCGTTCATTTATTTGTCTATTGTGTCAAAATGTTCTACACCAATAAGGTTCCTTTCTACATAAATGCTATTACCGATTACCACAATAATTATATTTTATGGGTTGCAATTGTTGAAGATCACTTGATAGATTCCTATTTCTTAAGGGTTAGGTTGAATGGAACAGTATCGTTGAAAATGCGGACCATAATTATATGCGAAACTTCAGAAGCAAGCAATGAGGCAGTACGGCGGAACCCGAGAACCGTTAAGGCTCAGTTACACGAACTATGATTTGACGAATCACGAATTGGTCTGTTCAATTAACGGTTTCTCAGTTGACAAACCAAAAGTGCCAAAGTGCCAAAACAATTTCTAGACCTTTCGTCCGCAGACTCATCATTATTTTGGTATCTTGATAACTTTTTGTTCTTGGATTCTTTCGCAGAGGTAGCAAACTTTGTTT
>LR736865.1:4954422-5041401 GCA_902654985.2 Oryctes borbonicus
ATAACATTGTTCTTTGTTTTTAGGTATTTTACTATTCGACAAGCCTTTTCACGAGTTCCGGCTTATCGGAAGAGAGCGCAAAATTCGCCACAATAGGAATCGGTGCCATAATGACGGGTATGACGCTGGTGTCAATTCCGCTGATGGACAGGACCGGACGGAGAACGCTTCATCTCTACGGCCTCGGCGGGATGTTCATATTCTCCATATTTATTACTATTTCGTTTTTGATAAAGGTTTGTCCCGGTATTCCCCAAAAGATAACCGTTACCTAGCTAACGTTAACAATAAGGTACAAAACGCCTTGTATATTTTGTACATACTACTAACTACATAAACTTACTGGTAGATCGTAAGGTAATCAACCATCTTGCCATAGATGGTATAGAATTTAGGATTGTTTATTTAAACATCCATTTTATTTTCTTTAAAGTTCATGGTAAAATTAGCAAAATAATTTACCATTAACTGACAATCATATGGTAACACTAAAAGGTGGTTCAAGGCATATGAAGTAAATAAATATTGGCTCAATGTTTTGGACTTACATTGATGCCAATCTATAAAAAAAATTAAGTTCCATGTGAGGTTTCTGTGGAACTTTATTTTTGGTTATAGGAACTAATATTCCCTATGCATGGTTTTTCATTTAGTTGCTACATCCAGGCTCTAAATAGACTTACTTTGTACTTATACAAGACAATGATTAAACACTTTAGTAATTGTACCACAAGTACAGGTACGATTGTGTAGTTCGCTTAAAATTATTTGAATTCACTTATAATCAGAAAAATATGTAAAAATATTTTTTTGGGGAACCTGCAACCTGCTTCAACGTTCCACAATCTTCTTATTATCTTCAGAAATAACAGCATTCTTAATCTAACTTCCAGATCAAACTCAAGATGTACAAATTCTCCATCTCTTTCCTAATATAAAATCCTAATTCCATTCAAATAATGGTTCCTGAGGTTATAGTTTCAAAAAATCTATAATATGGATCCACTTCCTGCAGATTTTCTTTTACCATCGTTACATTTACTCGTTGTTTTCGTGCCACAGTGTTCCAGTACATGATTTGCGGAAAGTTTCAGCCCTCAACGAAGACAGCGTTACTACATCAAAAACATTCTGGTAATATAATTGCGCATGCGTTGAAAATTTCAGCCATGTTGGACGCTGAGTTGTTGTTTAACAGTAATTCGGAGCTTTTGGGATCGGTTGATAACTGAATACACCAGTACACTCCTGAAGCCAAAGCACAGACGAAACCGTGATCTGCTGTAGCTGAGATTGGAAACATCGTAATTTAGTTCAAATAACTTGTCTTCCTATACAATGAGTCAAAGTACAACAACATATTTTTCTGATGTAGATATTAATTTCATATTTTGATTTAACGAACAAAAACTACACAGACTTCACTAAACACGTATGTAGCATCACTAGATTGAAGTTGACGGTTAGATTTAGTTTATTGAATTATTCTTTTGAGACATTTTTAAGCCTTCTAACACATGCATGGCTTCTTGTGCCCATCCCTCTTTTGTTATTGACAACTTTCCTGACAGGATGGAGGAGGGACGCTGTAAATAGTTTGGGCTATCATATTCTTCACGGCCAGATGTACACGTAGCACGCCGCGGTACCACATTCGTTCACAATGCATGCCACCGACACCTTCCATTTGAAGACTAGTGCAAAAACGATGCTAAAAAATCGAAAATTAAAAGAAAAGTAAACGTATTTGTTGCATAACACTAACATGAACTGTTAATAGTGAGATTGTAATGCTTTTCTTTGTGTGTATTTAATGGGCTAATTCGTGTAGTTTCAATATTATTAACACTAACATATTTCATTTTGCACATCAATATTCACTTTCATAACAAGGAGTCTATTCAAATGTTGAGATCTCTACTACTATACACACTATACATTCTTTGTCGTCAATAAATGTTGTGTTTGGTGGAATGGATTATATGTTTAGGTAGACAGAACACATCAGAAAATGCTTAGGAACAATAACCAAAGAAAGAATGCTGAAACAGCTTCCTCATGGTGTTGATAGAATAATTTATGGCAAAAGCAATGCAAGGATGCACGATGTGCTTTTGGCACTAGAGATCGCCAAGAAATGTCTGGCTCGTCGTTTCATTATTGTGGTATTAACTGTGAGACAAGCAGCGGTACAAGGTAGAGTAAAAACACTCTCGGAACCATGCTAATGACGTCGGGTAGACATGTTCGTGACTAGTGTGTATTGTTCTCTCTTTGCATTACTTTTGCCGTAAATGATTCTATCAATACCACGAGGAAGCTGTTTTAGCATAATTTTTTCGGTTTAGAGAGGCTTTTAACTGCATTCATTCATGGTCAGAGAGACATCCAATTTGATTATTAAGAAAGTTATAATAAAGATTCTCATGTTGAACGATTTGGTGGCAATTAAGTAATAATTGCTAAAAAAATATTATACTTCTGTTCATATAGAGCGTCCCAAAATATATTCTCACGAACGGCACTACTTGCTAAAGAGAAGCCCATTTTGCAGGAATTGAGATACAATCTGGTATTTGTGCTTTTGTTATGGTTTTCGAGGGCTTTAGCAGTTTCCTGATGTGATAAAAATTGCTGTTTAGCTTTTATCTTTTGTTTGAGAATCGGGAACAAAAATAAGTCACTAGGCAATAAATTAGGTGGAATGAACGAGACATAATTTCGAAGTTTTTGGTTTTCGAATAATCAATTGTTTGACGTGCTGCTGCTGCTGAGGGCTAGCATTGTCATGATGAAGGATGATGTGACGTTGTCGCCTGCGTCTCCCCGATTTCATCAATCAGTTCTCGTAAACAAATTGGCATTAACTGTTGTATACAATACAACGAAACAAATAAACATTTTCTTACAAGTGCTTCGTGAACCAACAACTTCTATTGGATTCTATTCATCTAGAAGCATCCAAACTATTGATTTTTGGTTATCTTCCCTGTTTTTCGGTTGGGAGAGATAAATCCAAGTTTCGTCACCTGTCTTTAAAGCTCCTCTGCCGAATTTTTTGAGCATCTCCTTAATTCGACCCGAGCCTTTTGTATTTGTTTATTTTGTATTTGGGCCAAATTATGTGGAATTCATAGGGAACATCATTTTTGCACCCAAATGTTTATGCATGTTCCTCTATCAATCATGTTGCATACGGCGTCGATGTTTTTTGGAACAACAATCGATTTTGGCCGACCTCCACGAAATTCATCGCTGACGGAAACTCTTCTGATGCTGTTTCATTTCCAAAACTTGAACGAAGCCATTTGAGGCTTTTACTAAAATCGTAACAAAATCATCCAACGAAAACCTTAAAGATTAAATTTCATTTTTTTTACAAAATTGCTTATTGTAAACAAACTGCTCGGCTGAGCCCTGTGCTGTCATTACTTCAACAATAACA
This sequence comes from Oryctes borbonicus, assembly GCA_902654985.2. NCBI lineage: Eukaryota > Metazoa > Arthropoda > Insecta > Coleoptera > Scarabaeidae > Oryctes > Oryctes borbonicus. The sequence continues at coordinate 4,957,868 of LR736865.1, forward strand.
AATGTATCAATGAACAACAGTAATATATAATTGCTTCCGCTTGCAGTTCTTAAAAAATTAACTTTATACAATAATTTAAAAATTATGCAGTTTTTCTAAAAACGGTTTCTATTTGGTGAGTAGTGTTGAAGCATTTTATCCAGAACAACATTCATTCAGAAATTCTATTATTCTTCTAAAATAATGTCATAATATAGGAAACACGATTTTTTGTTTGTATTTTAGCAACTTTTGCAATCTTTTACTTTATTTTGAATTCACCAACTTCGAAATTTCCAACTTAGAGATTATGTAAGATCTGGAGTTAATCATGTAAATAGCAATCCCATCGATACAAGAGATTTATGGGATGTATAAGCAAGTATTGTCATGCTTATAGCCTAAAATAATGTTTCATAAAACGCTTATGTTACCTGTCACAAAGGCAATTTGTAAATACAGAATATTGTGAGAATCCGCAATAGTTTGTGTTAATTAAGATTCATATTGAAAACAGCAACACACTAGCATACACGCAGCCATTTCCGTTACATACAAGATCTATTGTAAAAATCATATCTCTAACTTTGCACTATGCTTCAAAATCAAAAATTTTTATTTGTCGCCCCTGTGAATACGTTTTTGATTGCCGAATGAGAGCGGTTCACTCCTCCCCTTCGGGAAAGAACACTATTGCTACCGCCTGATAGGAGTTTTTTGGCTACGTGCAGGAGATGATAGACTGGATGTCGTACCTGTCGGTGGTGTCGACCCTCAGTTTCGTCATGTTCTTCGCCGTCGGACCCGGCTCTATACCGTGGATGATCACCGCCGAGCTGTTCTCGCAAGGACCGAGGCCGGCCGCCATGTCCATCGCCGTGCTCGTCAATTGGTTGGCCAACTTCCTCGTGGGTATCGCCTTTCCCAGTATGAGGGTAAGTAATCTGGTTTTATTATTGTTGCCACTTACGTTCAAACAATGCGAGCATGTTTTGACGGACGTATTTGTGTGATTGAGGACTGTAAGAAAGCTATTACCTCCTCTTCACTGATAATAGATAATACATTATTATTAAGGTTAAAGCAAACATGCCCACGGAGTACAAACGTATACCGCCATTATCTTGCTGATCTAGAAGATTTTATTACCAGAATACTGTTGCGTAATTTGGTATATGTTATAATGTAACAAATTTACATTGTCGAATGCAGCCGCCCTTTACGTCATGTGTAGCTGTGTTCAAAGTCTTTCTGACCATTCTCAGCTTCTAATTACGTTTATAGCCTCAGGTTCTCTTCGTCCTGCGACGATGATCACTGTGGAACGGCTAAATAGCTCGTTTTCTTCATGTCGCAAATCTTTGTTTGTAAAGGAATATTTTCCTACAAAAATGTAAAGAATGAATTCAATTGTATCGCTGCTATAATTTCACAAATTAAATATCATTCGTTAAGAAGTTATCTAATATTTAAGGGTTGCCTGCAATGCCATTCTTTGGGCTCTCGCGTGGTAAATTGTGCACTGCGAATGGTTTATTTTTAGGATAAGAGAATTTGATTGGAATATTGTAATTCCAAACAATTGCTATCGCGACAATAATAGAACTAAAGAATTTCTCAGTTTAGTCCAAATACCCGTCCAGGTAACACGTGTTTGGGCTAAGAATCGCAGGTTAGTATTTCTCCTTTGAAATGAATATTCATAAAACTTCATTATTTGGTATTTATGGATTGTCCCTTTGTCTTGGGGACTGCCTACGTGCCTCTAATATTCATCTTTGTAATAATCTTGGCTACTTTAGAAAGAGAACCAAAGTGCATAGAATTCGCATTTGTTAGCATAAAGTAGATGTATACTTTGCAACAAAATTTACAAGTCGACAAAGAAATGAATTTATCAGTTTGTGGCTAGCGCGCTGGAGTATTAGTTTCGGAGTACCAGGTTCGACCCTCGGGCTCGTAACTCACAGAGTAAGGTTTTCCGTAGTTTTCCTTACTACAAATTTTGCGAATGCTTAGGGTGAACATCTTAAAACTCAAACAAAAAAAAGGAACAAAAAATTATTTACAACAGCCAGATTAAACCATTCGAGTGCAAGGTAGCGTATGGATTAAAAAAAAATGTGCTTTTTTTGTATAATAGCAGAAGTATTTAACCTGTCTCTATAATTATGGTCGATACTTACACGAATGAACTAAATATTAAGTGAAAACGAACTCCATCTGCTAACATAATGTAAATGTATTTTTTCTTGTTTCGCTTTGTTTACATATTCAGGACGTGCTTATAACATTTCATAGAATTTAAATTAAATCTACGCAGAACTTCAGACACTTCCGTGCTTCCTGTATTTACGACCCGTTAGAAAAGAGTTTTCAAAATCAGGATCACATCACAAGGGCCTCTTCAACATGCTATTCATCCTCATTTAACTTTCTAGACTTATTGTACACGAGTACCGCGTATAATCCGCGCGTGGCTTAAAAATTTCCATCGCTCGAGATGCATGCATAATCTTTTTGCAAATGATATATTCGAGATTCAAAAGGGCGAATACAAAAGTTGTAGAAGAGGAGTCCTACAACCTACGGATGACAATTAAAAGGGAATCGTCGCAGTTCTGGGGAACGGAACTAACGTACGGGAAATGAATAGGCGTCTGTCGACCTTTGTTCGGAAAATTTTTATTTGTAAAATGCACGTAACGATCCGGCAAATAATACTTTCCACTTTACAAGGGTTATTTAGCGCTGAGAAGTAGGTATAGTTTCTCCGTTTCAATTTAGAAACGTGCTTATTTTAATTCAATTTCCCTTATACATTAATGTATCCATACTTCAATCAAAAGCGAGTTTCCCTATCGCAACTCGCATATAGAAATAAAATTTCAACGAATATAATTATCCCCGAACGGTACCGTGTCACGCTATGATGTCTAATAACGAAGTAATAAGTACAAATGGACTGTTACATAAGCGAAATATGCAAACAAGCATGAAAAACGGGAAAGCACGTCCTCTCTTGTAGGTAGCCAATATTATCGTTGATCATTGATATGTATAAACGGAACTTGCAATTACGAAAACCAATAAAAACGCATACAATAGGTACGATAAGCACATAGCATGTGCAAGTTTAATAATATCCGTTCATTATTTGTTAATGTACAGGAAAAAATTGTAATTGGTATCCGGCGGAAATTTCAATTGTTAAATGCATTGAGTAGGCAGCAATTCGTCGTTTGCCGATACTGAAATACACAGCAGAAATTGTTTTTTTTTTTTGTCATTTAATTACTGTACAGGTTTTAACATATTTAATTGAACGAAAGGCTGTGTGATGTAGTAAATCGAACTATAAAAGTGATCGTACACACCCCGGTAAGGCAATAACATCTAGATTCTAGATACCTAAAAAGTGAGAGATGTTGAGCAAGTTTACGTATTTGTGAAATAGCGGAAAAAGAACAATGCCGGTCAGTGATTGGATTTCTTCTTTTGGATGGGAAATCTGAGAGAACTTGGATGCAATTGATGCGGATCATGCGTCTTTGATAACTACCACCAGATGTTGGATTAATGAATTTGAGCGTGGCGGGACATTCATATTTGATGAGGATCGGCCAGGTCGTCTCATGGAGGTGACTGTGGACGATGTGATTAGTAAAGTTAATGATATCGTCTTAGAGAAATTGCTAATACGGTGAACATTTCAATTGAACGCGTGTGAAACATCCTTCACAAGAAATTGAGTATGAGAAAGCTATCGGCGGGCCGACTGTCGCGTCCGCTGACGATTGATCAAAAACGGAATTGCATGGTAACTTCAAAGGTCGGTCGATGAAATAGGTTTTTATCGGCGAACGTTCACCAAAGAAGGTAAAAGCGAAAAGTTGGCGACGCCATTTTAGGATTCGCAAAACATGATTTTAATTGACTATTTGGAGAAGGGAAGGGCATGGGACAGCGTTACGCTGATTTATTGGACCGATTCCACACTGTGTTAAAGAGTGTTAAAAATACTCTACCTAGCAATGAAAAAACCGCCTGGCATTATATTAACGCCCCTGCCCACTGCATACTTTTACGGAAGACGGGGCTAATGGATTTCTGTGGTGATGCCGGGAACCTTATACGGTCATATCTGGAGGTAACATGCCTTTGCAGCAATATGGAATGGAAGAACAAAAGCGTTAATTTGGTGTGAAAACGTACAAGGCATACCACAAGGCTCGACTCTCGTACCAGCCCTTTTTTTGCTTTATATTCATGACTCACCTAGAAGAAATCATGAGCGTACAGTGATATGACACGTTCCTGATTACCCGAGCGTCGAATGTTGAATGCCATCTTTCCAATGCGCTAGAAGCTCTTGACAGGGTGGATATGGAACAATCTGAACCAAAACTTTGACAAAACAAAGCAATAATTATAAAGAACTCCATCAACTTACTTTATAAAAACCAGACACTAGCGCCATCTAAGGGAATGGAGGGAAAGGATTGTCGTTGGATAACCAATTGTAATGGTTAGCTTTTGGCGAATAAACTCAACGGTTTTGTCATATCATCATTCCATGCCTATGTTCAATCACGCCTCTCATACGGTATTATTTTTGGGGCAATAGTGTTGATATGCAATGTGCATTTGTGGCGCAAAAGAGGTGTATACGCAGCATTTTCGAGCTAAAACCAAGAGACTCTTGTAGGACTGTTTATGCGAGATTCTCTGTATTTATCATTTTTGACTACACATCTATGAATGTTTGATGTTTGCAAGGCGCCGTTGTAAAGTTGAAAAGTAAGAACCCATCCACATTTGGTTGAAACTTGGGTACCACGAATAAATTTTTATTATATCGTGTGTTTAATAGCTGTAAGTTAATAACGCGGTTGAATTGGACAGCCCAGGTTTGCTACTTGCTGTGTAATCCTCCTTGTTGCATTTCTTTGTTTCATGAACGTTGAAGTTTTCAATAGATACTCTTTTAAAGACTCGTAGCATCTGCATGTTAAACAAAGGAAAATGTTGGCAAATAAAAAGTGTAACGATACTGTTTAACGCTGCATATTCTTTAATCCTTATTGCAGCCGGTTTATTTTCATTCTCCTGCGCTGAAATCCATCACATATGGTGCTGGCGTTAAGAACGACAATACGTACTTCAACTACAAATCAATTCAAATCCGTCTCTGCCCACGCCATTCTCTAAAAGCGTTCCCTTTTTGAATACATCCACACGTACATTATATACATAGACGTACTGAAATATGCATTTCCATTCAACGCCGCCTTCGTTTCTGTAACAAGTACCCGTTTGATTTTTTTTTTTTCATCCTCGAGACTGTCGCTCCTTCACTTTACGCAATATCCTGACGTGAGCAGCGCCGTCGGCGAGGAATTTATCTTGTTCGCGGGGTCAGATCTGTGTAAGCAAACGAAGTTCAGCAGCTTGCCGTCTTGATACCGTCGCAAGTTGAGCGATATCCCCTTTTCGTATTTAATTTCCAGCTTGCTGACTATAAATAGATTAGCTCGGAAATGCTCTTGGAGGAATGATGAATGTATTTTATACTGCTCTTATACAAAGCGCAGTTTGAATCGCGTCGGCGGATGAAACATATTCTTCAAGATTATGTATAAGAAATAATTTAATTTATTCAGGCGTCTCGACGTTCTAGAAGCGCTAGAAAAAGTTGGAGCTACATCATGCTTGCTCGTAATTCTAAAAATTTCTATCGTAAAGTAAGGGAGTTTTTCACGGTATTTTGTTTGGAAGATATCGATTTCAATCATTAAATGGTAGCCAAAAAACTTTATAGTTTTTAGTAAGTTTAATGAGGTTGAATGTTTTACGTTGCTCACTCACAATCAGTATTGTTGCAGATCATAATGATGCTTGTTTTTCCGGATTTATTCATACCGTTTTTAGTATCATTATCTGTAAGGAATGGAAAGATAAAGCTCCTCACATTTACTGAACAATTAATTTTATTTATTGCAAATTATTGACGAAATGAGAATCATCCAATATATAAGGTGTATTGTAAATTATGCCGCAAATTTTCCAAATAGAAAGTTCATTAAAAAGCTTTGCAATTGGGTTTGCAATAATTGAACTATATGACTTCAGTACAGTCATAAGTTTTTATTACTCAGTTTATTATTTGAGGCACTTCACCCTCAGACAAGGAAGAAAAAACATGGAATGATCAGCACCAATAAGTAACGTGCATGAAACGGGTTGCTGAACTTTGTCTGATTACCGCAGTAAAGTGTTAAGCAAAAAGTTCAATAATGCCCTCTTGATCTAGAATTTTTTTTCTCGCAAAAGAATTATTCATGACGCCAACATTGTTAGTTCAATATCGTATCGCTTTTGTACTACTTGACCCTATCCAACATTATAACAATTTTTCACTAATCTTAACTGCTATTATAATTTTAATTGTTTTGTGGTCGGTGTGCGTGTGGCGTTCCGGATAAAGCACTGCAAAAGCAACAGCAGCGTAAATCGAAAAAAGGCCACCGTTCAAGCGGCGATTATAATCTGGTTAATTGGTTCGTTAGCATTTTGTTACCTGTTCCGACAGCAGAGGGGGTAGATGTTTGAATAAGCTGAAAAAAGCGCTGACAGAATTCAAAATTTTTTCGCCGTCTACCATAAAAATACTGCAGCGACTTGTTAAGGATATTAAGGTTCTTAATTGGAAAATCTTTGTCTGTAGTTAATTGGCTGAATATCTTTTATATTGGGTAGGATTCTCAGGTCAGGTAAACATTTAAAATTCTTTGGAGCCAGTTCTTTTGTTTAATTTCGTTGCATTTGCTGTCTGCTCAAGGAAAAGATAAAAATGTATTGTTCGCTATTGCGCTATTACTTAATATCTCATGCAATTATTGATTATATAATTCGATTCCTTTTTCCTATGCTTTCGATGGACCTGCTCCTTTTCCGTGTACACTGGCTTTCCTTTGAGCTTCATTTTCATGGTGGTCATACCCACAATTCCAGTCGCATTTGCATGCGAAGGCATTGCCGGCCATTTCATTGTAATGAGGTTATTTTGTTATTTGATGCGCTGCAATATTTAAGGTCATCGTCTTCTTTCATCGTCCAATTTGTTTTATCAGAACCAAACAACTTTTTCGCAGACTTTAACAAGTATTTCTTGTGGTGCTGGTCAGCATTCTCCCGGTGTTCAAATTGTCCACAAATAAAAAGAAGCAACCAAAACCGCATTTATGGTAGCATGCGCTGAAGTCATCGACTACGCTTTTGATAAGGTAGGCTATGCCCACAAAGAAGACTCGTCCATGAAGATAGCATTGGCCCAATTTCGATTCACGTATTTTCACGTAACTAAAAAGATGATCGAAATGACACGATTTCTTCATTAAATCGTATTTAAAGTGACGCGTATTCTTTTTCTGTAGAGTTTCGTTTGGGCACAACGTAGCTAAAGACCTGGGTTTGTCTTGAAAAAGACGTAGTCTCCTTTGTTGTTAGGCGGGTTGGTCCCCTTTTTGGCAGATCGTCTACATTTCCAATCGCTTTACTCACATCTTAACGAATGCCTCTGACTTCCGCAATGACTTCTTGTCAAACGACGACGATTGCTTTCTTGTTGAACAGATTTCTTCCAATTATAAGCAATTTTTATTCTTGCACGTTTATATGAAAACTATGCAAATCTTGTATGTAGTTTACGTTAAATTTTCTTGTAAATCACCATCCTGTGTCCAGATAGTTGCTTTCCTTTAAAAACCATCTTGTATTACTATGAAATTTTCGTACCAACTCCATCTTCAACTGTAACTTCAATTTCCTTCAATTACTTAGTTCTAATATTCCGTCTCCTACTTTTCTGCTTCAACACATTTAATCACATGACCCCATTTATGCAATCGCCACTATTTACGATTAAGCTGACGGCTGAAGCGTTCGCACAACGCTGTTCGAGCGGACAGCATGCTGCGACCACCGGCAGGTTTCGACGTCGTCGGTCGGCGGTCCCCGCTAATGAACGTTCGCATGACGACCGACCGGTCGCTTTTAATTAACCGGGCGAGTTGTGAATGGAATGAACAATCGGCGTAAATAATTACAGTAACGGGTTTGCGGCGTGCGAACGAAACGCGCCGCTAACGAGAAGCGTAGGAGGAGGAAATAGTAGAGGAACGACCATCGACGGTTTGTAATCTGAGGTACTAATCCTCGTCGCGATTCATAAACGCGTTCGGACCAGATGCCGACGTGCGCGTAACGAATACGCGATTTTCAAAAATTAGCGGACGCGATCGGAATATTAATGGCATAGTACGGTCGAAGGAAGAGATGGGAGGGAGGAAATAGAAATCTCTATGTTGGTTTCTTAACAATGGAAATATCAATACAATCAGCGGGTCTTTGTTTCGTGTGAAACGTTGAACTAATTCATTATTTTCGTTGTTGTTCTTGTAGAATTTAAATGAGAGTACAATACATGCAATTGATAGCACAAATGCTAGATGCTGGTTTACCCCAGCTCCACATACACAGACGTGGACAAATATTCGTTAGAATTAAATGGAATAATTTATTTATTCGGTACATCGTACAAGGATATCGCTCACGTCAAAGCGAAAGATACAATACAAAATTAATGAATTGCTTCGAAAAAGGCGAAGATTGTTCTATTGGTCCTTCTTGAAAAGGAAAAACAACAACGTAGCGTATCATATTTCAGTGGTCGCCTTGGGGAAAATTCATAAATTGGGGTTCGAATTAATAGACTGCTCGCCCTATTTAACAAATTTGGCCACCCAGCGACGTTTTTTTGTTTCCTGAGCTCAAAGCTACTCGCGGCGAACATAGATTTTCATCTAATCAGAAGACCACATCGCATTCGTAAGCGCTTATTTTGCGGAACAAGATGCCAACTACTAGGATGATGTATTGTTCAAACGCCTTAACAATAATTTTCGAAAAAAATTATTGTACAGAGTCTAAGTTGGTAAAGACAAAGAGAACGCCCAAAAAAAATTTGCTTTTAGGAGTTTCAAAAGGATCTATTGATAATAGAAATAAGTACTTAAATGAAAGACGAAAGAACTGATTTACTTATCATTTCGTTAATTGCTTAAGATTTCTTATTGGAAAGCGAAACTTGTATCCAAATGGCTTAATGCTTACTTTCATTAATTAAAGTTCTAATCAAGCGATAATAATGCCAAAAATAGAGCAATGAGAATCATTTGAATAACATTCCAACATACGCGTTTCAATTAATTTAATAGCATCCTTCCCTATTTTCCAATACATTGATCTCTTGGAAAGAAGTAAGCATATTACCCGCAATCGACCAAACCATACGCGCGCTGTATGTTTCAATATACATATCTATTAGTAATACGGCGATCCAATAACGTCCTGTACGCGATTTGCATAAACTCGTTACACAATAATGAACCGCGTTGTTGTCGTCGAGCCAATACCAATTACCGCAAAGTAGAGCGGCAATTGTTCAGACGCTCTGTATTCGGATTGCGGTGCGGTTTACATTCTTGCATGCGCGTGGTGTAATTCCGCCTTCACTTTCCGAAAAGATATTTTACTCGGGATCCCTGGGAACGTTTCCATTTACATGGGACATCTACTTCCACTACGATCGTAGATATCCGTTCGTAATTCTGAACTAGAATGTGTGGGCGAAAGTGCGCGATGAAATAAATTTCAGAGTGCTGAAACATTATCGGGTTGGTCGTACGCTCTCCGATGTTATGTGGGATTTGTTTAAAAGTTACGGCGGGTAGGTTGTTCTAATGACCTTTTAGTGCTAGTTTTGTCTGTTAAAAATTGTAATAAAATAGAATCAATTCCTTATTTCGTTCATTATAAGTATACAGTAGGTATCGCTACAGTCACCACCCTGGATTAGAAAATAAGAATTAAATATAACGAAGCAAAATTCAGCTCTTGCAAATTTAATATTTATATCGCTAAATGAGATAAACACGCGCAACCGTCATTTATAGAAGAGCTAATTAATTTAAAATTAAATTAAAAAAAAGAAGACAAGAACGCCGTCTTCATGAAGAAGGAATATTATTAATTGAATATATAGAGGAAGGCACAGATAACAGGGAAAGTCAGTAAGGAAACAGGGAATTGAGAACTCTTATTCAACAGAAAGACTTGAAATTATGAGCTTGCTTCGTGGCAATGCCAGAGCCAAGTTTATCAGGTCCAAAATGTAATAAAGAAACATGATTCAGGTATTCTGAATTCCTGTGAACGGCGTTTCGGGCGTTCACGAATGCCTCACTGCAGTAATATTTTCTAGCGTTCACCCGCTTAGACTCTGCTCTATCTCCCAGCGTATGCAAGTTTTCAAAATTATTCATTGCACACTGAATAAGTTGCTTAGCACATAATTAACACCAAAAGAGCAGAGGAAATTTTCTTTTTTTTCCACTTATTTAACCAGTGTCGTATATATGTAAATTTCAATGTACTAACGAGATTCTGGTACGTAATTACTACTTCGGGGGGGTTCTTCTTTCCTATTTCGCAAATAAAACATCATCCCAGAAATAAAATAATTTATTTCCATCACATTGCAGATAACATCTACTGTACACAGGTATAACAAAAAAAAATCATAAACTAAAATCTAAGTTACACGTGTAGGAATTGCACGTCCATTCAATCACCACTACGCTGAACACACCGACGCAGTATCCCTTGTCCACCGGAGGGCGCTTGGGCAATATTGTAGGCATACATTTTATTTTCCTTAAACGCGCATTTGTTCAGAGATCTAATGAAAACGCTTTAATGGGGGCAATAACACAAGGTACAAATGAGCTTAATTCGACTTATCTCTACATGAACTTATAATCTACAAAAGAAATGTACAATAAAAGGACGAATATCCGGATATCTAAGTGATCGCATAGGTTAAGTTATAAGGACTTAAATACGTTGCAAGTGGACGTATTTAAGTTCGCAAAATGCGCTAACGAAGAATAAATAAAAATAATATAAAAAAATTTTGTGGTTGAATAGGAAAAATTTCAGTAATCTTTTACATTTTTCACAACCGCATTAAAACCGTTATGGTTATCGGCTGTATAACTAACAATCCGTCTTGTGCCATCTGGTTCGGTAACCGTGTATTCACCCTTAACCTTATCACCGTCTCTGGTCTCCCATTGGCTCTTAATATCGTGAGTGTGGAGGTCATGAACAGCGTAATCGTAGTGATATTTTGGATGGGCCTGTAACATTAATGATAATTTGTTTACAAGATCATTGAAGCATGATATCGTCACCGATATAACTACTTTCTCGTGTCCGCAGCCATGTAAATCATCGAACATCGTCGTTTAACACAGGTGTTTTACAACGGTACTAGTCATATGGTTGTTGGAAACGAGAAAATATGGTTTTCAAGTAAAGAAACATGAATATTTATTGCGATGTGGAAACACATGAACAAGAGAAAATTGAAAAGCTTTCCACTAATGGCCATACGTTAATGTTCAGTGAAAGTAGTTGCTGGAAAATTTATAGTTTTCATGAACAAATTCATTGCGGTTAATTGGTACAATGTTACGTATTTGACCTTGACGTTAGTGCTGCTATGTTTATGTGCGTATGTAGAGATTTCACTAAAATCGTTTTACAAAATGTAGCGAATATTTTTGTTGTACACGAAGGAAATTTTATAGCAATTTACCGCTTGTTTGCGACAGTAATGCGTAACGAAGAATATGTAATTCTGGTCTAAACGGTTACGTGTGGAGCGGAAAATTATTCTAAAAGCTTTTTTCGTAAACATATGTACATAAGTGGTCATTTTATTGGTTATTATTATTATACAGAAGTTGTATTATAATTATCAAAATAAACATAAGAGGGACATGCGAAGAAGCAAACGCTAGAATTAATAGTTGATGCAGGAATTTTCTTTCAATCTCCCTGCGTTTTTTTCCTGGCTAATTATGGCACGTTCCATCCTCCGTAAGTAAAACTAGATTTTTTTCAAATCTTTTGATAAAGATCGAAACGTTAAGAACGTTTAATCATTCAAATAAATTTTAATTAAAAATTTAGAAATAATTATACAGCGTATTCAAATTGTATGGAATAATGATTTATACAGCCGCTAACAGTACGTTATATGAAAAAATGTATTAAATCTTTAATTTTTCTTTAGATTGCTTTTTGGGTCCTACAACAAATAAATTTTGTTTGTCAGTTTTTACGTATAAGACCAGGACTCCATTTTTTTAAGTACAATTGTATAGTTTCTTAAAATTTTTTGATAAAGCTCTTTTTTTAAGATGGCTGTTAAAATAATGTCTATGAGAAATTTTCTTCATTTCCTGGCTAGAACCACGTCCTTGTTGCAGCTTCTGCTAACGTTTCGTTCACGCTACAGTAACAAATCTTCGGGGCTTGCTGGTATTGCAATATTATTTTATTCCAAAAGAAATTTAAAAGATCTAAAGCAACTGTTCGAAATTCGTATTATTAACATTAACAGCCAAACAATGACCTGCCTTATCACCGGATTCTCAAATCGAATTCTTGAGTGCATTTCCAGGTAGCAATTCGATTTCCTCTGTAATCCCTTGTCCTAATTCTGCAATATTTTCAGAACAATTGCGGTGAATTGTTTTTTGAATGGTGCCATGAGAAAAAACCACACGGATTAAGATCTGGTGATCATAGCGGGTATTTTAACTCTCTTTCCCCCTATTCAACAGATTGAAAAAAATTAATTTAAATCGTTTTTAACATCGAGATGATAATGAAGTGGTGCCTCATTTTGCCAGGATTTCTTCTTCAACCACTCCAATATTAGGAAATAGTACCTTAAGAGACGTAATAATATAAGTCTAAGTACCAATTCTTAGCAAGATTTTCGTTGGTAAATAATATGCTCGGTGCAAATTCCTGCTCACGTGATTATTTTTTGTGTTCTTTGGATACGGTGCTGGATCGTCCAATGAGGATTTTCTTGGGCCGAGTATCGCCAATTAGTAGTACCATTAAGAGAAAATGATGCTTCATCGGGAAAAACAATCCTGTTAATTAAATTTACGTTGTTCGTAATTTCATCCGTTATCAATTAACAAAATTAAACGGTGTAAATCATCTTCGGATAACTTTTAAAGCAGAATAAGTGTGCCAGGGTGGAAGTTGCTTTCCTTCAATATACGGTTTACCGAAGCCACACCTACGTGATGATTCAAAGAAGGAATGTGACTTTAACACGTTTAAAGAAGAGTCTCTACATGATCCGTTTCTTTAAAACGCTTCAGAGTTTTGCTCACAATAGATTATTCGTTAATTCGTTCTCTATTTGGGTATTCTTCATTCACTTCTAGCTTTGTCTTCTTACGGTCGTCATACTCAACCATCACTAGTATTGTTATTCCGACAGTTTCGCTGGCAGAAATGCTTTTACATTACACTAAATAGTTTATTTTCTTTACCTTTCTTTATTTTAAAGTAAAGACTAAAAAAGACCGTCATTCGTTGAATCTGACAAACAAAATTCTTTCTTGTATAAATCGAAACCAGTTCTGGGGTCTCTCTTTCTCGCCAAATAACTTTCATATAATATACGTGTAGGCTTCTTCAAAATACGCAATGCGCATTATTAATCTAAGGAGAGATCTATAGACATACGTCGCTAGTAATAGTAATTATAGGTCTATAATTGTAAGTGAAATAAACGATTTCAACGTGCATTAATCTAACAACTCTCAGGGTTTTATCTTTCATAATAATTGTATAGAACGCTTGAAGAAAGCGAGGAATGGAGCAGAAATCAGTTTCAATTGGCCTATTCATTTAAATCAGTGATTAAAAAAGGGAACAACAACAATGCACGCAAGGTGTTCCTCAACCTCTCATTAGTCCTAGATTATTTGTCCACTAGCAGGGTGAGATAAATTTCAGGTTCGAGTTGAGTTGCTTACATCGTTCGATGTATTTTTGGCGGGTAATTTGTTTTGATTTGCCGGATTATCAACTACTTTTTAAAAAATCTAATTCGAGCCGTTGTATTTTTCACAGGCACCATCTAATTTCTTCTCGTGGCATAATTTTATTGTGAACTTAACATTTTTCTAATTTGCTAGTTTTACAGAAAACAAATGTCCGAATTCTTTAAATACAGTTTAAAATATCAAAAAGCCGCCTGTTATGTGCATAAGATATTTTGATATAACTTACGTAATAATCGTATACTTCATCAGCAGCATACGCAGGTGCATGTTCGTGGTGAACCGGCGCAACTATTTCGTTTCCAGCGGATGCATATGCACCAAGGCCGGGTTCGTATCCTTCGGTTTCGTAATCACCGTAAACGCCTCCTTGGACAACTTGGACCATCACAAGGATTGCTACGGTGGCCGTCTTAAACAATAAATCAATTATAAATCCGTATTTAATTTTCGAGCATCAGCTCCCTTTAATTTTAGGGAATTTTAAGGAACGTTACTCAATTCTCCCTTTAAAATCTTTTTGATTACGAAACACTCCTTCAAAATATTTCGGAACATGAACATTCGTAGAGAAAATATCCCTTTTGATCGCAATTAAAAGCACTGCCCGGACAGATACTTACTATGTACACTTGCATCTCGCACGTAAATTCTAAACTAGTTCTAGTCTGAAAAAGGACTCAACTAGACTACCCGAGTATTACCTTCAGTTGCTTATATAGTCGGGTAGTTGTGAAAGGCGTCACAATGGTTGTTTTGCGAATGCGTTCCCACTTTTAATCTACCACCACGAAGATGCATGTTGTCCGTGCGGTATCTATCCATTAGTATATTTCTATCTTCATAGATGCACATCCTTGTGGCGATGTCGTCGTAAGAGATGTTAAAAGAACTCGAACTTAATGGACAGTAATTTTAAATAATTACACTTGAGAGATATTCTCCTATTCTAACCATCGAATGAGCAAATGATTAAAATTGTTTTCTTCAAAATAACGTAGTATTTAAAATTTCTTCAGTCAGTCACGTCTAGACACTACTTGGGTTAAATAATCTTTTTTCTTTCTTTAAATTTTTCTTTTCCCTTTTGCGCGATCTCGTAATTCTCCACTCAGCCACCTATTAAATCTTTGAGAGATTGATTCATTCGTTCGTTCGTCTGAAATGAAACTTACATCATAAAAGTACATAGATTGGTTTCCAATTTCGGCGGAATTGCAGCGCAGAAAGTAATCTGCATTTCACAACGGTCACGGAAACCTACAATATAGGTTCAATTTTCCCTGTCCATACTAAATTGATATACTTTGAGTTTCAATAAATTGTGCAGTAGTAAATGAGTGTATTAGTTATAACATGGTATTGTTTCTAGGTATCTTATATATTTTTTTTATATTGTAATTTGACCTTATGTTTCTGAATGTGGTGAGTCTAGTTTGATAAAAGAAAATACGAGCCTTCCTTTGGTTTCACTTTATTTAGCTACGTTTCGTTTTGTCGTCCTCTTCAGGCATTCTGCAAAAGGTTACAAGTATTTCTTTTTATTTTTTTTTAATATTCATCTAAAGTATTATCTTTAATTTATTGATATTTTTTAAGTTACAAATTTCCTTTCAGCTTCTCTCTACTCTTTAACGTAATCAGTGTAATTTTCTTTCTTTCTCTCTCGCTTCCCTCGATTTTTATTTGAAATGTTTTTTTTTTATTTCTATTAAATTTTACTTTTTTATTCAAAAATAATTTTTCGTATTATGTATTATTTATAGGGAGAGACTTGTTCTAGATTTCCACGATTCGAATCTTCGGATTCTCAACAATCACAATCGCAATTGTAATTTTCTATTTTTCCTTTTTTGCTTACTTTGAAAGAGGATGTTTTCAATTGATGACAAATTCTATTTAATTGGTGTTAATTGCCGTCTTCTTCAAGTGTTTTCTGGAAGGCGACTGTTGATAGGCTGTATTTTTATATTTATCACGGGGGTCAAGCCAAAGTAGAGGCTCAAACAAAGTTTGCAACTTTCCTCATTCTTTAACTTTTATCGATATCAATATAAAATTGAATATTTTTTCCAGTAAGGGAGGGCATTCATTTTTCACTGTAGTAGAGTATTCGGGACTTTAAAAAGAGCATTTAAACGATATGATAGGCGACAGATATCCTGTTTTTAGCAACAGAAATTCAACATTTACCTAATTTGATTCAGTGAGTTCTAACAGCATGTTGCTCATTTTACATGGATATCATAAATAACTGGAAGAAGAGAATTAGACTGAAATTCTAAATTTTTGTAAAATGTTTCAATAAATTATGTATATCTTGTAATTTGTGAAGTTTTGCTTAAAATACATATGAAGAACTTTTTAATTCTGAATTAAGTCTCTAACTAAAATTTAATTCGTGATTAAATTTGTATTAAATTGGTATATATCTAAAGTGTCATTTGGTTTTAATCACGAATTAATTTAATCGATGAATAACGTTGTTTAATAAATAATAAAATAACATTAATCGGAAACTAACATGCTAATTCGTGATTAAATATTTAATCCAGTTTCTGTAAATCGAGGACTAAGCATTTTTTTTTTGAATTTGTTACTACAAAACTCCAAGCTGCCAACTTCATGAACATGATAACTATGTATATTCCCGAGAACGATAAGAAAAGCAGCATAAGGAGGAATTTTAAAACTCAAAAATTTCGATTTGCTTTGTTATATTTTTACATGTTTTACTAAAACTACCAAAATAAATTAATTGTATAATTAAAAAATAAGGTTTGAAATTAAACGAATAAGAAAAACGAAAAATATATAATGCGTTATTCAAGTTAATGAAGTAAATCTGTAAAGATGCAACTTAAATTTTCGATGTTCTTCGTATAATTGATGGAATCCGGACGCTTATTGATGTTTCACATTTCTACGACGCAACGTTTAAAATAGTTTTGTTCAACGTCAAGGATTTTAACTTCGTCAAAATTAAAGGAGTGGCCATATTTCAAGGAGTACGTACTTAAAGCATCGCTTTTGTGTCTTGAAATGCGATTTTTTTAATTTTTGAGACGTTTGACCAATTATAACAACCCGAACAATCCTTCTAATTAATTTGGTAAATAACATTAGACTTCTCCAAATGATTCAGACTGTCTTTAAATTCAGAAAAAAATACATTAAGCTTTTTAAAGGATAAGCTGCAATATATTGAAATTTCTGAAAAACTTGTTGAACTGTGATATTCTTTAGGCTAATATTTAGTGCTGTAGTCCCAGAATCAGAGTCACTCAATTGTAGGATAATTGTTTTTTTCTTTTTTTAATTAATTTAAAGTACTTGCCATGGTAACTAGGCTGTGAACATTTTTAAAATACCATGTTTTAATGCATGGATTAGGTTGATATTATATAGTTTGATTGGGCATAAATTTAAACATAAAATTGCACTAAGACAACACCATCTTTGTATTGTTCCTCTTTATACAAACCCAAACATCTGAGTAAGGTAATTGAAGCATTCACACAATGTGACGATTTTCACTTACAAAAATTTCATCTAATAACTTTATTAAGAACAATGGTGTTTGGTACCACATAAATTTAAATACTTTCTAGTGATTCCAAACCCGTACACATACACAATAGCGTATCTTCATTATTTTTTTATACCTATCAAGTCACCATATCTCACGTTTCTTTACGAATCTATCTTATGGAATTCCTTGTTATAAACCCAATAATTATACGCTATCGATTTTAATCACAAACCGTTACTAATTATGTTTGCTAGTCGTTGATTATTCTTCGTTATCCTACGTCATCCTTAACGGCTTTTGCTATTCGTATATCCAACGTAACCGTACAATACGTAGACAAATCGCTATATCTGCTCGCTATCTGAAAATCATATCACACCATACGAATATGGAATTCGCTCTGGCGAAATCCCGGTGGAAAAATTCTTTTGTTCGATGGAATACAAGTTCGGTCGCTTCCGGGTAGCGTTCCATTGTCCCTGTAATTTGTTACTTTGAATATATAAGAAAAGCTGGAAATCTTTGTTCTGGCAAAGACGAGGTAGGAGGAGGAGTTAGATTGATGAAATTGAAGTGCATGACATATTGTACGTACAGAAATACTGTTTCAAATTCAAAGGTTATGAAGTAGCGAATATTTCTAGATATACAGGGTGTTAATAAGTAACTTTCACGCACTTTATTAAGTGATAATGGTTGTAAGTAATATGGGTTGGTTTTCGAGATACGGCTTTTATTAAAAACGTAACAAACAACGCATTTAGCGTGCTCTAACTTTGTAGATTTTCAAACTATCATCCTTACTCGCG
The DNA here is from genome assembly GCA_902654985.2 of Oryctes borbonicus. Lineage (NCBI taxonomy): Eukaryota > Metazoa > Arthropoda > Insecta > Coleoptera > Scarabaeidae > Oryctes > Oryctes borbonicus. Next base: position 4,976,191 of record LR736865.1, read on the forward strand.
AACTAAATTGCAATCGTTATCGAAGAGACCCACGCACTCGAATAAAAGCGCCTTGATTTTTTTAATTGTTGGCAACCGTCACTATTCTTTGGCGAAGTTCATCCCCTGCATCAACTTCCGTGGCGTAAGCAGTATCTTTTGCATATCCCCAAACCAAAAAAAAAACAATTGGTGTTAGACTAGGTGCTCTTAATGACCACAAAAGTGTAAATAAAAATTTAAAAATTTAGAAACATATCTCAAAAACCAATGAGTATTGGACCGCAATGTGTTGGATTTTTTTTTGTTAACACTACTAATTTATATCTCTGGAAATATCGCATTAAAGTAACCCCTTTCTCAGAACTTCGCTGGAACCAAGCGACATGCCCTTACGTAGGTTCTATAATCGCACCGCTACGGTAGAGTTCTCAATATTCTCCTATTTGTCTTCCTATTTAATTGAACGCAAAAACATCTCATGGGGGTCAAATGGAACCTCACATACCAGTTATATCTTGAATCCTGCTCACTCTCCTCCTAGTTGGGGTACGGTACTGTGGATCCTCCACAACCGGAAACAGCAAAGGGTTTTTAGAGCAAATGTCTCTGTTCTACGTCCCAGTAGCCAGATCACGCAGATACTCAGCCAACGACGGAATTTCCAGGTCGAATTGGAGCTGCTGATTACATCAGTGTCTGCAAGTAACTGTAACAGACTCTTGATAGATGTTGACTATGCTAAAGGTCTGTAGGTCAAAATAGAAAATTTTGATGTTCTGGTGCTGGCTGACTGCTTATGTATAATAGTGGCGTAAGTTGGCATTTGACTGCAATGAATTTGTTCTTGAGTTTGTTAATGTGCGATTTCTGAGTGATGTAACTGTCCGATTGTAAGTCTAAATATCTCACTTCTTTCTCTCAGGGTAACCTGCGATCATTGATGATAATCTTATTATCTATCAATAATCAATAGTAGATTTGATGACATTGATACGCGATCTTTCTCTGGCCGCCTACTCCACTAGGTTTCTTGCAGTTTTCTAACTATTTAAGCCTCAACTCTCGAAGAAAGATACACGGTCGCATCGTCAGCATACGTGGCCAGGTTGGGTACCTTACGATGCTGAATGTCAGAAGAAGCAGGAACAGTTCCGAATCCCATAAAACACTGAGTGGTATTTTGAAGCTAATCGATCAGCGTGCTGTGACCGTCCTTCCAAATAAGTTCCAATAAGCATAATTAAAGTTCGTCAATGCCCATCTCAATCATCTTGTAAACCAAACCATCATCAGTCTGCGCAGTATCTTGTCGTTGGACATTCCTTCCCCGAATCCAAATTGCTCACAAGACAGCAACGCCTTATTAGTCTCATACTGCTGAAGCTGAGTAGTTCAATTAGGCATATCGAAGCCTCCTTTATTAGGAAAAGAAATTGCCAGAGTTGAGGCAAAATTAAGTTTCAAAGTATCTAAATGACGAGCACCAGCATTTCGTTTTTTCTTTCAATAAGGTACTTTATTGAAAAAAACCGCCTTGCTAATCCCACCCTAAGTTTGAATTGGTCTTGACCTTGAGCTTGTTGAATCCAAACCATACTTGCCAACAATGCATATAATATAATTTGTGAATCAAAAAAAATCCAATCTTATGGCAATCTAATGGGAAAATGCCTCCCGGCTCTGAAGCTGACAGCATGCTTTCATGGAATCTTCTTCAAAGCTTCCACATGATCATTCCCTCTTCAGTATTTAATGGTTTGAATCAATGGTACTGACGTGAATAAGAGGCTAAGAACAACGATTTGCTTTCTTCGTGTATCCTTTGACAAGTACAATATACACGATATGTCACGGAGATACGCGAAGGAATCGAAGTCTTGTCCTTGACCTCTCATCAGCCGTTATTGGTTTGAATCCCATAGTATTCTTCCTTTTAAATTAAAATATGCAATCAGCCAATCCATAGCATAAAGCACTCAAGCTGAAAGTATTAAGTGGTGCATGTTGCTGTAGAAGAACCTAATTTCTTCTTTAATTAGACGTCTTCTAAATGTGTTTAGACATCTTCTGGATGAATGTGATATGTTGGTTCACCCTTATAGAAATATATTTCGGTGTTATGTCCAATGATAAAATTTATAATTGAAGTAAATAGCTTCTTCGTGGAAAACCTTTTATACTGTAGAGTCGAATCTTCTATATAAATTCGGGCATGAGGATTTGTTTCTCTAACACGAAGCTGGTCGCTTAATTTTACGATAAAGACTTTGGTGAGAAAAAAAAATACTTTTATTCCAATTTTCTAATTTATTTTAATCATTACGTGAGATCGCCCACTACAAAACAAACAGTATATATGTTAAAGATTCAGCGTCCGTATGGACACCGTAAGTAGAGCAGACTTCCCACTGTTACAAATATACGTCTCATTTTATGTAACCGTTGATAGATTTTTTATTATTGCTTTTAATGAAGGAAATTTGTCTTTAAATTGACTAATTAATTTTTGTTTTACAATTATTACGCAACACAGCCTATTATTTACTTGTTAGGTATATTGAATAGACAACGCTTCTCGCTTGCTCAATCGACTCAATTAGTTCAAATTTTCGCAAGGAAAGGTTCGTCGGCATCGCCGAAATACTTTCTATTGTTTTTACCTTTAACTAACTAAGAGCAAAAATAAGCGATATCGGTTTTAAGTTGGAATTTAAATATTACATGTCATTCCTTTTGCTTCAGACAATTTAAAGAAATTATTTCCTGCAGGAAATTGCGAAAGCAATTAATGCATGCATATGTCGTTCTCGTCCATTCAACATTTGGTATAATTGCTTCTGTAGTCAATGAAAGTGCATTTTGAATGTTCAATCAAAGCAGCAGCGGTGACTTACATTTTTAATAAAGCAGGGTTACTCATATGCAGGATGTCTTCGGGTTATAAAAATGTGCAATGTACTGTTCTACAAAATTCTGTAGTATGTCGATGGTTTTAGTTCTGAAAAGGAGAAAAAGCATTTTATTTTACGCTTGATGAAAAATTGTCTTTGTAAAAAGTTTTCGCTTACCTCGTCAGTTTTACAGAAATCGAATAAAACAATTTCTACTGTGCATAAATTTAGAAAGCAAGTTATTGATTTTCTTCCTACATGATTCACTTGAGGTAATGTCCACTCACCGCTGCACATTTTTCTACTTTACTCATGGGTTGCAATATGTAACCGAATTTAGGTTCAGGTGGTTTTCTTGTATTTTTTTGTAGAAGGTACATGACTGTTATCAACTTGGTACAACACTCGATTGATTTTATCAAAAATTTTATTTAATTTTACAATAGCATATTTTTATGTTTAACACTTTTTTTTTCTTTCCAGAATACTTTGGAAAACTATACGTTCCTGCCGTTTAGCGTGCTACTCGCCATCTTCTGGATATTTACGTACAAGAAGGTACCCGAGACCAAGAACAAGACCTTCGAGGAGATATTGGCCCTGTTTCGGCAAGGCAACGGGAGGTAAGGCAACGCATTGCACCAATTTCGAATACGTGTACTTCCACACAGCATTACCGCTATGCATTAGCGAGAAATTGATACCCGCATAAACTGCGTAAACATTGAAGAAAACAGTATCAATTTCCTGCGCCCATTGATCTGAAAATTATGTTGTAATTTCTCATCACCAAGAATGTCTTAATCGGTTCTATTGATCGATTGTTTTTGTTTCATTCCATCGACCTATCGATTGTGTTTACCTTTTTTTTATTAATCACTGACTACGTTTGTACGATGTTAGGACCAGTTTTCGGGACAGCCGCCTGTATGGGTGAGTGTTTGCACGATTGTTGCCACAGAACTCTGTCTGTCTGTCACTCTTCCTCTTTCGTACTACCTGCATAGCATGTCCGGCGCACAGAACGTGTCTCCGCGACACTGCCTTGCGAATTAGACAACACGAACCCGTTACTGCTTATCGTCGTTGTGTCAAAAATCGTGCTTTTTATTCATAGACGTCCGTACACTCTTTTAAAACTCGATCCGCGATGATATTTTCAGTTTCGAACGATTTAGAACGGTCTCCCAAAATTTCGGATGAAATCTAGATCGCAGTGTTTTAAAAAATATATTTAATTGTTGAAGATGTACACAAAAAACAAAGATTTTTACCATTTTAATAAATGAAACTTTGTAAATATTTGTCGGCACATTTTTATAGAAAAATCCGAAAACATGTCAACCTTCGATTTATTTGTTTAAAGATCCGTTTTTTAGATGCAAATAAATGAATTTTTTGTTGTAAGTGGATATTGGGAAATGGATTTGAAGAGATTATTTGAATCATGCGACAATATTTTAAGATATGGACTTACATGTAGAAACTCTGGCCAGAAAGACAAAGATCATGATGAGGTGAAAGTCTCAAACGTATAAAGTAATCCTAAAAATATTTTCGAATTAATTTAAGATTTTTGAAATTATTTCGCTGGCATTTATTGTATCTTTTTTTTTTTGTATCTGGCGCCTATTTATTTCGTGCCTTTACCCATTTTTTATGGATTCACTTTGGTATTTCTCCGGCATTATTATTATTCGTCTACTTTTCTGTATAATTCATAGTCTTCTGGAGTATTCTAATGTGAAGTTATTAAATTGAAAATTACATCTTTTCCAGCTTTGCCAATCCATTCCGCCTATTGCAAAACTGTTATTCCTTCTTTATTTGTTAGTATTCTCATGTTATTTAATATTTATTTGCATTTTTCCCATAATATTATTCTTTTCTAATTCTCTGTTGTGAACACACCTTTTGGAATTGATTACTGACTCTTTGCTACTTTTCACAAGTGATTTAGTCCCATAACACCTACCAGTTTCAGTTTGTTTATTTTTTCTGCACTGCTACATAATGAGTTTTAATATAATTTTTGTGTTTATTCACTGGTTTTCTTTTTGTATTTGTTGGTATCTCAAGAAACTGACTTACATGCTATCTTATTCGTTTTGTCTAGTTTCTCTCAATTTTTTTCTGTGAATTAATTTTACTACATCTACTAATGTTGCACAATATTTATTGTAGCAAGTTTCCCTCTTACAAGCGTAAACGCTATAGTTTGTCCGTGTAAATAAATAAAGTATACCCATAAAGTTCTCCACTTTCCGTGCTCTGAACGAAATTAGCAGAGATCAGACGTACTCGTGCTTTGTTGACTCTCTGGGAAACCAGTAGGCAACACGAACCCATTCTCCTCCGATATGAACCATCTTAAAGGGTGTTTAAGAAGAAAACAAGTTTTATTTAAATGGCTCTGCATATTTTTAAGCCATTTAATGCCGATTTAAGACCTCTTTTACTTTCTTTTGCAATTATACACTTTCTTAATTTTTATAAGGTTTTCCACATATAACATGCATTGCAATTTTTAAACTGAATGTGATAAAAATCATTGATTTAATCCAGAGTATTCATCTCATCCTTTACTTAACAGAAAAAGAATTCATCCTTTTGGCTAGGTAGGAGTAGAATTAATAGTCACGGTATGGGTGGATAATACAAAGAACATGTTATTAAATTATACTATTAAGATAACAGTTCATTCTCAAGATTTCTTTGAATAGTAGAAAGAATTGCTCCATCCAAAAAGTAATTTTTATTTAACAGCTGGTAACTATTGTAGCATCATTTTCAAAGCATGAAGTGTCCTATTTGATGAAGTTTCTTGTCGACAACATGAATATAAAATAATTGCGAAATTATTTTTAATCGCAAAAGATTAATCGAGAGCGACATGGCAAATAATCAATTAGAAATTCTTGAATGCGAAGCGAAATAATAACAGCTTTAAGTCGCATATGCATCCAATAATATTGCCGCATGATTCTACGCGTTTCCCTACGTGAGCGAAATACGAGCAGAATTTCACAGCCAGTAAAATTAGCATGCCATCGGCGAACCGTCATACCCATGCAACTCGTACGGAAAATGTATTTCCGCTGTTGTTGTTGTTGTTGTTGATGTTGTTATTGTACGTACGTACTTAGGAACGCACAAGCGCACGCTTCCTTAATCCATTTCTCTCTCGGAACGGTCCTAGAATTAATTGCAATTTTTACTCCTGCGATCGTGCTCGTCGCAGTTCTTTTTTCTTTCGTTTTTCGTCGCCTTCGCGCGTTTCCGATTGCAAACACCGCATCGTTCACACACTCGGATAAATTTTTCACGCGTAGTCACGTCGTAGCGCCGCCTATCCGTTGACACACGTACACACATATACGACACTTCGATCACGGTTGTACCAGCGCTTGATGGATGTGTATACAATTTGCTATCTTGTGGTAGTTTGTCTTTTGCTGTATTGTATCGTTGTATTTTTGCGTGATAGAAAGGTGTGGTTGATTGATTTATCGTCTGTCGCGATCAGAATTTACCGCAAAATTTCCCCTTGTTGTTAAATAACGATTTTATTTGAAGCAATCAATTTCTTCTGATTTTATAAAGAATGGAATCCATAGATATGATAAAAGAAATACTTACGCATTAATTATTTTCAGTTCTCCTGCTATTCCCGCTCCTGCAAATCCTTCTAAATGATTTCCTCGTAATAAAGAAAACTTGTACGATAGACCCATCTATATATGAGAGATTCTGCTTCCGTGGATGATGATATATTTGGAATCATCAAAAGGTAATAATAATTTTTCTAGTAGTTCAAATTTATAAATTTCACCCCGATGTTTCGAAAAACATCTAAGACATCGGAAAAACCAAAAGAAAAATATATTTGCTTGCTGAAACTGTAATTCAGTGACTTTTGGATCAAGGTATTTGCCTTGGCCTCATATTCTGCGACCTTTCAGATGTGGAAAAAAAATCACATTTTTTTTCGAATTCAAAACGCGTTAACTTCAAAACTAAAAGAGATAACGGACTAGAACTCTAAGAGTGTTAGGAAATCTCAAAATTATAAAACATAAAACATTTAGCCAACAAACAACACGAAGATAGAAAAGGAGACTCCGTTTCGTCGGCCATACTAGAAGAAGTGAACAAGATCTGCCTGGGTTTCGATAATGATCACTGCACCAAGGTACATATGCTAGATCTGTCAAAGGCTTTTGACTCCGTTACTCCCGGAATCCTGGAATATTATGGTATTGGGGGTAAGATCCTAGAACTCTTGAGATCTTATATATATAGGAGATAGGCGACTTATTGGAATAATACATTCTCTGAATTTACATCATTGGCTTATTTGCCAATATGAAAAACATTGACTTGTCTTTATATGCTGATGATGATACGTTGCTGATTGTCCAAGCTACTAATCTTCAGGAATTGTTCTCACTTTTCACAGACCGAGGCCTATAATTGATTTACAGCCAATAGATTAAAAATTAACATGGACAAAACACAATCTTTATTACTCACCACAGAAAAAACGGACGATTTCTCGCTGTTAGAATAAACGCTAAACTAAAGTGGCAAGCGCAAATCGGTGGCCTAACATTCAAATTATTGTCAGCTTTGTATGTTTTATCAAGCTGACGCATGTAGCAACATACGAGGCAGTAAGAGAGGCACGCTGTGCCACTTTCCATTCCTATTTAAATTGTGGCGTGCTATTCTAGGGCATTCTGCAAAAGAACACTGTCTAAGCCACAACACAATGAGAGCTGTAAAACATATGTTAGAAGCTATAATCATAACTATACCACACAGAGATCGGCTAACTACTGGGGACCAAAACTATACAATATGATACCATCCGATATCAAATCATTATTCCCAAATCATTTTAAAATGTCAACGAAACATATATTAAAGGAACTGAAGTGCTACAGTATAGAAGAACTTGTTAGGGAGATTGCAATGGCTGTGGACATCTCGAAAGAACGTGTTTATCATATTTTGACTGAAGATTTAGGCATGAAATAGCTGATTGCTCGTTAAGCCGCGCTTGCTTGCTTAGGATGCATTCGATTAAACATTTCCAAAGCCAAGGTTGAACCAATTTAAGCAAAATAAGTCGGAATTTTGACCTCGATTAATAACTGTAGATGAAACCTGGATACACCAGACCCAAGGCGCAGTAAAAGCAGTGAGCTGTGAAGGGTGATTCGGCTCCGAAAAAGATGACGACTATTTCATCGGCCGTGAAAGTGATATCTGAAGAGCAGCGGTTTTAATAGCAAAAATACACTAGGCCAGGCAAGGTCTTTAGAACCAAATCACTGTCGTGTCTGCTATGCTTTCCGATTGAAAGGTGTGGAAATTAATACGTGGGCGCCATTTTTACAATAAACTTGCCTGTACTTAACAAACGTGAAAGAATCTGATTCTTCCACAAATTGTTTCATATTAACGAAAAATAAAGTAGAAACTACTAACAGTCACAAACGTTGATTGCAAACCGAAAAAATCAAACTTTAGAAACTGAAAAGTTGCTGAAAAATAACTTTACTGTAACTACGAATTGCTGGTTAAATGCAGTAAATACAAAGCGAAAATCCCAGTGCGACGCCTGTGTGAATTCGTTCCCATTGTTTTCGCCGTTCACTGGACTGCTAGCAACTATTCCTCGGGATAGTCACGGAGTCTATGTTAATCGATTATCTTGAAATAGGAGAAACAATATTTGGGGCAGAAATTGTGGGAAAACAGTTACATTTGAGGATAAAGAAAGTTTTGTTCCATCAAGACAACACTTCAGTTGTCGTCACAAATTGGGGTGCGAATTGATTGACCACGTACCGTATTCGCCAGATCTGGCTCTCAATGGCTTTCTTTCGTTGTCTAGATTCGAAATCTCTCTTGAAGGATCGAGATTTTCATCGAATCAGGAGGTGGGAGTAGTATGGCAAATAACACAAAAGTATCGGCACACTTCTCACCGCACAAATATAATTAATTAATCTGAGACAGCCGTTTCGAAGATACATCCTCATTTTTAACCGTTGACCGAATTCGGTCAACTCGGTTAATTTGCTAACCTACTGACATTCACTTGCACCTGGCATTACTTTTCCAAGCAGAATTGTCTTAGAAAGAATTCGTTGTAATCTTCTCTGACAACAATAAAGTACTCAGGGAAAAAAATTCTGTTAAGAGTTCAAAGTATCAATTTTTGGACTCTGGATAGCAGTTCGCATCTTTATTATCAGAATTTGGCTACATGTGCTTCATTGGTAACATATCTCTTTAGCTGCCAAGTGTTTCGCAAATTGTGGCTGAAACCAATTGTAGAATTGCATTTTTGGCCTAGTATTTGGGATTTCCTAACACCCTGAGTTAATTGTAATCGATTGAATGCACACCTTTCTGAAATCTGAAAAGTTTTGAGATTTTCAACTTTCGAATTTTCGAAAACTAAAAAGAAATACGTATTTCCCGGAGAAAGAAATTTTATTTGGGAATTTTGCGACGAACCCATAGATTAACGCATTGTCGTTGCGAAATTTAAATTTACTTTTTTTGCTCCCGTACGTTAGTGTCTCGAATGTATTGAAAAAGGAAACACAAAAGTAAACCTTTTCACATGGGCTATTTGAAAATATCGTATCTTCAATTTCATTAAACTTTTACGCGAGCAAAACTAACTCGGTTGGAAGTTAGTTTACGATAAAAAATTCGATTTCCGACAGACCGATGTATCTGATTTTGGTCGGGCAGATATGCACGTTAAAATGAAATGAGTACATTTAAAATGGGAAATAAGCTTTAAAATGTTTATTTATCATTTGTATAGTAGGGTGGGTTAGCGAAAGATAAAAGTAGGTAAAAATAAGCGGAACGAATGATATACCCGTATTGCAAGAGTACTTTAATTAAAACTTTTAAAATCCATAATTGCCTCGTAGTATTTTTCTGTTTGCAAGTAAAGATGCAAATGTAATGTAAATGTATACGCTACACGGGGAAATTATGGAATAAATTCTTGAAATTCGAAACAATTTGTTTTTCTAAGAAATAGTACGATAGGTCAATTTTATTTTTAAAAAATAATATTTTTGCATCAATCTTAACATTTCCCCACTTCCGGTTTTCGCCAGATGAGGCACTTTTTAGAAGAAACAGTTTATTCAGTTGTAACGGATTCTACAATAATGTGTAACAGCCTCCACTCTTCGATTTTGATATTGTAAAAAGGAATATTTTTTTAATGAGATTATTTCACACGAAAGGGTTTTTTTTGTAAAAATCCTTTAAGAAGGAGAGCTGAATACATAAGCTTTTCTCCGCAGATAAAATAAAATAATTATGAAAAGACATTTTTGTTTTTCCTTTTGAAGTCCGAATATCTTATAGCTCTATCTTTGTTTCATATAATAAAATATAACTTAAAACCAGAAAATGCCCTTTAAATAAAAAAAAATCCCACATATATTAAGAAATCCCTTGTATATATATGTATTTACCACTTTTCCACGTAAGAACGTAGTAAACAGGAATGTATACATTCCGCGATGATACCACCACACGTTTTTATCGCTTTAGATGTTATTACTCGTTAGTAATGCCTGCCCGATATGTTGGTGTGAGTGTTGAAACATTTATAATAAAACAATAAAAAAAAAAATGAAGTCAAAACGATTGAATGACGACGTGCAGAATGTTTATGCTGACAATGACATACTTAGTGACGTTAAGAAAAAGAAAACACGTGTTTCTATATGCAACCGAAGATCTAGTGATATTATAAAAAAAAAAACAAACAAAAGGAAATAAAATGCGATTAGCTCGCGTTTTCCGGGCCGGGTCCGGTATTTCCCGGTATTGACGTCAAAGAAAAACGCGAACTCGAGTTTGTAGTAAGCATGCCATTGGGTGCACGATCACTCAACATACGAGGCAACATTTCATACCCTTCTATTATGTTCTATTTGTTTTTACGTTGGTTGTTTTTTATTCTGTTTTGTTTTTTTTTTGTCTATGGCAAACCTGGCGGTATAACCTTGGTTTATTCTTGGAAACCCGTTTTACTTTGAACTATAAAGACTGTGACGTCATCGATGTTGATGTTTGAAGCCTCTGTGGATGGATCTACGTCTTTGTTCTTTTTTTGTGCCTTTTGTGTGAAATATATGATTTTGTTTTCTATGTAAAATTGCTATAGCGACTGTAGACTGCTAGCGTTCACTTCGAGATGTCCCCTTAACGATTTCCCCCGTTTCTTTAGCTTAACGCTTTCAATCAGATAGAAAAGTATTTGTCATCCCTAAACATTTAAACCTTAAACCAGCACTGTGATTACAATCTCCACGAATGAAAATCTTTACTCTGAAAGTTTTGCAATGATTGATATGTTTCATCCATTGTTTTCAGGTAGTTTATAGAATTCGTTAGGGGTTATGCGTCTTCTTCTTCAAGTAGTCGATCCGATCAGATGGTTCTCTTACCTCGGTCAATCCACAACTTCTGCCACCGTCAGATCCAATCGACATAATTGCTGGGGATGCGTTCATTCGATGCACTAGGTATTTGGCTCCTTTTTTTTTGTTTCGCCCTCTCTGTGTTGCATGTTAACCGACTTTTAGACAATACCTTCTATTAAGTACTTCCGTATTGAGTTTTGTAAAGTATAATGGATACTTTTTACTGATAGGATAAACATACAAGTACTTTGAGCATTGCAAAACTTTTCAAAGATCGTTTTTGCTAGGATATACTAGATGTCTGTAGAATAGAATGTTCTAATGCAAATATTGCATAAAAACACATGCAAATTGCTATGTTCCTGTAATTATGCATGGGGCGATCCGCAGAGACTGGTGATAGCTTAATATTTACTTCCATTTACAAGTGCAGAAGCAACTATAAAATAGATAATTAGGACGCATTGCCAAAATGATGATTGTGACTATTTTTCTATCCATATACATTGCTTTATTTTGGCATTTCAAAGGCGACTAATTTGTTAAAGATACATTTCGCTGCAAAATTAAGCGATCAAAACCATTTTTTTTTTTACTTTTAATTGAGGGCTCCAATGCAAAGATCTTCCAGAGGGCGAATAAAAAGCCTACGCTAGGTATAATTTGGTTTTGAACATTGATCAAATAACAATCATATTATTAATAATGGAGGTAGCTGGTCTTTGTCCATTATTTTTTAAGAAATTTAATCACTGACAACTTTATACTTATATTATTACCACACGGGCGTACATATGGAACAGAACATAATCTGGACATAAAACACTAACAAATGGGTGCATTTTTGCAACACATGCAGCTGAAAAAGTGGCTTTATTTTTAACAGATAAAAATTAAAATTAAAATAAAATATTAATTTTTATAAACTGCTTACATGATCTTTGAAGCCAACTTTGTATGTAAAAACGTGTACGTAGGTGTGGAACCCAAAATTAAGCCTTCGGGGTACTACAAAAAACTTGTAGTTGCGATAACGCGGTACTCAATCAGTCTACAAAGTTTTAGCCAAATCTGAATTTTAGGATTGCTGGTTTTGTCTTTTTTAATGCTAAAGAACTATTTGCGTCTACAAATTCTATTACAGACACTTAGTATTGCCAGTAATGAATTAGCATTATTACTTTGTTTATGGTGTGTTGGTATAGGAAAATCCCAATCCTAATTATTTCTCACGTGCAACTGAGACAATATTTAAGTAGTTGTATACTATTTACTTAGGTTTCTTTAGCTTCTGTGAGTTCTATGGGCAAAATTGAAAACATTTGAAGTAGCAAAAGAACTTCTTAACAATGTTTGACTTAATTTTACACATCCCCACTTTCCCTTCGTTAGCGTTTAGAGACAAATTCAATCAGGTAACTGATATCCATCGTTTGTCACTCTTGTTCATCTTAATTCTTCTTTTCCAAAGTAATTTTCAGGGAATGTTGTTGATCTTTTGATTTAAGTGATTATTTTGGAGACATTGTTCTTGATTGGAGATTATACTATCTATTGGTATAATTAACATTGCTAGGTTTCCAGACAGCATCAACCAATCTCTAGGATAATCTAAAATTGGGATTAACCGGCGCATCCACCAAAATTCTTTATATTTATTACTAAAAAATTTTAAACCCACAGTTTTTAAATATTAATGAAACGTTAAGTTTTAATAAAGAAAGACGTCAACATTTTGGAGATATTGGTACAGAAGGCTCCTCTCTTTAATTTGGGATACCTCCGCCTAGCAACATCAAACTATTGAACATTCGCTTCTCTTTCGCTCCCTCTCCTACTTCCAATCCTTGTTCCAACGTTTCTTGTGTGGACTTCTCTTTCTCTGTACGAGTTCTTGATGTGTATTCATTGCCTGAAAAGCTGCAGCACGTACGTGTGACAGACTACAGTCGCTGGCCGGGAACATTCACACAGTTCACATTGTAGATGTTGCCTTGTATTTTGAGAGCGTGCGTTTGCTGACCGTTGCTCCAAGACAGTCTTCGGGCCAGCCTTACGCGTTGCGCAATCAGGTGCTTATACTGGCCGTGCCCCGTGTGCCGCAGAGGCCGTGACGAGGCGGTGGCACCCAAGCGGGCCGCGGTCCCGGCCCAGCCGCTCAGCGCGCTCTCCTGGACCTGGCCGGATTCGCAGCCCTAACGACGGTGGGTCTCTCTATCTGTCTCTCTTACTCTCTTTTGTCTATCTATCTACCTATCACACTATCTTTGTCTTTCTCTTTTGTCTTGTCTCATATATTGTTATATCTGTTGTATATTTATTGTACGTATTTATTATATAGTTATTACAAACCACGTATGTATATAGGATCATTCACAGGGATTACCTGCTAGACCTATCTCTGAAAATAATGAAAACATCGTTTTGAAGTTTTAGTGGTCCATATTATGGACAAGATTTATAGTCATGGTTGAATCAGAAACGGATATGAACATTCTGTATATTACGGGTTCTCGATGTACTCTGTTTTATGAGTTCAATAATGTGTCATATCATGGGCTCAGAATGTATCAACTGTGAAAAAAATTTTTTTTTCTGGAAATTTTTAACAGTTTTGAGATTCTTATTAACAACAGAAACTAGCGACCTAAACACAGATCTGTTCAACTAAAAATTGTCGATCTTCTTGAATAACAACCTCAAAATTGGCAATTTTTACACATTATATTCTGAAAATAGACCTTTTGCAACTTTCACGACCCATATCGTTCTTTATAACACGTGATTCAAACTGCCGGGATGACGACAAAAATTGCAGAAAAAATGTAGCTCTGAAATTTCACCAATATTTGGTTTTTAGTTTTCAAGTTTTATTAGGGTCAAAAGTAGGTAGCCAAACTCGTGAACTGAAAGATTTAACGATATATATCTTAGGAGCCATGACTGATGAATGAATTACTTCATCAGTCATAGCAGTCTGATGCAATCTTCTGTCGAAATGAGTGAATTTCGGTGTAGGAAGTTATTTTCCTGAGTGGAATATAAAGAACTAATCAAGAATAATACTTGCTATTTAGCAAAACGAAAATATATACGCTGTAAATATATTAATAATGGCTGATCGACATCTACACGTAAGCTAGCTACGTCCTCGGTTAGAAGATGGTCGTAAGTGGGCGCAAGAGCGATGGGAGACGGGTGAAAGCAATCAATTTCAGAAAAGTTATAGATGACTAAACGTCTAGGAAAAGACACGGAAAGTGTTCGTACGGTATGGTACGGACATCCTTGAAGCTTGCGGTAGGCTGAAGCGATTTTGCCATTTAGCTTCAGTGGGCCGAATAAAATGCGCGTGTACGGGCCTACGGTTAAATTTTCTATCTTGGCGTCGCGTTAACGGTTGGGAAAAACAACGCCAAAAATTTTTTGCTTTTCGGTTCTCGCATCGAAGGAATCGTGCTGGGTTAGATAAACTGCATCTGGTATCCGTTAGTGTATATAACTGTCCCTTGGCAAGCCCTTGGGCTTTGGGCTTTTATCCAGTTAGATGTTTATTAACCATTATAAGTAGTTATTTACTTTGGTAATATAAATTTCAAAACTGTTTCATATAATAAGTGTTGACAAATAAAACTTTGCATTTCTCGAAGTATTAAGCAAAAGAATTCTCAAGGTTGGTATGCCTTCTTCTTTATAAAAGAGAATCCGTAATAAACTAATATTCGCTTGCTATTCACTCAAAAGTGCCACAAAATTGAGAATATTTTCATTATTCTTAGACATACGTCTAACAGGTAGTCTTAAGTCAGTCGATTTATCATCCATATCTACACGCCATACACTTTATTTTACAAAAAGTGTTTTAATACGTAATTTGATTCACCGCTTTTAACATATGTACAGGCGATACCCAATCCATTAATTCATATTTTCCCATTTCTGTATATGTATTACGTATGTATATTGCTGTAATGGTATTTGTAGTAGTGTAAAATTACAGGAATGAATGTATTGATACGGGATTTCCCATTGTTTGTAAGATTTAAAGAATTTAATGTTTCTACATTGAGGAAATTGAAAATTTTTTTTTGTAAAGTGAATTGTTGATGAATTTAGGATTAACAATTTTCGGTTTGTTAAAACGTAATCCTTAAGATAACGGTACTAGTCGCTGAGGCGTTGAAAACGATGTTTGGTTTTGTGAACAAAATTAAGAATTCACACTGTAAATACATTCATTTTATTTTAGCATCAATATAACCTCGATTTTTTCCCTAACTTTTCACGCAACTTCAAAAATTTGTGCAATGTCAATAAATCTAATCAAGAGTTTTAAAGTGAGATTCTTCGTGGAGTTCTTTAAAAAGTGCTTTTTTATTATTCTATTTCCTTTTCGTTTATTTATTTATTTTTCTTTTTCTTTTGCAGTAATAGCAAAGTAAGTTACAGCAGTACCTCTAATGATGATGGTGAGAAAACAGAAAAGGCGGAGTTACAAACATGATAATTTTCCTATTTACCTATTTAGTTTTTAAATACATTATGTGTTAAGTTTTAGTATATATTTTAACGATCGTTCTATGTAATTGATCAAACTTAAAGAGATTTTGTAATGTATCTATTTTTTTTTAAATACATCTTTTATCTTAAGTTTCTTTTTTTTATTTCTTTTATATTATGAGTTATGCTAAAGAATTCCATCTATTAGAATAAAGTGATGCAAAATTGAGCATTTCTGTAGTTAGCCTCAAATATTTTTTTACGGCTGATCACATTTGATATAAATTAAAACAATAACATCAGCACACGATGGTTGGAGACTGTATGAAGTTTCTACTGCGGTGCTTCCTTTTCTGGTACGATATATACTATTATGTACCGCTTGCACATCAAATTAATAAAAAATTTGCTTAATTATCACTTTTTTTAATTGTTCAGAATTAATATCAAAATCAAATAAAATGAAACATCATTTCCGATGCTTTTAGGAGGTAACTCGAAAATAATAATAGATATTAAAAATTTGGTAACCATGTTTGGTGGTAATTTTTCGAAATAATCACGGTGACCACGATCAATGTCCTAACTACATATTCAATATTCAAACTTTGGTTGTTTCTCAAATTTACTATATCTCAGCTAACGCAATAGTTACCTACCTATAAAGAAAATTTAAATACAACAGAACCTTGACTAATCGTCAGTAGCGGGGCCGCAAAGACAGGTAAGCAAGAAAGCAGAAATTTTTCACAAAAAAAATTCTAAACCTACTGTAATCTCACAAAAAGCACATACACTACCTTTTATATATTTGGGGATGATTAAAAAATACAGTTTTTTTTTAATTCGAATAAAAACGAAAAGTTATTTGTAATTTAATTTAATTCTGTACATTGAGTATACAAAACTAAAAATATTCCAAAAAGAAATGTTGTACTAATTATAATTAGGTCCATACGAATTTTTCGTCCACCTTTTAACTTAATTACTGCGGTACATATTCGTGGCATTCTTAGAATTGAAGATTTCAAAAATATTGCTGGAATCTCGGTCCGTGCTTGCTGGAGCTCTCTCCATAAATCATGTGAACTAATCACTCCTTTTTGGCGAATCCTTCTGTCCAGTTCATCCCATATTAATTCGATAGGCGACAGGTCAAGAGACTGAGGTGGCCAAATCATTCTTTTTAAACGATCTTCTTCTTCCAGAGATGCTAGATAATTTCTGCATATACGAGAAGAATGCTTAGGGTCGTTATCCTCTTGAAACGTAAAGTTTCGACCTCGTAAACGTTCCCCACTTGGTACAGCATTCTCTTGTAATATTTTGAGATAGCCCTCTTTACGAAGTATTCCCTGTATTCTTACTAAATCACTTACAGCTGTTCCCGCAAAACAGCCCCAAACCATTACGTTACTTCCACCGTGCTTCACTGTAGGTGGAATACACTGTTCACTAACTCTTTCGCCAACCTGTCGCCTAACAAACGTCCTCCGTTTGGAGCCAAATGTTTCAAATTTGGACTCATCTGTCGACAACACGTTGCACCACTGTTCGAATGTCCAGTGTCTGTGTTCTTGTGCCCGCTGCAATCTTTTTCTTCTATTTTGAACTTTCAAAAGCGGTTTTCTGACAGCTACTGGTCCCTTTAAGCCTGCCGCAATTAATCTTCGTTTCACGGTCGAATGCGAAATAGGATTTCTTCGTGAAACATTGACTTGCTGCGTTATTTCCGAAGCCGTTAGGAATCTGTTTCTTTTTGAAACAAGAATCATGAACTGATCCTCAGCAGCTGTTGTCTTCTTTTTGCGTCCAGAACGTTTCTTATCAGCCAAAGAACTTGTTTCCGCCACCCGTTTTAATGTTGTAAATACACCATTTTTCGATGTTTTTAATTTTTTCGCAATAACTGCCATTGAGTATCCTTCATTACGTAAAGTAATAATAGCAGAACGCGTTTCGATGGAAATTTCTTTTCGTTTTGCCATTTCAGCACCACCCGTTTGTTACGATAGTTAAATTTAAACTAAACTACTATCAAGATCGATTTTATTTTAAATATAAGACGATATCTACTTTGTTTCTTGTACTAAGTATTCTGTGAATCTCACATTATTGCTTTGTGGAAATATTCGACAATATTTTCAAGTTTACGTTTATAACCCCATAAAAGGGATTAAGAGGAATTTTTCCTGAGGCTGCGGTAGAACATAAATGCGTTATAAATTTGATGGGATAGAAGAGAATACTGTTGTAAATTATGTTCATACATATAGAAATGTATACTCTTTCATATAAAACACAATCAATTGTCAATATTTTAATTTTGCTTATTTTTTCTGAGTTTTTCTTAGCCGTCCCCAAATATATGAACGGTAGTGTATTATGTAAAATTATTGTTGTTTTTTCAATGGAAGAATGTGAAACAATAATAACCCAACATAGAAACGCACTCACGATAATAGGGGAAAAGGTGAGAGAAACTCGCTAAACTTAACAACTGGGGAGCCCTACCGACCTGACGGTTAAGGTGAATCGTAAGACGGATAATCGAGATTCCACTGTAGTTACAAGTGTTGCTTTTTTCTGTAGAATTTATCGCTGTAGTCAGTTATCTTTTCTATACTATACTACACTCTTAGTAGATTTTTTATGTCTATTATAGTTTTCTGGATATCTCACAAAAACATTGAAAACTAATATTTTATTTGAGTTCATCAAAAGAGTGAAGTTAAATGGAACGCTGATAGTCCAAAAACGAAAGAGACGTAGTTACGATTTGGTTTTAAACTAAACAGAACGACATTGCATTAATTTAGAAAAACGTACCTTATTTCTCCCATTTACTCCATGCATGGTCATGTATTTGTGTTTTTCTCCAAGATCTGCTTCTACAATTTTTAATAAAATCTTTTCAGTTATTACCGGATCTGCGTTGTTTAATTTTCAAATGTTTTTCCCTCCTTCAAATGTATTTTAAAATAAAGCAGGTTGAAAAATTCTAGAACAGATCTCTCTTAATTGTTAATAATTAATATTTTTCCTCCATCCACGTTCTACTTTTGCTAATTTTCACTTTTCGATCTTTACAGTGTTTACCGATAAGCTAAAAGCACAACGAGCTTAAAGCAACCCCCCAATACTCACTACCTGCGTTAAATTATATGTTGCAGGAGTATGTTAAACTGCGTGAATGCGCTAGAGCAGCATCTGCCGGTGACGGAACAGGCTGGACTTGTCGTCGCTGAAGAGAAGGTTCAGCAAGACTCATGTAAGGAATCCTGTATGTACTAGCTGGGTATACCCGTGATATAAGTGTGTTTCGCTCCTTACTTGTTATGATCGATGTTAATTACTATGTAGATGTCTATGAATCGTTCGATTAGAGTTACCGTTCTAATATTATTTTGGCGTCGATTTTGGAATGCGATGGTGGTCGTTTCAAAATTTATTGCTTGACGAATGCGCGTAGATTCGAACCAGAAATAATACTACACGATACTGCGATGCAAAACCTCCGCTAACGTTCTGGCGCAGTCGATAGGATTTTCTGTCGCAGATATTTACGTAGTATTACTCGAAGCATGTTCGTAATACATTCTTTGCGAGCGAAAACCGAACAATTCCCAGTAAGCGTCCCGTAATTGGAGAAATTCCCTCCCTTTCATGTTTCTAAATGTTTCTAAACGATGCGTTCTTCTTGAATTCTTTCTATCAGTTCCGAATCCATTCGAGAGGCATGCTTACAAAGCGACGTACAACTACAGGAGACATTCTGCATACGCCAGCGTGTCAGGTACTGCTATACATGTAGTTAGTTTTGAGGAAAACACATACCTGTAACATTTTACGTAGGTATCTAGGAGAAACAAAAATAAAAGATTAAACCAAAGATATTGAGCTTCGCTTACATGCCACGAATACACCGCTGACTTCACAAAGTTTTATGCAACACACTACATATCTTGTACATATTGTATTTATTTTACTTGAACATAGTTCTACACCCGTTCGAATAGTAAATAGCGTTGAAAATGTTACCACTTTCGAAGTATTAGACAGGAAGCGAGCGTTGTTTTAAAATAACACAAACAAACTTTGAAGTTTTAGGAGTAAAAGGAATGGTGAACATAAATAAATTAAAAAAAAACAAATTAAATGCGACTTTGCATGGTTGCGTCCTTTGAAAATTCATTAACACATTGTTTTCTTTTACGGTACTTCTTTAGGTTCACGTTGACAAAATCATGTCCAATGTTTGATTTTCGTTGAACTAAATTTGAATCAATCAAGAAGAATGTTGGACGATCAATTTGTTTAAATCAAAAACTTAATGCACCATGTCCATGTTCCACATTTAACTCTATGCCGTGTCGAAAGAACTTCCAACTTCTGGCGAAAATGAAGTAGGTTAGTGAGTCTTCGGGTTACGATATTCTATTCATGTTTAATGGACGAAAGATCTACAGAGCTTGATGGCCATGACAAACGACTAGTTTGGTTTTTGTGGATCAGCTGTAACATGGGGTTGGGAAGCATTCAATGATACGAAATAAAATAAACGTGATTATAATGTTGAGCTGCCACCTACGTCGAATACCAAAAGTGATATACCTTTAGACACCTTCTTTATCGAGAACCCATGCATCTTCTTGAATTTTTAACATTGCGTTTCAAGTAAGTAGGCGTTATTTTCCTTACTAAGACATTTTTTAAGATCTTCACGTTCGCTGTGTTCTACTTGTTACTTCTTATATATGTTTTTCTTATTCCTTTCTTTATAATAATAGCGCTTTACCAAGGATGACAGCTTAAACGAAGTCCACCCAGTCATAATCAGCGACCGGATTTTGATAAGCTCTCCTAAAGTGACGTCGGAAGAATTGCAGATGTCCGTGCTCTCGACCAACTCACGCAGATGATGCATATTAAATTCCGGGTTCTGGTGTGGCATGAGGCATGGAGTAGGGAGCATGGCCTATTTTGCAGAAAAAGATGCCAACTAGTACATGGACCGAAATGGCAGCATGTTAGAAAACTACGTTCAAGAAACCAATCACCACATAACCATTGAGGGATGAATTGCAAAATTTTTGCAGGAATATATTGTAACAGATGGCATTCATTTAATTGTGGATTAGTTGTGTAAATTAACTTAACAAAAAAATCGCCTCAAAAGATCCAAGCTGGTAGTAAGATATTTTCAAAGTCCGGCGATTCAACATGTAACATCTCATTACGACATTTACATGAAAATCACGGCCTACTAGTTAGAATCGATGCAAGAGGTACAATTTTCATAAACGTCGGATATGGAGGAACTCCAAACAATACAAAATAAAATTTTTCACATTCTACGCACTTATGTATGTACGTAAAACTGAAAAAGGAAACGTATGCCTATTAGGTAACGGCAATAAAGTAAACGAGGGTATTGTATCCCGTCGCAACACATACGTACCGGTGAACTCTTTGTCAAAATTCTCGAATCTCTCACACTCCGCGTTATAGGAACAAGGTCAATAAGGCCTGCGAAACCTACATTTTGCGAAATATCGTTCTCGAAAGCTGTCATTATACTCACCTTGGTCGTATATATGTGTTGTATCGCCGGATAAATTACGGTGAAGCAACTAGATTTGGCCAATTAGTGAGAAACACACGGCCGCATAACATTAATTGGTAGCCTAGACGTTATTACGTCGCTCGAAACAATTGCAAGTTGTGTTTCGTTGTTTCGTAGCGAAGCATGGAGAATATTCCGCGTAATGAAAGTGTTGGTTATAGTTCAAAGTCGGGTGTAGCGGTACGCACTCATCTTGCTTAGCTTAGCGCTTTATTAAATGAATTTTAAATAATATTTGGAAGTAATCAAATCTTCCTCTTTATTTTTTATGCAATCAAGGTTGATCCATACGGAATTTATGAAAGGGGTAGGATTTATGGGCTATTTTTAAAAAAGGAAAACGAATAACGGGGGCATACTACGCATCATTACTTGCCAAGCACAACTTGCGGGAAAACAGTCGCAAGAAAATGAAAGTTTTGTTCCACCAAGACAATGCACACTTCAGTGATCGCCAAGGCAAAAATTCACGAATTGGTGTTTGAATTGATAAACCGCCCATGTTATCCACTGCATCTGGCTCCCCAAGCGGCTCTTTTCTGTTTCCTGGACTCAAAGATTCACTCGGAGGATAGAAGCTTATACTTTGGGGAGCAAAATGCCAACTATCATGTGGAGAGATTAAAGAAATGGGAGTAGGTACCGCTGGCGAAGGTGTATCGATTTGCATGAAATCTATTGAAAAATAGAGCTGAATAAAGACCATCATATCATTGACAAACAGATTAAAGAGAATTGGTCTTAGGTCCTAGTCAATAGTTGCTGGTAGAATAGAAGACGAGCAGTTGTTTCTACAGTCACATCTTTCTGCTAAATAAGATACTGTGTAATCAAGCAACCGAAAGCCTCACTGAAATCTCAGAATATGGCTATGTTCGATTTGCAACGATGCCTGATACTCAGGCCTGATAACAAGAAGAAACTGCTTCGAAGAGTCTTTCTTCACAATGACAGACTCTTTCGCATCCGTGGGGATGACCCACCCTATGTTTAATTTCCTGTTTTTGGAGTTTGTTCTGCATCCAGTAAACCAAATTTTAAGTGAGCCTTTAACTAACACAGTTACAATTATTAATTTGCAAGACTTATTACAAGAGATAACAGGGGATTTTGGTATAAACAAGTTGTTGTATTTATTGACACATTTTTATATCATTAGGACAAGTTTCTGGGCTAATATTAGACTTTTCCGCTCTTCCATACTTGCAAGAAATACATCTGCATATATTAAGAGCTATCTATGTATTTTCAGATGAGTCGACTTACCTTTATGCAAAATGGACGAACGATACCAGTTACTACTAATGTGGTTAATTGTTTTTGACTGAAATCTACATCGAAACTTTTGGCCAATGCGAAACATTTCTAAAAAAATTTGCCCAACATTTGTACCAGACTTTGGCATTGATGCTCGCGACCTATTGCAACAGTCCTCTTATATGTATTAGAACAGTTCGAGGTGTTTGAACATTAATCTACGACCAAGCGAAATGTTGATATCGCTCGACTAATAGGAACACATTAGCATAAAACTTGCTGCTATTTTAAGGTTCCCTTTGCTAAAGGTCTATCTTTGTTGGATTTGGCGAGCCTTATATGAATGCTTTGGCTTAATTTCTTCTGGCATGTTTTGCCAGTACAAAGCCTTTGGATTTTCCCCCACATCCTAATTTTTTGTTTTAGACAACAATGATGGTTTGGATCGATGCAATGCAAATTCCTCTACATACAGGTTTAGAAACAAGTCCCATTTTGTGTAGATGCTTTTTTTTAGTGAATAGTGACCAGTTATGGTGCTAGTCCACAATCTAACATCGGATTTATTCATGGCCATCAATTCCTCTGACTTTTTTTTTTAGGGTCCTACCAGAAAAACCTTCGAATGCACGTTTCCTGGTTTTTCTCTCCAATGTTTTCATGCTACTGATGTAATTATCTCTTAATTTTCGCTTTTGCCATCTCCAAAGGGGGCTTGGAGCCGGTCAGTGGAAGTACACTGCCGCTGTTTGCTAGTCGGCCTGCCTGTTCATTACCTAATTTGCTGGTATGGGAGGTTACCTATCAGTAACCTATTTTGGCACTTTGGCTGTCGGTTACTATAAACATCCTGTTCTTTCCGAGCAAGGTTTCCAACAGTCTCCGTGCACACAAAAATGATTGCATAAATTTTCGCTTGAAATTTTACTTGCATGCCCATCACTACCTTTTTCCGTCGTATACTGAGCCCTTGCGCTTAGCAGCAAATGCAGAGGCGGCAGGTTAAGCAGGACCTCCAATGCGGCGGTTAAGGTTGTCCGGTTATACCGAGATAATTTGATTAAACTCGCAGTAAAAAGTATGAATGCACTTGGCCCAACGTTGCAAAACCGCTTTCCGATCTATTTACAATAATTAGTTTCGAAATTGATAAGCTGTCGAAAAGATGGCGTTATATATTTTTTTTAAGTTAAGCAATGTTGCAAGATTATTATTTTGATTTTGGAACATGGCAATGAAGACATCGTTGCAAAATAGCTCAAATATTCTCTTTTAAAGAAAAGTAGATGTCCTCCTTCGTTGATGCTCAAACCAGATCCTCAAAGTACATTTATAGACATAGAATTTTCCATACTTGTACCCGTCCCTTAAAGTATTTTGCTAAATAAATCAATAAAATCTAAGAACCTTCAAGAAGATATTCCATACTAAAGTTACTTTGAGTGTACCTACTTGAATAAGTTTGTAGCTTTGTTACTGAACATTTCTCTAAATTTACATGCAACTCTTAAAATCCCTTTTCCAGTTATTTGCGTGCCTACGCTATTGTTTATTTATCTGTTTGCTGATTGTACGCCATAAGCATATCCCGCCGAATATACTGCATTGTGCAAATGTAGATAAGTATATGTAGGTACGTACGGCATGTGTAAGTATATGGATGTTTGGCAAGGCATATGTTTGAACAGTACAGCAGAATAGATCTGTAAACAAAATGTTACCGCTGCGAGATTATGTTTACGTTTTGTTTATGAGCGTGATATAGCCAGCGATATTTTGTAGCGGCTTGCGTTGATGATTACACTGATTGGAGATAGTATGTATGTGTATATGAATGGGCATGGTATATGTGAGTACGTGCCACTTTGCTTTAACTGATGGCGTAGCATGCACCAAAGTAATAAATTTGTTTACGTTTGATGCGAGAGCAGAAACTATTGGCACTTGTTCCGTGTTTTTAGTATTGGAGTTAGGCGTGATTCCAATTGTACAAGCAGTTATTTTTATGCTTTCGGTATAAACACGTAAATAAAAGGCTACAGTAGCAACATAATTCTCTTCTTTCTTCAATAGATGTATTCGTTGTAAAAAAAAATCGCTATTAGCAACTAGTTTAACATCCCCAAAGAATGCCAAATCTATACTATAAAGCGGATAATGAATTTGTTACAAACCACAATCACCAACAGCAGCTTTTGCGAATCATCAATTGGAACAGTCAAAATAGCCATTTTAAAGGCATCGACTGCTTCTCCCGGCGACTCATGGAGGCTAATCTAATAACTCGATGTTTTCTTGCTCTAAAAATTCAATCTCCTTTTGAGCTTCAAGTGAATTCGTATGGTTCATCATTATGGGTAGGTTTGTCGGAGCACGGCAATTGCTTCTGGAAAACAACTGCACAGCAATCTAAAGGAATTGTAGTAATATAACCCGAAGTTCAGATAAAAATTGTAACCATTTTCTTCGACACACCATGGGAAACGGATCACTTTCGTTAGTTTTTCCTCTTGACCTTCAGTTAGAGATTCATATTATATATTTTTTAAAGCTTTCCTTATTGAAGCAGCCCAAAGTTTTTCGATCCAATTAACGCGAACGGCATTTTGATCTTTAGCATATGGGATCTAACTGGAAACTAACTGTTTCAAAGCCAACTCATCATGCGGAATTTTTTGGATTGATGTCTTGTCGATGAAATGCTCCAGGATGTCTCAATCTCGCGCTATGTTCCATATCGACTTTTCGTGATCAGTTACTGCACAGCAGCGATGTCTTTTTGAGTGATTCCATCGTGGAATCGTCGTTAGGACTGGTATGTCCACCTTGGAATTTGCATTGATTCAATTCCATTTTTTTAGCGACGTGTTGGTTTTAAAAATTCCCTGCGGCTAAATTCTCTTTCACATAATTAATTAATAAAGTTGCCTAACAGTACCCAGAAATGATTGCCAACTGTTTTTTTTTGCAGAAGGGGCAACTTTACAAGCTTCCTTAGAAGGCTGTACCTAAATCTCAATCTGGTTTACTTTTCCAAAATACTTGACCTGACATCCTCCATTACTAAACATTTGCATTTCGTGGCGCCTAACATGATCAGATCGTTGAGCCAACCTAATGATGTTATTTTTGTTCAAATAGTTTTGACCGCTCTTTAATAATTAAATTGGAAGGATAATCATTACTAGGCACAGCTAATACTTCTTCAAGAATCATTTTTTAAGATTTTCCATTTTTTTGTAAGAAAATAAATGAAAAGAATAAAGCTGGGGCGTACTAAAAGTTTGTAAAGGACAATGGAAAGTAGTAGAAGAATTCCAATTCTTGCGCGCTCCAAAATAATAAGAATCGAGTAGATTTTAGATCCATCACTCCAGCAGACAGCACAAATTAGCAGATACAGAACATTCCTCATATTTTATTGATCATTGTTGGGCAAAATCTACAACTGAAATTTCTTTTACATTTTCTTCGGGGCTTTAAGATTAGCTAATTTGGGGCATTTGTTCTCATAGCTCGAACATAGCTTCTTGCATGGTAATTTGCATGCATCAAACACTAGATCTCAACAAAACTGTACTCTAAGGTGAGAATTTCTGTTATTCTGGTTTATAGAATTTTAAAGCTATTAGAATTATTATTGATAAGACATCTAAATAAAATGGTTGTGTTTATTTGCAATTACCCTGATATAAAATATAAGAAAGTAGCGAACTACATCAAGAATTGATTTTAGTTCTTTGGAAAGCATAAGCTGTATAGGTGCATATCACCAATGATAACCTTCAATGGCGTTGTTTCTGGAAAGAATTATGGAAACGATTTGAGACTGATTTAGGAAGGTACTGAAACAATGCTTTGATAATGCTTTGTGCTCTTCCATGTATGCTGCTCAAGCTGGCCATATTGTCATATTTTTAAGAACGACACATCATAATATCCAAACTGCCACTTTCAAGCTTCTTAAGAATTTCGTTACTTGTATCAGCAGCTTTCTTACTTCTTAAAGAAAAAAATCAAAGAAATTCTTCTTTGGCTTCCACCTTTCCATTATCAGTTTTTTTATAACGAATTACTGCAGACATTTGATCGATATGTGAAATGTTGGATGTCACCCTCCCAATCGGTGATACTCGATGTGGGATGCTCCCGTCGTCCTTCCTTAGCTACCCTACTGGCAAAATCTATATGAAAACTATGAAATACAAATGATTATCTTACGGTATTTATTAAAGAAATTCTCGCCTTAGATTACTAGCACCTTCTGCATTCGTACCATCAGCATGTACAATGGTGTAATACTTAAATGGAACAGTGTAAAGACGTAAAATTTCTCGAAATGTGAATTCCATTTAAGTTTTAGGTCATTGTAACGTAATTAGAGTATAATCACATTAATCACCATTCACACTACTCGCTTTCTTTATCTTCCTACAGCTCGGAACCAAAGTAACGAGTGCTTATTGCATATAGCAGGTTCGGAGCATTCGTCTAGAGGCGGCGACGCCGGCAGTCGACCACCACCGCCGCTACCCCCGCCACGCTTCCCGAACAGCGCCGTTTGACAATGGGAAAGTCTCAACGTGGCGACTTTTAGCCTACTACCTCTGCCGGCACCGCTCCTGGCCCTCGAAGACCACCTCGTCGAACTCATATCCCAACGTAGCAAGGCGTGCGCCACATTCTTGCGTCACAGTTTCAAACGACCGCATCGCAATTATTAAAAATAAAAGACACTGCCCTTTCGTCGTCGATAAAACTAGGTACAGCGCCACCTATACGGAACAATTCGGAATACGGATGCAATTGGGAGAGACGATAGCTTAAAATTTGGTGCTTTGGTGTACTTACTATCAGAAGAAAGAACGTAAAAAACAAAACGAGCAAGTGAAAACAATAATAATGACGCTCTTTCTAATAAAACTAGTAATAAAAATTTCTGCAACAAACCCGAACTTCTTCCAAGGTTCCGTACGGCCTTAAACTAAAAAAAAGTAATAAAAGAAACGAAACTCAAATTCAAATTGTTGTGCGCGAATCCTTTGAAATGAACGTGACCGTGCGCGAAATGACCAAAAAAAGGGGAAAAAAAGAACTCGTTTCGTATGGCGGCCCGAAGGCTCTCTACACATCTCTCTTTTCATCACACTTAAAACACTTCAAAACGATCGAACAAACAAAACAAGAAACATCGCAAAGAAACGATCGCGATGATCGAATCTCTGAAGATGTTCATTACACTTTATCTTTTTCTTCGAAACGTCGTTTTAGGAGAATTGTATTAACTACTCTTATTATTATTAATGAATTATTACTGCTATAGCAGTTATAACGATAATGTAACTAAATTTAAACTATTAGGAACGTACGATATAAGGCAAAACGGATAATATTGGTTTTATTTTATTTCTTATTTGTGTCTATCTTCTTTTTCGTTTTTCATTATATAGCATGTTAATAACTACGATACGATCGATTTCGATTTAAACCATACGAATAGTTAGAGAGTCTACGTATATGATTTTTGAAAGTTTTTATAAGACAAATGTGTTTGTCGTGTGTATCTTTTATATGTTTTTGTTGTATGTCACTGCTGTTTTTAATGCTACATATGCAAAGAAATGTTTTCATGGTCTTTATAGATATTTTTTCTATTTTTCCATAGTCTTTCATCGCAAGTGTGGATATCTTACTTTATTTAATTGTAGATATAAAACCAGGAATTTGGAAAGATATGTGAGTCTGCTATCAAGGAAAGCTGAAGGTGATACTTTTGTGAAATTCTTTTATTTTGCAAACTTAAGATTTTAAGTCTTTGATTAGATCTTGCTATGCTATGCTGCTGGAATATAACATTTAAACCCTTAAAATGAATCAACATTAGAGTGTTGGTCATCTCTTAACATTCAAAATATTGCTGTAGGGCAGCGCTTCCCAATCTGCGTTCCGCAAAACACAGGTGCTCTGTAAATAATCACTAAGTCGCGAAAAAAGTGACTTTTTAAATGAAAATATTTAAAAATAGACAAGAAACTGTGGATGCTGAAAGTTTATCAGAATATATCCAAACTTATCAAAACGAGCTGCTCATGTTTTGCTTTCTTTTGCGAGGTTTTTCGTATTACGCTGCAAAAATCCAAATATAGAAACTGGCTTAATGCTGGATCCGATATAAGAATTCAGGTTTCTAACATTGTGCCCTGCCATTAAAAGACTTTGTAAGTCGAAAACTTAAACACATCGAAGTAATTGGAAATTAAAAATATTTTGATGTTTTCCTCCATATCGCAATTTTTCCAGTATCCATTTCTGCATATTTCACGCTTTTCCAGTCTAGTACCCCAGCTTTCTGTTGATCCTCCAAAACTAGTCCCAGCCATCGTTGCTATACGGCTCTATCTCAGTTCAACATATCCCAACCATCTTGTTGTGCCATAACGATTTATATTATTGCTGATCTATTAAATTTCACTCTCATTTCTGTACTGGTTCTTTTCCACCAGTTTCCTTCGTTATCTTTTATTCCGCCATATGTCCCGCTCAACATGTTTCTCATTACTCACAACTTAGATGTGTAACAACGAAGGATGAATTATTGTGCAGAATAGTCTTGTTTCCGCTGCCTCTGGAATATGCTTTAATATTTTCTCATAGTTCCTGCTGATTTACATCCTGTGATCATTCTATTCTCTATTTCCGGTTCTTCCTGATTTAAGTCTATTGTTCCTACTTTTTCCAAGCTGTATTCGATATTCTCGTTCTTCTAGACCTTAAAGTTATTTATTTGCTTTTTCCACCCACTCTTTTATATTTAGTCTTGTCTTAGTTAATTTTTGGTTCATATTTTCTGTAATGCTTTAAATACTTTGCGCAATTCTTGTCGTGACCGCCTGATTATTACTATCACCTGCAGACACAACACATACGAAATTAAACAGCGTTGTGGAGAAGGGGTCACCTTGTTTGAGCTCCTTTCGAATTACGATTTCCTTTGACTTCTTTATTTCTAGCAGTACTCTGTTTTGTGTATCTTCTAAGGTCATTTCTATCAACTTTAGCCTTTTTTTTTGAGTGCTTTGCGATTCCATTGCTTCATATACCTGTTTATAGTCAATAAATAGCAGATACAACTCTAGCACTTGCTCAGGGCCTGGTCTAGGACTGTTGTATCTCCTTAATATGCTCCTGTGGAATCTTCAGTATACGTATCTAATTTCTTTCTCATAATTTTTGTTATAACTTATTCCTTTATAATTTCAGCATTCTATTACACTGCCTTTCTTACGGTTTGGAACTATCATTCCTTTCTTCCATTTCTCTAGCATCTCCTCTTCCTTCCAAATATTCATAATCGGGCCTGTTGCGGATATGAACCAGTACAAAAAATAGTGACAATGCTGGATCTGGATAACGTAAGGTCCTCATTCTCTCAAAAATACACCTCTGTGTGGTAGGTTTAATATAAACTTTCGACACAAAACAATATTAACAAGACTAACAAATTTATACAACAAAATTTAACATTAAATATTCGCGGGTATCGAGTACTAAAAAATTGCTGGAAATCGTTTAACACGTGTAGCGGAATCGAAAAATGAAAATTATAGCTTAAAATAATGATGATTTGGATAAAAACAGGCACAGCTTATTAAACCTGAAGGGTTTTTTTAATATCTTTCCAATTTCTTGAGATGCCACAGTGCTTAGTTGAAATGTTTCTGAAACTGTGACTTTCCTTCAAAATCACATTGAAAACATTTATTTGCATCGCTTGATCGTAATTTACTACACTTAGTATCATATACAGTCATGCAGGTAATTACGTGGACAATGATCAATGTTACCTATTTTGAAAACAAAAAGAATCAGTGAATATCACGGGGACTTTTTGCCAATTGTTGAAATATTCGATTCTTTATCTTTCAGTATAATTAAACAAATTTAAATAAGTGTAAATTTATTCATTTTCGTAGCTTTTATTTTTTGGTTTCGAAAATAGATAAAATTTCGTGACCATAATTACCGGCGCCATTGTACTTTTGTAAAACACGTCTATTTTAACGTAGTAAATCGCACACATTTTTATAGCATATAATCGGCTTTAGTCAATCGACAATTATTAAAGAAACAAGAACGAACATTTAACTTAAAGTAATAATTTATCACCAGCATCCTTATGCTTTATTATTGCCAAAAACAAAGTATAATGAGAACGATTTTGACACGATCGGATTTTTTAACAAAAAAAAGAAAAAAAAACTTGAAAAAATACAATAAAAAATAAGAAGATATCTCGATATTATCGTCATGTCTATGTCTGTGTAGTATGTATGGAAATGAGGTATATTCTAACACATTCACTGCCACTTTGTGTGTCATACAGACAGACATGGAGAAAGCGTTTTAGATACATAAATATAAAAATAAATGTAATTCTTAGGGTAAAAAATGAAAGAAACCAGTTTATACAAGCATATATTAAAACAAATATATAATGTAGGTTTAACGAAAAAAAAAAAAAAAAAACACGCAGATGGCGATACGGTAATTTAGCGTTGACGTAGTAGCCGATACGGTCACCTTTTCGCAAAATAACGGATCGTCCTGTGTGTATATCTGATTCCAAGGATATTTCCAATCAGATGCTCAATTTTAAATAGTATGCCGTTCGAATTGAAGAAAGGAAGCCGCGTATTAATTAAAAACAAACTGAAAATTGAGGATACGCGCAGAAAATAGATTGTTTGTTTAATTTTTAATAGCTAGATGCCGAATTTAAATTGAAAAATTTTGATTTTTTAGCTATTTACTTAAATTACGAATCAATTACAAATTCATTGTTATGGAAGTCAACTTTAACATATCATTCTTATGAGCCCCCTTGAAAATTAAATTATTTACTTAATGTATATATTTAAAAAGAAGAAGAAATTTTATTTCTTGTATTTCTTTTTTTATAACTTTAAGTGTTTATTTATTTTTTTTTAACAATAATAATATTATTAATGCTGAGAAAAAAATATATAAATTCTGTGAAACAAGTGAATTAAAAAAAAATATATAGAAATGGTAAAGGAGTAAAATAATTCATATATATCACATCTTTGTTTCATTTTGTTTGGATTCTTTTTTGATAAATTTCATTTATTTTGTTATTATTTTACAACAATAATGACAAGGGGCTGATATCCCAGTGCCCAGGGCGCTGGATTAGCAGTCTCAAGGTACAGGGTTCGAACCCCAAGCTCGTCACTCCCGGAGTAAGCTTTTTCGTAATTTTTAGGCAAGGGTAAACGTCTCGAGGCGTTCTACGGACGAAGGCGTAATAACCTATATCCGGCCGAGCCCCCCTGTTGGGGGATTGTGAAGCCATACATTATTATGGCAAAGCAAGTTTCAGAAAATGCAGATTGTTATGGATAGCAATATATACATTTTAACCAATTTTCCACGTGCCCAGCATTTATTTCTTTAATAATAAAAATTCTTGGAAAGCTTTTTTCAACAATGTGGAAAGTTAAACAGCATCGCGGTTGCGAAACATACACGACTGAATTTAAATAAAATTCAACGCTTTTAATGTTCTTAATAGTTCTAACAAATCTTTTGAGAGCCAATTCCTTTTTTATTTGTAACAAGACCTTTGCAATCTACTAATCTGTGGATAAGTAGTTTGCACTGCAATAATTGATCCCAAACTGCGAATTTCTAGAACACAAGAATTCTTGTTTGGTTTGTCGGAAATGGATATTTCAATAATTGATAGCAAGAACTACGAGATAGTATGATAAACGCCAAGATACCGGCACATTCCTCATCACGCAATTTTTTTGATTAATCCCACGAGTTATCTCAAATTAATGAAATATTTAATGTGGCGCGGAGTGTGCCGGTGCTATGGTGTTTAGCATCGTACTCTTGCTATGAATTACAAATCGTTCTACGTCCCTCATAAATGATAATAGTTAATTACAACGAAAATAGAAAAAATCCAACGTTGTTATTCACATATCGAAAAAGATCCTTATAAGTCTTAACCAATTTATACAGCATCCGATTCAAATTGTTTTTTAGGCGTTTTTCCCTATTTCCCATTCATAATTTATCAATTCTCACTTCTAACTTTGCTCCAGATGTTTGCTTAAATTTGCAGACTTTAATTTTATACCGCGAATCATTGTTTTAGACAAAGAGAATCCAAACAATGAACGCCACTGTTTAATATACTCACAGTCGTGAATATTTACGCAACAACCTCCATTTTAAAGAAACAAACCTTTAATTTTTCCATTAAAATTCCGCATCTAGATGGAGCCTATTATAATTATAATATTTAATAATGTAAGTGCGATATCCATTTTTTTAGCAGTAAAACGAGTCCTAACGGTTCGGACGTAAGAAGTACATGGAAATTTCCGCCGAGACAAAGCCCGCTGGGATGCACGTGACCCATTGTGACATTATTCAAAATCTTCAGAAGGGACAAGAGCGCAGATGACGGAAACGAAATCTAAGATAAGGAAAAGCGGAAAAAGTACGCGAAATATCCAAAACGAGAAAGTCAAAAAAAGATAATTAGATACACAAAAAGAAGAGATATAAACTGAAAACGAATAGTGTGGTGATAGAGTTTTTATTACTATATATTATACATAAATATATACATACATATAAATAACATAAATATGTAGACATGAAGATGAAATATGG
Source organism: Oryctes borbonicus (assembly GCA_902654985.2). Taxonomy (NCBI): domain Eukaryota; kingdom Metazoa; phylum Arthropoda; class Insecta; order Coleoptera; family Scarabaeidae; genus Oryctes; species Oryctes borbonicus. The sequence continues at coordinate 5,009,634 of LR736865.1, forward strand.
TGGACTTGAATCTGAGAAAATTATATAAATACATTACGATTATATATACCTATATAAACATTATAATGTAAAGAACAAGACGAGATATCGAAGTTATTGTTTGAACGAGTTCAGGGAGGGTTAAGATAGTGCGGCAAAATTTTGGGAACTTATTGTTAGGCACGTAATGTTAGGGCTAACTTATTATTATAAATATTTCCTAGATTAATAATCCTTTGTCACGGTTGTAATTCAAAAGATTTGCCTTTGTCACTGCCAAAATAATCCTACGAAAAAATTGTCGATAATTTATATATGAACTACATTACTTTATGAATGTTCTTTAATGCTTTTGATGACCGAATAGTAGAAGACCATATAAGACCCTTTATTAAATAAAACAAAAGTATTTTCAACATATAAAAATAAGACTAAAGAAGATGATTTTTTTGGAATCCCGATCTGGTCCCACAAATTTTTTCATCTAGCTGGTCAAGGAGATGAGCTTGTTATTGGTTTATCCTTTTCAATTTAATAAATATAAAGAATCCCAGAAAATACTAGTTATGACTTTTCTGCCAGATGCAATTGACCTTTTTGACGGTTTTTTTTTGTACGGAGCTAACGGCTTCCGTCCATTACTTTGGACTGCTGTTTTGTTTCACAAATTGGATGGATTCTTTTTGAAACGGTCCAAACGTTGCTGTGAAATTTCTGGTTTGTATTGCTTCCCATTCTTTACGTAAAATATATCGTATCCTTTCTTCTGAGATACTTACAGATGCTCATCGCTGGTTGCCGGTTTTAACCGTCGTTCACGCGAATAATCTTTAACAGGACTACAATCACGTTTAAACTTAGCTGCCCATTTCTTGACAATTGAAAGCGAAGAAGTTGACTCCTCCTAAATCTTTACCAACCAATTTAATAAAAAGAAACACAAGCAACGCGTTTACTTTAAACAGCTCTGTAAAGCAAACTATTTATCCGAAGATGGTAAAACTTGACCTCGTTTTGTGATTTGTGTATCAATATCGTAGAATAAATGTTTTACCGATAGCAACGTCATATCTGTGGTAAGCCAAGAATTATTTTCTATTTAACGCGTGCATTTATGCGTCTATTAAAATTCTGCCTGTTCAAATTCGATGAATGTACGTCCGCGACATACTTCGTTCTTTCCCAAATCATAACAAACTGGAAAAAAAAACCTTGTCACTTTTCTATCATTCTTTTTGTCAGTTGCGGAAACGTTTTTAGATAGCTCCGCCTTTTTTCCAAAGTAATTTGTTGGATTATTCGGGTTGATCTCCTTCTTAAGTGTTGTTACGTTTCTTTTGGACTTGTTTAATTTTGTTGCTTTTAGCTCTTTTTTAACTGGTATTGAAGATTTTGGACTGTTATTTAGTTCTATTGGTGCTTCTTAATACCTTTGGGAGAGGAATCGCATTTCTTGTAGAGATTTAGTGCATAATACATATTAGCTGGGTTTAAAATGTATTTGTATATCCTTAATTTAATTTTTTTCATTTGGGTAACGATCATACGGACGTTGTACATTTTGCAGCTTTTCTTTCTGAACATTTATTTTCTTTTATAGCTCTCAAAATGCAAATCAGTGTTTCTTCTGTCCATGTTGAAGGTACATTTCAAATGCCTATTATTTTGCAAATAGATTTCCCTCCCATGCAGTAAATGAGTGTGGTAAAAGATCTTACGGATAGTGCGTGATCGTATGGCTCTCCAAATGGCAGCAATGCTTGTTAGTCACGTTGTTACTATTATCCTTTTTCTAACAATATGGTGATTGATTTTACCCACTGATCATCGATATTATATTGCCAATTCCATAAGTCCAATCTACTTCATCTTCTAACAAAAAAATTGAATAATCATAGTAAAAACCAAAAAAACTAGGTTATCTATCATTTTTCTAAAATATAAAACAAGGAAATATTGACTAGTTAGTAGCTGAAGCAAGATATGCATAAATTTGATGTCTTAACTGGTCAGGTAGGAGCAGGAGTGGGCTCCTCCCCTAATAATAGCTCAAAAGACTAAAAATTTACTTCACTTCCCCAATAGGTCAAAACGTTACCAACTCCTGCTCAAAAACCTGGCCACGTCTATAAACTTGTATGATGATTTATAATAGCGCTTGAGATATGTCGGGGACAAATTTTTCCAAGCGGCATTTTTTGTATAAAATAATTTTTCTCAATTTCAGTGTTCAGGCAGAAAGAAGTGTGTAGTATCTAGAAAGAATACTGGGAAGATCTTGCTAGATCCGATAGTTTTTTGCGTGCATTTTAAATTGGTTTTCCATTTGTATCAAAATTAAACCTGCCGTACCAGTGAAAGGCTAGGAGAAAAAAGAAAGCAGCGCATTCATTAGAAAGAAAATCAGGAAAGTTTTTTTTATTTTGCTACCCTTTTCTTGACGATGATCTCTGTGTTTTTGCCTAAAGCGAAACGAGGAAGTCTTTAAAAAGATGAATTCGAAGTTAATATAAATACATGGTATTATTTGCATCTTGTTGTTTCTTTTCCTGTCCTTAGGAGATTTCTGACATTACAGAAACAAAGCAATTTAGAACGTAAGTTTAAATTATTTGTTGCTGCAACATACGTAACCTTAAATTAGGATTACGTATGTTGAAAATTGCGTCATATTCCAAAAGAAGAAGAAAATTTAATCTCAGATTAAATGAGGCTGCCATTTGTTTTTTCTTCTGTTAATTTGTCATAAGTTAGTGTTTTATAATTAGCACTAATACGTAAATTCAGGATGTTTTCAGTCATTTCCCCCTAAACGAGACCCACTTTTGGAAAAATTATTTACATAATTTTTTATAAATTTATTTTAAGAACTTCTAAAGTCTTCCTTTAAGTTTTATATCGGACCAAAGTCTGATCACCAATTTAAATGAAGTATCTCATCTTAGAAAGTAATGTAGGACATTTAAAATTGCGAAAATCATGAAAGATCAATTCAAAATAAATTTATTGCCCTCAAGAAGAAAACGATAACTTCGGCATTTCTCCGAACCAAACTATTCTAAAGTACACCTGTACACAAAGTTATGTTTTATATGTTTTTGTTCTCGTGATCTATAGAGCTGCTCAGAAGTTTAGCGTGAAGTGAATAACAAATTGTAATAATAATAACGATGATAATGATATTATTAATAATCAATAAACTATTAGAAAGAAAAGAACAAAAACGAATACTATCCATACACGTATTTTGTAATAACTAATAATTTTGTACATACACGATTACTGTTATTTGTTTGTATGCCATATTGTAACGAAAAAAAAAAAACGAACGATAGCGTTTCGTTCTCGATGTAACATTGTGTTCTTCAGGTTTCCACGTATGTGTGTATTATTACGTTACGTTCAACTGTTAACTGTACCAGATTTCGTGAAAATTCTACTGTGTTCTTCATAAAATGTATTTTGTGTATATAGCGCGAGTGTCCAACCATAAAAATAACAAAGATACGAGAGCGTTGTATGAATTTTTATAAAATTCGCTCGCTTTCTAAGAGAACGTTTTGATATTTTTATGGCTTTCCATGAACTGATATCTTGAAACATGGTAACAATTCATGTATGTACTTATCTGTCTATCTTCAGCAAATTTAAACAAATACGTTGTGGTATTTCTTGCCCTATAAAAGGCTAATGAAGATTATATCACAATTTTTTTGGTCTGGAGTTCCCAAGGATTTCTATCGCGTAAAATGCTTGAAGGATTAAAAAAGAGCTATTGGGACTGAATCAGAAGGATGTTGAAGAACTTAGAAGACTAAGAAACTAAAGGATGTAGATGTAGATTTGACCTATAAACAGAAGGTCTTTTCTTTCTTGGGAAAACGTTAAACATTATTAACGATAACTCCGAGGTTTTTCCACGCCCTCATTGTACTCATAGCACCAGCAGCTTTTTTGTTTCTCCAACTGGCAAGATCTTTGAAAGTCTGATGTGTGTAATTAATTCATGTAATAATACAATCACAAAGATTTTTTACCAGATCTGGATTGTGAAATACCAGCTGAACGAGAAAGATATAAAAGAATTAAAAGAAGCTACAGGCTGTATAAAAATATCTTATCCTTATCAAGTATAATGTTCATGACAACAATCCTAAATTTGTTCTACATCCTTCTATTTTCTCAAATTGAAAATGTGCACGGTTCCAATTGATTAACACTATTATATTAAAAAAATCTAGTAGATGTGTGCTGAATGAAAACATTAAAATGTATGAAACGTGTCAAAAATTTTTCAAAAAATTTAGAAAATGTTGGGAGCTTTATATATAAGGGGGTACAGACGAAGGGGGATGCTCAAACTTGGGAATGGCAGATGAATATCTCGAGGAAAACTGTAAATATTCATGAAGGCGATTGTAATGATCATTTGGAGCAAAAAGATTATATAAACGTATGTTAAATTTCCAATCCTTAAGGAGAAGCAAATGTTTAATTGCTATCCGGAGAATGCTTCAGAAAATAAAAAATTGAATTAAGTGATTACCTAATTTGTCAAACGTAAGGATAATTGGGAAATCCCACTGTTGATACTTATATATTTTTTTTATTATCATTTATTGATTCATACAGTTGGGGTTGGACGCCAATAGTCCAAGCACTTGAGCTTAAAGCTCACTGTACCAACCCCAACGGAACAATTTCATTTAAGCAGTTTCGTGTCTGCCATCTTGCCCAGAGGAAACTTGAATACTTACGAAAGCTCCAATAGATCCTTCCCGAAATGCTTCCTCCCGAATAACTTTAATGATTTGCATGTGCAGATCACATTCAAATCCATTTCTTCCTGTAATTCGCATCTTCTACACCGACGTTCGCTTATTCAACCTATGTTATGTAGACGCTTTTTCAAAGGACAATGCCTCGTCATCGACCCGGTAATGCTCTTAATTTCTCTTTTGTTGCGTCTAATTAGGTTAACAGAAAACTTTTCGCATTTTCATTACTTAATAGAGCTTTGGCGTGGAGTCGACCTCCATTTCTTTATTTGTACTTTATCTATGCAAGACCATAAAAACTTTTATTAAAGTCAATCGGATATTCCTTCCCAACCGTTGAAAATTGAACACGTGTTTATATAATTTTTTTTTACTCAAAATATTCTTCGGAAACAACCTGTACATTTTGGTTGTAAGCTGTCTGATCTTAAGCCCGTCACACTGTCAATGACTTTGACAACCTAAATTTATCAATTTATCTTAAAGACGTTAGGGGTGTAGTTTGAAAAATGTGAACTTTTATTTTGTTTATGTAGTTTGTGTAGGCATATCCATATGTCCTGTATTCAGCAGGTTCCAGTTTTTATTTGATTTTATAGGAACAGCATCTTTTTAATGGTAATTTTAGAGCTCTGAGAACTTCGCTGCAAATGTTGGAGCACATATTTTCTGGTAATTGAAAAAAGTTTAAACACATCATTTTTAAAGTGAATGTCTGTCTTCTTATTAAAGTTTTTAGAATCTGCATCACATTTTCGATAACTTCCCTAATTCCCTACTTTCTCAGAAAATAGTAACTTTAGATATTTTAAATAATGAAAATAATTTAACTAATTCATCTCACATGAAATCAACGATAAAGATCACATTGAAAATTTTAATTCATCAAGAATTTTAATAGATCACACTTAAAAAACAAATGAAAATATATTAAAAAAAAATTAAAAAGAAAAATGCCATAAATGTTCAAAACTTAAAAGACAAATTCAAATTAAGTCCTCCTTTTGATAACGCATAATTAAAGAAATTTATCATTAATCTGTGGAAGATTCCAAAAATCGAATAAAAGGAAAGACATTCGATTAAAAATAAATAAATTCATGATGAATTTAGTTTTTAAAACAATTGCCGGAGAACATGTGCCTCCAACGAATATTTGTAGGAAATTTTCCAAAATTTTATGATTTTTGCTAGTTCCTGAGAGATCTAATTTATCCAACTAAATGATTAAACAAAACTACATCTAAATTAAATAGTAACAGTATAAATCACCCACAATTAATATAATCTCAATGTTTGACAAAATTTAAAGGCACGGTGTGGCAAAATAGTTTCAAGTTTGCTCAAGTTGCTTACTTATGGCGTCACTAAAACAACGTAGAAAATGTAGTCATGTAAAACTCATTGATAATGTGATAGGTAGTAGAAATGTCCTTCGGGTGATGTCGTGCAGTTAATATTTTACTTGACGTTTCGCTGACCATCCTGTCAGCTTCTTCAGCCTTCTGTCAGTCTTTAGAAATCTTCTAAAGAAGCTGACAGCATGGTCAGCGAAACGTCAAGTAAAATATTAACTACACGACATCACCCGAAAGACATTTCTACTATGGATTACGGTCGTGAAAGCCTACACTCAACTAATGTGATAGGTGTTTAAGACTGCCATTCTCTAGAATGTTGTTACAATTGAGTAGACTAAAATGTTACTTATGAGGGTAAATTTAAATTTATTTCGCTACTTAAAATAGTTCATTGTGTTTGTTGTTTAATGCCTTGTCCACTAATCGATGTTCTAAGAAATATCACTCTGTACGTATACAGTACACCCTTATTATTTGTCTTTTTTTGAATGTCATCTTGGAAAATTTAGAAAAAATTTCTAAATATTCCTAAACATTTCTGCATGCTTACGCTAGGCCGAAAAAGTTCCCAAAAATAATTTTTGCCGCTTTTAATAAATAATAACTTACAAGGCATATCACAAAATAAAAAATAAACTATTTAATTTGGAAAATATATATTAGGTACGAGAATCATATCAATAAAGCAAGATTATGAACTTTGCTGATGTTAATCATTTACTTTCGCTGGATTGCTAAAATAACATTAGAAAAAAATCAACGTTTCAAGATGTCAGTTATACTCAACAAAAATAAAAATTCTTAAGTATCTACCGTCACCAATCAACGCTCGCCTCCACACGAAATATTTGTAATACTTAATCCTAACCATGATAGTTTTAGTGATTTCTATAGGAAAAAAATTGAAAAAGAGACACCGTAGATAGAAGTATATTTAAATAAACAATAAGTTGAATCTGTACGATGATATTTATAGTACGAAGTAATCAGTATATCGAACTATTGCATAAATTTAGAGCAATTGGTGTCCTCTGTTAGTGACAGCGTTCTACTTATTAAATATACACAATTATCTATAAAACAAAGCACGAAAATAGAATACCAAGTTAATGACTTAAATATTTCAAGGAAAATAGCCGCCAAATTAAGCCCCAAACTTCCATTCTATGTTACTGGTGGATTTCATCTTTATACTTTTAATTCTACCCGTTGAAACGGTCTTTTTGTCTTATACAGATAGGTTACCTACATATTTCTAATAGAGACTCATTGATTTGAATGAAATCTGGCAAGGATCAAAGGAATGAAGGTCACAAATTAGTCAATTTATTTTTGCGAATTTTTTGAAAAATACATAAAATTATTTAATTAATTAATAATAAATAATATAATAATAACAAAACTACTACGACTATACGGACCTTATACTAAGCTCTTCTGTATATCATTGTTTTTTCACAACTTGTTTTTCTTTTTGTAGACGTTTGTGTAATTAGTTCAGTATTAATTATTGTCTTTTTTTTTTGGATCTTAGGTCTTTATCAGAAAGGGAAAAGAATTTTCTTCTTCTTATATTTTCTTCATTGCAAGGTTTCGTTGATCATCTTATTAATTATTTCATTCATTGCCTTGTCATCCTCTTTTTTTCTTTAGTATTTTTTTTTTATTTTAAGAACATTAATCATGTCTTTAGGATCATATTAAGTAGATTATTAACAAAAAATTTTCATCTACTTAAACACAAAACAACAACTACGTAGATAAATGCAGCAGAAATACATTTTGACATAAGCTTAAGAACGTGACTGGCATCAACTTTAAAGTTCTTAACAAGATTTTAAATACTTCAGAAAACAAAAAGGGGACAAAACAGTCATTGCAATAAAATAAATATTAGAAAAAGAAACAAAGAAATGTTCTTTTCTCTTTCAATAAAAACCAAAAACCCAAAGAAAACAACAATTAATTCCTATTCAAGGAACTCAAAGAGTTTTTTCATGTTTATAATACATAGGTGGCTTCATTTAAAATATATAAATAATAAATAATAAATAGGCCCAGAAATGTGATGCTCAATTTTTTTTTCTGTTTAAAGTCAGCAGAAAAGAATCACTATCTTGTAGCATGAATAAGTTAACAACAGCGCACGGATGAAATTGAATAGCCTGTATGTACAAGTTGATTCATATTAAGTAGTAGTTTTTGCTGGTGGTTAAACTGTAATTAACACGTTGGGTACCTCCGAAGGTTTTCGATTCTGTTAACTGGAAGTAAAGGATACCATAATTAAGCGACTGCCGGTGTAGTACGTTCCCAGCATCTTGCAAAGTTTAAACGATTCAAGTTCTACGCCAATATACTCATAAACATTTTCCGTACATACCGACTACCTTCCAAGCGAATATAAACGATGTTTCAAGATATTTCGCAAACGAAATAGAGCTGTTTACGATGATAATACTTAATATCTAAATACAGGAGAAAGCGCGTCACAATGTTAAAATGTTAAAATTAAGAGATAAAATAAGAAGCGAAGAACATTGTTATAATACAAAAAGATTGTTTATCTCCGATTCAAGCATTCCGGTCGGCGAGAATCGAAAATTCAGGCACCCACCCTCCACTCTATGGAAGTGAACCAAGTCGCAAAATCCGCGGTTTCGTTACGATTAATTTCTTTTACTCTTTTACAAAAAAATAAATTAATAATTTGAAATTGTGCCAGTCGCCGAGTGCACTACAGAATCGTATAAGGGCAACGCGGAAAAACCGAAACAATGAGCGGCCACCACTGCGTAGGGTCTTACCGGTTCCGCCGCCAAAAGTATCTGGCCACTCCGGGCGCGTTCCTCACTCTTAAATCGTACGCAATGGAGAATTCTTCTAGTGTGCAAGGCCAGAGGAAAGAAGAAGAAAATCTATTTCAACCCCAGAGAAAAAGGTCAGCAAAAAACGGGCCAACCCCGCTCTGCACTCGGTACTACGGTATTGGTATAGCTTCGCGTATCAAATTATTTTAAATATAAGTATTTGATTTATTTAACTCTTTTCTATATGCCTACGAATGTGGAGATTTAGGCCATGAAACTAATCTAGATACTTCTGACAAAAAAAAATGGCAGAAGAATCTGGCTACTTTCATATGTACCCGTCTTCAGGTATCAGTATTCCAGTAATTCTCGAATGGCTTATGAATATGTTTCTTACTGTCAACATAATTAGCATTGTAGTTAAAAAAAAAATCAGAAAAAAAGGAAACCCGACAATATCTACAAGAAGTTAAAGATTACGAAAGTGGCTTGGTATAAAAGCATGAGAATAATTCTTTCGATTTGTTATCCAATATTATCCATCTCCAATCTTATCTTATTCAAGTAATGGTCTATAGACCCATTATGTTTCCATCCAATCTTTGACGGTCTAATATACTGTAATTAATTCTGAAAAATGTACACTTCATGAACCATAAGGTTTATGAGTTAACAATTAAATATCCGAGGTTTAAAGAAGGTGGGAGAAGAAGGAAAATATTTAAACTTGCATCTAAGGAAATAATTTTTGAGAGAAAAAGATAGCTCAAGACAAATCGGCTAAGAAAGATGTTCCCTTGTTTCAAAACTTGGCACATGGAGAAATTGAATAGCTAAAAATTGATTGTTTTCATACCGTCCTTGGTTAATTGTTTTATTATTTTGCAAACTGTTAAAATAAAAGCTTGATTAGTAAAAACATATTTATCTTTAATTATTAGAATTTTTTGGTCCAGAATAATAACGTCAAGGAAACCAGACAAAGCAATTATCGAACTGGCTTTGTTTTAATAACGTATCCTTTTTTTTAACTAAAACATCCTGTATATATTATATACAAAATATTGAAAGAGAGTTAAATTTAACGTATAAAAACATTACTGATTATTGCTCTGAAATAAATAAGGAGAAGGTTACAGTGATCTTCAAATTCCATTAAAGATACGCATTTATATACTTTACTGGGAAGATACAGCAAGCTGTCCTAGTTCTATGCGAAACCAAATAACTTAGGCGCAACCGACAGGTTATATTTAACAAACAGAAAGCAGGTGGAATTTTGGAATGAACAAAATTTAGATCTCTTACCTTCAATAGAGGAGTCCCTCAAGGATCTATATTGGGTCCTTTGTTCTTTCTGATCTGCGTAAAGGATTTGCTGTACAACAACTTCAGAAAGAAAACGATACATGCCGCAAGCTGATTTTTATCATGTACATTTTCAACACTTTAAGGATGTAAATTATTTGGTTTCGCATAGAATTACAGCAGCCCATTAGCTTACTAAAGTGTATCTTTAATTAGAATTGAAACCTATTATAATACTCCCTTTTTTGTACATTTTGGAACGATATTATTTTATCAGAAATTTAACTGTTTTAAAATTTTTTTAAAATATACATGGTGTTCCATTACAAAATTTTGATTTTTTTTTATACGTCATCCAACCTAGTCTTTCTATTAATTGCACATTAACTAGCAGCAGAAACATTACTATTTTGCCAATTTAACCAATTTCGTACGATCATTCATATTACTTTCATTCAAATCAGTGGGTTCCCTCTAAAATTAATTCAATATTTTTTAACATCATCCTGCACGCTGATCTTGATCACTTCATATCTGAATTTATTTCAGTACATTTTATATATTTGATAATAATCACTTTTATCATCGTTACAGTTAACTATTTCTAAAAAAAAATACATATCCATATAGGTACCTAAAACAATACGTTCGAAAAGACAGAATTCAGCTTCTTTACGCAGTTACGCAGTCATTGATTTGGCATTATCAGCTCGCTTCGCTAATAAAGCTGACGCGAAATATGATTGCTGCGTATAACCCATTCAAGTTTAGTCAATTATAAACGTGAAACATCATGAATCTAAAGCAATGGTTTTTCCTATTTAAAGCTGAGAATGCTGTCGAAATAATGTAAGTAACTGGCCTAAAATATTAGAACGCGTTTACTGGAGAGGACACGCGCACTTCTTATTACATGAGAAGAAATGAAAAACTATGGAGCAAGATGATTATTCTAAATGTATATATTGTTACATATAAATAAAAAAAAAATAATCTAATATTTAAACTTGAATGCAGTGTTTACCGATTACTTATATATATATTATATATATACATATTACATAACATATATTTTATTTGACGAATTGATTTCGTGATTCATAAACAAAAACAAAAGAATAAGAATTAATGAACAAAGATTGAAGTAACAGAGTGAATGCGTCTTGCACGTTATGTATGATTGTTCGAACATTTTTTAATATGATATTATGATGAAACTGATGGTGTATTTTGCGAAAAAAAAATACTTTTAAGGCGTATATACAAAGAAAACACTGAAATAATTTATGAAAACGATTTAAAAAAAAAATTATGAGATATTATGTAAAGTAATATAAATTAATTATTAAACACGTTGACGATATTTAGAAGTTTTCTCGAACTTTTTACGTTAATTCGAATTGTATTTTATACTATTGTATATCGTTTTTATCGTTCAAAATTCCACCGTTAGAGTACGGATTATGTTCCTCTTTCAACGGATACAACATGCAGTTTTTGTACTATTGCGAGAGAGATTTTACGTGAACAAGCGAGATATTAACCGATGATTAAAAGAAATTATCAATTCGAGTAAAAGTGAAAAGAGAATATTGTGTTCTTGTAATTCGAATATAATGTCTTCTATACGACGGTGACGATGTTGCAAGTAGCGATATGGGTTACACAAACACACGCGTAATAATTATAATAATAATAAAAAAAAAAAAACAAATGAAACCGACTACATTATAAATAAAGGGAAAAATTACTATATATAAGACGGACTAGTTAATTAATGTATTTTCGAGTGAATGATGGATTTTGTGGACGAATGGGTATTTCGAATGCCAACCAGAGCTAGATTTAGAAATTATGTTATAATGAAATTATGGAAATTACGAAACATGTAAAGTTTCCTCAACGCAATAAAATTCTATCTCTATGTTTGATTAGTTTTATTCACCTTCATCATATTCTTAGATATTAACTAACAAACCTCGTAATTATTAAAGTTCGCCACTTTCCGTGAGTCCCTCCCAAAGCGACGCCTGTGAAAAGCACGGAAAATGGCGAACTCTAGTAACGACGCTCAGAATTGAATACCATCAACCATAAAAAAACCTTTACTTGTACTTTTGCTAAATTACCAGCTCTGAATAAAGACTTCATCAGGATGTCTATCGAAAAACAATTAAGTGGTAATGCTAATGATCTAGATTGTCCAACAGATATCAATTTCAAGGCAAAGTATAAACGAAAATACATATTTAAATTAAAATCAAGGTAAAAAAAAGCAAAAAAAAAATACATGACTAATACTGTTACACATGCTTAATAGTGCTACACATAATTAACTGAATCTGTATGTGAGGTGCGTACATCCATTTGTTTATTAATAATGGATTTGAAGCTACTACAAATCCTGCGTAATGGAGATTTGATGGCAATGTTCGTCCTAGACGCAGAACGAGAGACAAGAAAGTTTATATGTTCCAACACCTCAGGAGCATCAAAACCATTATTGAATAGATTAAATAGGAACTTATACTGAGCTTGTTTTTGGCGAAAGTTAGTTTTAGTTAGTTTTTTGACTAAAACCTTGTAACTATACAATTTTTTCTAGTGTAGAAACTTTAAGCATCTTCTTCATGTTTGTTCAAATAGGATTGTCTGATAATTGTTATTAATGGGCTACCAGATTAAAGAAGCTTATTCTGATTTCGATCGTATAAAGGAGAAACAACAGCCGTTGCAGGCGAAAATGGTCGAGTGACACGTATAGTGACATACTTTATGTTTTGTCTTCCCTTTGCAACGACTAAATATCGATAGTATCTTCCGCGTGGCAAGGCCAAGTACTTAGGTTCAGCAAATAAAAGCACAGAACCGCGTTTATTGGGTACAATAATTCAACCCCGCGGCTGTGGTCTCAAGGGGAGACAAAAAATAAAAATGTCACTGTACATAGTTATTTTTGAATCGAAGAAATCTCCTGATTCTCTCATGGAATAGTCTCTAAGTTCTAACTAAAGGGTAAGTATGAATAATTGGTGTTGTCTTACGGATGTAGGTAACAACTTTGCATTTGTTGATATTTATTGCTAGATTATTGTTGATACACCGCAGGTGGAAGATATCTAGTTGATTCGGCAAATAATTGGAATCATCAGAATTATTAATAGTGATATACATCTCCAAACCGACAGCGAACAATAACTTTGGATAACTCAAATGGGAGCATAAATCGTTGATATATGACGAACAAAAGTGGCCTCAAATTACTCCCCTGAGAAGCACCAGACGCCGGTATAAAGCAGTCGGAATTAGAGTCTCTGAAATTCGCCAGAAAATGGTTTCTATTGCCAATGTATGATCTAAATAATAATAGAAGCGGTGGCTAAAATCCAATAATATCCAATTCAGTCACGTCGAAATGAAGATTGCAATTCCTCTACTATACTAATTATCTAATTAACTAGTGCTTAATACTTTATATAGCATACACATAATAAACCTAAGGAAATTTGAAAATAAGAAGCAAATTAGGCAGGAGCTCCTTATCAGTAATCGACTTAAATAGAAGACTCTAATAAGTGGCAATGAGCGCGATTATTTGAACCATAGTCGTAACTTAAGACATCATGGTCAGCTTATTGCGGACATCCAATAAATTTATTTAAATTGATACGAATCTAGTGAAGTAATTGCAAAGTGCGTCGAAAACACATTTTTTTTTTCGCTTACAATTAGTCTACGTTGCTAATTGCTATGTACTAATGTTTTGGCTGCTCGCATAGTATTAAATTTCCTTTGTAGCGCACAATACTTGGTCCATATCCACAAATACGTATGTACAAGATTGAAAATGACTCAGAAAATTAAATGTAACTGCATGAACACTGATGCTAGCAGGACTTTTCGCTCATTAAGAATACATTACAAGCAAAATGAAGCGGTTTCATGTGCAAAAATAAAGAATTAAAGTGTGAACCATTGTAAGTCTTCCTAAATATTAAGTTGTTTTATAATTTTACAAATAGCTCGTGTATATCCATTTTTGTTAATGCAGTACATGTGATGGTAACAAGGACTGTGGGGTAGTATGGCAAACAAAGTATCGGCACACTCAGCACCACACAAAGGAGATTTTCTAGCTCAATATGGTTGTGTTCTTTAAACCTGATGCTTATAACTCGTCTCGTTTGTTTAATGTAGGGTTTATCACAGACACCACATGCGACTTTATAAATTCTCAACTTTGCTTTCGTATCTGGTGTAACTTTCGGATTTTCTAGAAGGCTTCTGAGTGTACTTTACCTGCATGTCTTGTTCCTTAAACATTTTACTTATATCTGTGAAAGGAAAGTTTCATATTATTCATGAAAGATTTTGTGTGGTGCGGAGCGTGCCGATACTTTAAAAATAATCTTTTCCTTCTACGAAAATGTAGAACATGTTCACATTTTTTACCTTTGCATATGTAATTATTGCTTTGCATATTTTTATTATAAAAATATTTATATAAACAGACTTGAAAAAATATTGTTAAAATGGAATCATTTATCATCTTAAGCCACTAAACTTTTATCGATAAACCGTGTTTGTTTCACCCACATTACCTTCGCAACTGCTTATCAAATCAGGGAAATATAATGATGATAGTTTTAGTACCTCAATCTTATTAGTCTGAAAGAATGGATTACATGCGGGCTGCTTGAGAAAAAAATGCCACAAAAATAACGATTCTTACATGTAAATTTATTTATAAATATCAACGATTAATTTTCACGTTATTAGATGATAAAAATGGCTTAAATTCTAAGTTTGATAAAATAATTTAATTCTATGATTTAGATGTAACGAAATAATAATAATAATCAAAATGACGCATGCCCAGTACAACCTACTAGTCTGTTGCCGTATAACAAACTATAATTGGTTTTATTCAGAGAGTGCCGACAATCCGGTCCACCATTGTAGCTAATCATTCCAAAATCTAAGCAATCCGTTACACCATCACCATTGCAGTCCTATAAAAAAAACCGTTATACATAAATTAAATTAATTTTATTAAATTCTCTTCGGAACTTACTTGAGCGTATCTTATCATGTAATTGGTCACCAAGGACTGAGCACATTTTAGGTCATTAGTGCAGCGTTCAAAATCTAAAAATCAAAAAAAAAATTATTGTATAAAAAATGTTTAAAAGTAAGCAAATTTATATTCACCTGCGTTTCCTTCCAATGGCGTTCCTTTCACGGCGTCTATGAAGTAAGATCTGCTTATCTTGTACGGTCCGCAAAAGCCTAGGTCGCAACCGGCTTCTAAGTCGCAGTTAGAGGCCGCTACGCACAAACATTGGAAGCAGGACGAATCTAAATTACTAACGAAAGTACCTGTAACGGAAGAATTGAAAAAGTTATTGATTTATACGATTGTTTTAGGTAGCGCAAATTATTTACGCTAATTTATGTCAAGTAGTAATTGATATACGTTTTTTTTCTGACCAATAATGAATAAATTATCACCTACGTGTTATTGGCAGAGGCACGTGGGAGTTTATGAATGTATGGTTTTTTAAACGTGGTTATGTTTGTAAAGCAAATAACTTGTTTATTTGAAGTGTTATTTTAATAATTCTCATTTTGGACTCCAAAAAATACTACCAAATGTAGTTTTTTTTTTTCTTTTGAATTTGCTGCAACTGCTTACTTGCTATAACGATGGAATTGTTTCATTCAATGATAGCTCACTTTTCTTTTATTTTCAGAGGTCATTATCATTGTAAAAGTTATTGTATTAAAGTACTCATAGATAGGATTGCATGAAAGTCGCTCATAAATCCACGGAACATAGAACATAAGAACAACAGAAAACGAAATCTACAAGTACAAACGCAAATTAAATTTGAAGAAGTAAAGGATTATATGTAACCAACAGATGCGAATAGAATAAGTCCTAAAATCGACAAAAGGATCAAGCTAAACAAAAATAGCGAAAGGAGCAACTCTAACCTATGGATATGAGACATGAATTCTTAAAATGAAACATCAACAGAAATTAGACATGCAGGAAAAGAAAGTACTAGTATGAACGATTTTTTGGGGCAAAAATACAGTTTGACTGGAAGAGAAGGATGAACACGGAACTGATTATTTGGCGACAAACCTATTGGGAAATTTGTGAAAGTAAGTAGACTGCAATAGTTGGGATACCTCGCAACAAAGGAAACTAGGAGAAAAGTAAAATATTTAGCTTGGCAAAAACCTGAAAGAAAGAGGAAATGCAGTAGACTGAGGAAGAGATGGAGCGAAGCAATGGAGGAAGCAGTAGCGTTGTACTATGCAACCGAAATACACGAGCAAGTCGAATCGTTGTACGTATCCCTCTCCGCTCCCCATTTACAGCATCACCCGTCACGAAATTAGCAAAGACTAGACAGACTCGTGCTTATTCGTTTATGAGAATGGGTTCGTGTTGCCCACTGGTTTCCCCGAGAGTCGACAAACCGCGAGCCTGTCTAGTCTCTGAAGCGTACGGAAAGTGTACTCGTTTCTGCAACCTTAAAAGATCATATTGCCATATACTACGGTAAAAAATGAGTGTCCTTTATTACCGAAACTACTTAAATTGGCAACGAAATTTAAAAATGTCTACCTGAGTTATATTCACAAATTAAGATTGAAAAAATATAATTATCACTTAGATTCTAATGTTCCATCATTCAAAAATATAGGCAGTTTATGTTCTGAGGATCCCGTTGGTTACAGCAAAAATTTTCAACTTTTCAAGATGGTTGTTAAATGAATATTGAGATGAGATATTTCCTATATACAACGTATATGCGCGGCCGGAAACTAATTTATTTCTTAGCAATTAGAGAAAAGTTTAGAAACAAAAATATTCGGAGATGGGTTCTGTACAACGTAAAATTATATCCAAGTACACAGGATGTTTAGTTTCCGTCACAAACCGTACAAATTTGTTTTTTTTTTATAGAACGCATAATATTTTTCACCGAAATGGAGAGATTTTTCGCCGAGACGGAGAGATTTTTCACCGAAATGGAGAGATTTTTCGCCGAGACGGGGAGATTTTTCACCGAAATGGAGAGATTTTTCACCGAAACGGAGAGATTTTTCACCGAGACGGAAAGATTTTTCATCGAAATGGAGAGATTTTTTAAAGAGACGGAGAGATTTTTCTACGAGACGAAGAGATTCTTTACCAAAACGGAGAGCTTTTTCACCGAAACGGAAATATGTAACACTGAAAGTTATCGTTCCTATTTCAGTTGGCAGTTCCTGTAACTTCTCTTACCAAGCGATGGTGTTGAAGCAGCACCGTGAAATTTTAACACCGTCAGTTCTAATTACTTGTGCGAATGGACGCCAGGGAACAACCAGACGGTGATTCTTGTTTCGCTAGATAATCACTGAAACTACTGCGTAAAGGTTATCTTTTTTTATAGGATTTCACCATCTACCAGATGTAACCACCATTTCTCTACATACATAGTCTAACAAGTTAACCAGCATGTAAATAAATAATAATAAGTAATAAAAATCATTAATTATGTCTTAAGTTTATTCAGCGAGAGAAAATTTCTCTATCAAAAAAGTATATTGGGCGTTCTATTCAAAAATAGTACAATACGAGCGTGAATCACACATAGCGGCGATTATTTTATAGACGTTAGTTTTCATAAAAATTAAGAAGAATTTTGAAAACGAGCTCAGCTACTACCTAATAATTAACGCAAAAAATGAATCAGTCCCTTGTTCTAACGATAGCTTTTATTCCACTTTCAATACTTTCGTAACTTAGCAAAATTAGCACCAGCAATTTTTCTTCGTACGTATTTATCTCCTGCAGACCTTGATTATGGTTTTGGATTAGTTTTGCAATGCAGCAAAGCTTGCTGCTAACATTTTTATTTACTAACGAAGCCATTTGTGCACTTCGAAGTCAAAAAAATAAATTAAAAATTCATCTGCTAACTGGTAATTTATGAATAAATTTAGAATATAGGCGAATCAATTGCAAAATATATTCCATGGTTTCTCCGTTATTCTTTAATATTTATTTATTTGAAAACCACTGATTTTGAAGTATTTTGGAATAAAAATTCTCATTTTTATAAATGAACTCAACAACAATAGACATCTGTTACCACACTCATGCATGTCTTGTCACCTTAGACATTTATTTATTTATTCAAACAAGATCCTTCGACGTTGATTGCATATTTAACGTCGAAATAATAATTGCAAGTAAACTATTCCATACATGCACACGTTAAAATTTACAACGAAAAAGAACTTACCGTACACTACGAAAATTTTCACCGGAGACATTATAAAGAAAACAGGAAGCCACACACAATTTCTCATTTTGCACCGACACAAGAGTCCCAGACATTAAACAATCGATATTGTTCTAGAGAAACGGCTGCCCAATTTAGTTCAAATTCGATGGTTTAATGAGCGCGACCGTGTCCTTTGACAACTAGTCCAGACTTCCCACTTCTAGTGCATGCATACGCTTACCTACGAGTCCGGTAGTAGAATTTCTGATTAAATAAAAAACGTAGACGTCATTGATATGACGAATTGAAATTGATTCAGTTTGATACGTAATCTTTTCACTTCAGAATTTCTTTTTGATTGTAAGGTAACGGGTGTAACGTAAGAGATTGGTATTTTTGTTTAATGCAACAGGTTAATATACAGGGAAAATGTTATTCAGAGGAACTACCGGGTTCCTGAACTTCTTTGAGCCCTATATTTGAATATTAACAATTTAAAGATTATAAAATTAAGTTTTAGGCGAATGTTGTACAAGATTCGATGTCCGCTGTGAAAAATTATTTTAAAAGAAATAAGGTATTTTGTTAGCAAGTGCCACAGATTGTAACGAGAAAGTTTGATAGGTCAAGTAGAGAAAACTACAAGATACAGGAGATATTTTTGCGAAAATTTGAACGAGAAAGTAGAAAAGCAACAAGAAGAGTAACATTTAAGAAAAAAAAAGGTGATCAGGTTACTGAGCCTGAGGTCTAGGGCAATTTCGAATAACGTAGGAAAGTATAAAATAATAATAAACATAAAATCTATGAATTAATAAGGACGGGAAAACAGACGATATACTGTACTTGGCACTAGTAATTAGCAGAAGTTCAAAGTGTTGCAAACAACATGTTAGGTCGAATGTATGGCTGGGGCGGATAATTCTCACAAGCACTAATTTTTTGGTTGTACGTTTCTATGTAAAGCTCCCGATGACCGAACGTTCTATAGGACGGATACGGACAGACATGTCGTTATAGGTCTGTCGACTCCAAGAGCAGACACGAAGCTTCGAAAACGGACGGAAAAAAGGCATGAAAACACGTTAAAAAGCGCAGCTTCTTCGCTAGTGCGATCGAAAAGTCATGCCTAATATTACCCTGTACGGTCAACAGTTCTGCAAAGATTCACTTTTCCAAACTTTTCAAAGTAATAGAAGTTCACATGCACTCGTCGATCTGCCAAAAATTGTAAAAAAATACAAATATATCAAATATGGTAAGAATTAGCAACATAATTGTTCCATTTACAATAACAAAGTTGACAGCTATTTCCGGTATAACCGGAAGTGTAAGATTGTTAGAAATATTTTGATTCAATAGTTTGGCTTGGGTTTACTGTACCGTCAGATTTTCAGAATTTTCCAATGTATACTTTGTCACATATCGATCGGTGCAGTTCTCGGTGAGGCACTCTGTGTGTATTACAAAGAACATTAATAAGACTATAAATGAAGTGATATAAAGAATATAGGAAAAAGGAAATTGGAAAATGGGTATATAAGAAGAACAAATGAAGAAATATCTGTGGTAGTTACAAAGAACCAAAGATTGACTTTGTTTGTGGAACACCAGACTAGGAGAAAAGAGGGATAGAATAAGGAAAGGATTGCGAGAAGTAGTGTTAACAGATTTAAAAGCAAGAATGCGAATGAAAGAGAAGCAGAAATATGAAAAGAACTTAAATGTCATTTACCTAAAAGGCTTGACAGAGGAGAGATTACCGGGTGTCAAATTCAGATTTTAATGAAACTTGGTAGAGCATAATAAAGTATCTGCCGAAATTCACTTTGAAGGTTGCAGACTTTTGTTTTTTTCAATTGTTTGCCTTTTAATTTTGTTTAAAGCCATATAAAGTTTTTCAATTCACAAGAAAAATATCAACACATCTTAGAAACAAAACTAATTTCATTTTTAAAGATCATTAACGTATTTCCAATGGTAAATATTAACACTTACAGGTCTTAATGTAATAGATTTACCAGAGTAGCATTGGTGCTTAATTATATTGAGAAAACCGACAATCTGCACAATTTTTAAAATAGTGTTTCCCCCCCTCAAAGTGTGTTACGTCGGTCCATCAAGTTATTAAAATCTGAATTTGGTACTTGCAAGCCTTAACTTGTGAGTTCATTCGATTTCTTTCTGTGGCATGCAATCTTGTCAAGTTATCTCATAATTTACATTCTTGGTGTGTTCGGGAACTGTTGGAAACCTTGGTGGGAACAGGATCTTTATAATAACCGAGAGCCAAGCGGCTTTAAAATCACTTAATACGTCCAAAAGTACATCAGGGATGGTGCAGGAACGTATTCAGTTACTGATTATACTCGGAGAAAAGATTCTATTAAAGCTGGTATGGGTACCATCATGCGATGGTACCAACATACCAGGAAATGAAAAGGCAGGCCGACTAGTAAAGAGCGACAATGTACTCCCGCTGACCGGCCCTGAGCCTTCTTTTGAAAATCCTTTGAAGTTGACTAAGGCGGAGATTAAAAGAAAGCTACATTAGTGGAATGCAGCAAACATGCATTCGAAGGCTTTCCCGGCGGAATCCCTAAAAGAAAAGTCCGAGGAATTGCGAATCCTATGTAAGATTGTGGACCAGCACTGTAAGTGGTCATTGTTTGTCAAAATGAGACCCGCATCTAAACCAGTATATAGAGGATGCGAGGAGGAAAAGGAAATTCCCCCGCACCTTATCCGTCACTCCGAACAGTACAACAACGCGAGGCACAGTGGGTTAAGGGTATGAAAAATAGAGCAGAGAAACCTCTTAAACATGGAGTCAAAGAAAATTCTGATCCTTTTAAAAGCCACAGAATTTGTAGGTTACAATAAGTCACTTGATCGCAGTGCAGAAAATCGCCAGAGATTACCTCGTTGTAATAAGAATAATACATTATTGCAAGTCTATTCCATTGTGTGCTGACTTGTTGAAAATAGAAAGATTAATCTTTGGAAAACGACGGTCAACATATTAATAAAATTCATCCATATTCTAGGTGACAACAAAGATTAAATTGGTAATATTACCACTTAAATCGCATCTACTTTAACACCTTTTCTGAATGGAATAACATATGAACAACGGCTCCTTATGCTAAAGAAATAAACTCATTAGAAAAAATTATTTATTCAACATTTAGTGTTGTTATAAATAGGATATCTATAAGCACCTGCCAACCAGCATAAATTCGTTGTTAATTATTACACTTAACGTTTGATTAATTATACAAAAAAACAGTCATTATCTGCATCATTATTTCTTCTAATAAGACTTAAAAGTTTGGATATCGTTCAATGTTCGAGGCAAATTGCTATGTAGATGATTTCTGCATTTCCTATAGAGACTTATAGGAGCAAATAAAAGTCAAATATTGCAGCAAAAAATAATCTTTTAAAAAACTATCTCTTAATCTTCACTATTGTGGCTTAACTTCGAAAGATATGCAAAATGTTGCTGTGTCAATCAATTAAACGCGGTTGACAAGGAGAAAATACATCTGCTTATTCTTCTATTTTTACATCGATAACGGTATTAATCCACAAAAATTACAAGCGCGCAAAAATGAAACTATATCAAATTCGTTACAGGATTTCGTTCAGTAATCTCTCTATCATTATTCATAGCGAAAACCGGATGTACAATAACAAGCCCCATTAACACGTTTCGAATAAGAGACCTTCGGTTTTTTTTCTTCTCGTTGCAAATTGAAGTTTGTTATAATATAAATTTCGTATGGAATAGATACGCGGTGTACAGTACGGCCTTGAATGGAGCAGTAGCTATTACTAATAAGGTAAGATCATCGTTATTTCGAAGAATATGTAACGATAAATCTATCGGAACGTGACTTTTCGTGTCACAAACGATTGAAGGCGATAAGAACAAATATCGGATTGTTAAAATTCCTCGTTTTAATTCAGATGTGACGAACCGCACTGCATACGGAATCATGACATTGTCGCGAGTTACATTGACGAATTCGTTTTGTTCGTCTGATTTAATCTTGTAGGAATTAACTTACGTAAAAGGATCTGTGGTGTTTAGGATATGAAACTAGTTGTTGGTTAGTCAGTTAGATAGTAAGAAGTCTATTCCAGATTGATTTGTCTACACTCTAGCCATTAATTAAGATCTAATGTATCAAGATTATAATCTATAATGGCTATAATTATCATATTAACTCAATCTTAGTTACTTGTATTTAAAATCAAAATGTTACTTTTTCTTTTCATACATACTTTTTTAACATATCTTCTTGTATATTCTTTTTTGCAGCTTATCCATTAATATGCATAACCCACAATTATTGTTTTTTCATAGCGGATGTTCCAGTAAGAGCGGTGCATTTTATTTGCAAAATAAAATACAGGCTTCCCAAGAAATGTAAGATTAGTTAGAATTTATTATTATATACGGAATACCTCATTCAAATGTCCTCCCCAAAAGAGCTGGATGAAATCCGTTGAATCCAATTTTCCATGACTTTTGCTGGGCTGATGTTGGTGTAAGCTAGCGACTTAATATAATTTCACAAGAAGTCCAAACTTTTTGTGCCCCAAGGGCGTTAAATCACACAAGCGAGGAGGATAATTGACAACTCAATTTTCGGAAATTATTCCCCAAACTTGTGGTGCATTAACAGTATCGTTTTTGAAACCACATGTGCAAGTCCAAAGTATCCAATTTGGGTTAAGAAAATTCAATTAATATTATAAGCGACAACGATTTCCATTCATAGTAACGGAGTCACCAGTACGTACTATCAATAAAAAAGTAAGGGCCGGTGATTCCTCCAGTATAAAATACTCAGCCCTTTCAGAGAATATATGGTACTTTCATGCATTGTTTCTGACTGATTTTCAGACAAGATGTGGTGGTTTTGCTCATACAGAAAACTGCTAAACCAGAAGTGAACTCCACTGTCGCTAAAGATGATTTTCTTATGAAATTCCGGATTATTTCCAAATTTCTCTGGCGTCCAATTACTGAACCCACGAAGCAACAAATGATCATTTGGTTTAAGTTCTTGGATTAAAACAATTTTGGACGTGGGCCAAGATCTTTTCCTTACGTATGACGTAGAGCTACAATATTATTATATATAGATATTAGGAATGTTTTTTAATAGCTCGAACCTTTGATCAAAAACACAAATGATTTTTTATAACCAGAGTAAGATACGAGCTGGGTTCACACCATTGACTTACTTTTTTTAAACGAAACGCTTGCCCAGCTCTTTCTACTAATTTGTAATATTTGGGAACTACATAAGCCTTTTAGTACTATATCTTATGCATATTGTCGATACACAGATATCTTCAAAAATATCTTTTATATCTCTATTGTTAAATATAGTGTGGAAAATGTTGTGATTGCTGTGTGATTATACGAGGGGAGTTCGATAATTGCCTGGTTTCGTCTAAAGATGGCGCTGCTAGAATCAAAATAATAATTTCTCGTAAAAATAACCTTTGGCAAGAATCTTAAAATTTTCAGATGCGTTAGCCAGTTTGCGAATGTCGGCCATTTAAAGTGAACAACGGTGGAAGAATCGAATATAGAGCAGCGATTAAATATTTGTTTTTGAAAAGGGAAGCGAATGATGTGATAAAAGTGGAACTCACTGAAGTTAATGGGAACTCCGCACCTTCGTTATTGGCCATTAAATATTGGACAGCTGATGAAGAACGTCCAGATCGTCCAAGTGAGGCCCACATCGTCAGTATTAAAAAGGAATAATGATGATGTGGGCAATTATTGGGTGCCTAACATTTTAACAACTGATTTGAATGTAAAGAACTTCCTGCAAAATGAGTACCATGATTGTTCAGAATTAATCATAAACATGCACGTGTACCAACTTTAAAAGGATGTTTAGCGCTGTTAAAACGTAATCCGAATAATTTTTAGCGTCGCTTCATATCTGTTGACAAAAAAGAAATTATCATCAGCACACCAGAGACCAAACAATAGTCCAAACAGTGGCTTTCTTCGTGGCCACTCGGCGTCAAAAAAAGCTAAAGATACTTTACTGGCCACCCACCATATTTGCCAGATTTAACTTCTAGCTGTTTTCAAGTATGAAGAAATACTTCGACGCAAAGAGATTTGGCCCAAACGATGAAGTGATCCCAGAAACAAATGCCTATTTTACAGGGTTGGAGAAATCGAATTTTTTTGATGGGATACAAAAGATACAGAAACATTAAACTGAGTGTATCAATCTCAAAAGAGACTATGTTGAAAAATAAAATTAATTCCCAATTTTTGGTGCAGTTCCCTACTTCCGTACGGGCCCCGAGTCTTCGTCGTTTTCGTGTAGAAAGTTCTTGTTTTTTGGTAATTTTGTATGTCATATAAAATTGTTATAAGTATGACTTCATTGCAATTTATATTATTGTTAATTAATCTTCCAATAATAATTTATAACTGCACGTATTACCAAGCATTACATAATAAAACAACCGTAACGATCTTATACATGCCAACTAATAAAAGGTTCAAATATTTATATAATAGTCCGAATACATTTTGAATTTGGTATTTCCGCCAATTTATTATAATACATAGCTATTATATAATAAAATAATGGTCAAAGTCGTGGGATATATACTACATTAATCGTTTGTTTCAAAGGTCCACATAGAAATAACTCTTGGTATTTACCATTTTTAAAAACTATGTAACGTTTACTTATGTATTGTTACGTTTACAAATTAAATACTCTCATACTTATAAGTTTGTTGTTTCTTGTCTTCCAAAAAAAAAAAACAAAAACAACATCATGCAAAAAGTAAATGGCAGGAAGTTCAAAATGTTAAAATCTTTCATTTATGCTATTTCTAACATTGTAAATTAGTACTTTTCCCAGAAAGAGTTATGACTACCTTTGTCATTCATTTAAACGAAACGATTCCATAAATAAATTTAAGAATGTACGTAGCAGGTTACCTTAAAGAAATGACAAATACTCCCACACAATGTTTTGTTCTTAATAAATCACGGATATCCTTATTGCGAGATCCTACAGCATGGTTTCTTTCTACATAACGTCATCTGGGATTTTCCTTTTTTTTTTACTCAACAGCATATTATTTACGATCAAAAAGTATTAACAATGAGGGTGATCTAAGCTAAGTGGTAATTATTGGTGCCGCCTATTTGCACTACGATAATACTAAAGAACCTAATCCTTTTTCGGAATTTTTTCGGAAATTCATAAATAATATGGTGTATTATATACAGTGTTATAAATTTTACCAAAGTCTCCTATATAAAAAGTTGCTAAATACAACAGAGATACGAGGGTAGTTCAAGAAGTCCTTAAAACCTCTAAGAAATGGCGCCCGTGGTACTGGCGTGTTTCTAGTTACGATCATTAGCCACTAGATAGCTATGAAAGTCTCAGTTTTATCCTTCACACGGTTTCATTTCAATTGTCGATTTAAGTAAATAATTTTTGTTTATGTAGAAAAATGAAAAAAAGTAATACCGAAAGAGATCAAAGCTGAGTTGGATGAAGTTCAAGGCACATCTGCCCCTGTGTTAGCAACTGTTTACAATTGGGTAAATGAGTTTAAACGTGGCCGTACATAAAAATTTAACATCATTCCGGACCCCCAGTGGAAGTGACTACCCTCGAAATGATTGAGAAAATCCACGATATGGTTTGGAATGATTGACAAATCAAAGTGCGCGAAATAGTCGAGACCACGGGCATATCGCAAGGTACACTGTATTCAATTTTGGGTGTGAAAAAAAATCTTGGCAACATGGGTGCAGCGTCTGCTCTCAGTGGAGAATAAACGCAATCGTGTGGTCGACTCAGGCTGTTTTCACGCTTTTCCAGCGCAATCCTGACGAGTTTCTCCGTCGATACGTTACTATGGACGAAACCCTGAAGATAAAGGCACAGTCAAAACAATAGGCTTTTGAACCGGGCCCGAAGAAGCCGAAGACGGTAAAATTGACCGCCAAGGTGATGGTCTCGATTTTTTGGGATGCACGCGGAATCATGTACATCGATTACTTGGAAAAGGACAACAAAGGTTATTGGATTGGTTGAGCAGAGAAATCGAGAAAAAGCGTGCTCATTTAAAAAAGAAAAAGATCCTCTTCCATTAAGACAATGCATGTGAGCACACCTGCGCCGTTTCAATGGCCAAAATTATGGAATTAAAGTTCGAACTAACACAACATCCACAGTATTCACCTGATTTGACCCTCAGTGTCTTCTTTCTATTCCCAAATTTAAAAAAAATGGTTCGGCGGATAATGGTTCACGTCGAGCGAGGAAGTCATCGCTCAAACAGATGCCTATTTTGAGGACCTTCCGAAATCCTACTTTTTGGAGGGCTTAAAAAAGCTGGAGAATCGTTTGGAAGGGTGTGTAGAGTTAAATGGAAATTATGTTGAAAAATAAATAAATACCTACAGAAAGTATTTTGTTTTTCTATCTTTTTCTAAGGATTTATTAAACGACCCTCATATTAAAATCCGTCGCATGTGTTTAGAACGCGTAAGGGTTTTTTTGTTTAGTTGCTAACAACTGATAGTAGTGTGCTTTGTTTGAATAGAACGTGTGATCGGTTTTTGTCTTTATTCGTTGTTTATTTAAAAAAATAGCACAAATTTATGAAAACAATGAACTGGTGAACATGATTTTTAAGGTGTCGGCAAAAAATCTCATCTCTGCGTCTCGACTACACCCGAAAAAGTTTTTCCTTAAGAAATCAGCTAACTTTAGAAATGTTTTGTTAATTTAGTTATTTAATTTTTCTTTTTGGTTTTTGTTATTTGTGCTGCTTAAATAAGAATACTTTTACGTTTATTCCTTTTCCCTTTTCTTTATCTTTTCTTACTTACATCTCAGATTGTTTGCCTTTTTTTATCAATTTGAACTTTATTTGAATTTCGTGTATGTCTTTCAAATAAGTATCGTCTTTTATAATTATTGTATTATTTTAATGTAATTTTCAAACTTAAACTCGCACCAATTCACATATACAACACAAAGTAGAGATGTTCGGTAAGGTACAAATTGATAACAAAAAAAAGCAAACAATCTAAGATGTAAATAGGAAATGGTAGAAAAATAATTTTTTTTTTTTCAAAAACGAATAAACAAATTCTAAAACGTAAAAATATTCTTATTTAAACAACAAGACCAACCGGCAAAGCCCAAAAAAAAATATTTGAATAACAACCGGTTAAAGAGGAAAAAAAAGGTAATGAATATTAATTCCGTAATTAAATTTCTATTTCCTAGATGTCACTATAAGAAATTTTCTAGATGCCGCTTTTATCGGCAACGAAGCAAAGTTAACATATTAACATCAATCAAAATTAAACCAAAATAACCTAGATTTTGTTTGGTTATTTTTGCAAATATTTTAATAAAATGGAGCGAGATATTGAACAATTACACGTCGCATTAAACACTATTAAAATACTAAGATCTAACGTAGGTCACGTTTTCGAATCTGTAAGTAACGGGTTAAGGGCAGACCATGGCGAAGAAGGGAAAGATGTAAAATTCATCACAGAATTGCAAGTCCTACTTACTACTGTAAACAATAACTTACGGTATGTGCTTGCTAATGTCTAATATATATTTTTTTTTATTGACGATCATTTATATTGATAGGGATGTGGAGAATGCTGTAGCGAACCTAACTCCGCCACCAGGAGCATTTAATCTAGGAAATACAACTTATCTAAGTCAAGAAACAACACAAGAACGTCAATCTCTTTATGGGCAATTAGTGAATAGTTATAAATGGACTGATAAGGTTTATTTTTTTCTGTAAAACACTTTAAAATAAAGGTGAATATATTACTTTTTTTAGATTAGAGAATATAGTGCCGTTGCTGGTCATATTCTGCAAACAAATTCCATTAGTAAAACTTATAAAACGTTCAGTATGACGAAGCGGAGAAAGACACAAACAAGTATTCATAATGTTCCACCAGAGTAAGAAATATTTATTGCATCTAAATCATTATTTTACATGTTTTGAATTTTAGTGTAATCGAAAATCATATATCAGCGATCGATAGGCTCTTTACAGATATGACGATTACTACGTCAAGACCATTTGCTTTAAATCCCATTATTCAGGTAACCAACTTTTGTTATTATTGTTGAAATAATCCAGCGAGAAAATTGTTTTTGGCCTTATCATGGATATATAGCAACTAATATACATCTATCTCTTTCATAATTAGTTTATAACCATAACAGTGGTTTAAAATGTCATTAATATAAAGGAAGAAAATGGCATGTTGTGGTGATAGTTCCAATACGGGTTCACGACCATTGTCAAAGTTGTCTGTTTATGTTAAGGCATTGATTAAGAAACAGGTTTATTTATAGGAAAAGTATGTGGCCCGTTACATGGTGCCCTCTGACAACCTTTCACACAACATAGGCATATGATAGATGTGTATCACTACTAAACTAATGCAAGTTCATAATGCAGCGAAATTATATTGACTTTTCATATAGAAACCAACAATTAGCATTCGACGTTTGAATTGATGAATTATTGACATTTAGACAATCAATCAAGCACACGTATCTAAACCTTTTAATTAAGAGCGTAAGATCGTTGTGAGAACTTGATGATTATGAAACCATTCATGTTCAAGAGAATAAAACCAGCCAAATCAAAAAGGTTGTTTCCTTGGCTACCGTGGAATTGATGGATTTATTACAATAACACATACGTTTTTGTGTTAGGGGCCATCATTTTTGCTTTGGTTCTTAGTATTTACTAGATACTTTTGCAATAAGCATAAAACGCAACATGTTGGGAAAAACATCTTTTGTTTGTATTATTCGGAAATCACATATATCTTTC
Organism: Oryctes borbonicus; assembly: GCA_902654985.2. Lineage (NCBI taxonomy): Eukaryota > Metazoa > Arthropoda > Insecta > Coleoptera > Scarabaeidae > Oryctes > Oryctes borbonicus. The sequence continues at coordinate 5,039,075 of LR736865.1, forward strand.
GAATTTATTTAATATTTTTTACAGTGCTGTTTACGTAATAGCAAATACAAGCGTATATTTTGCTTGGTTTCTCCTCTTTAGATCATTATGTAATTTGCATAACTCATGTTACAGGTGTCATTAGGAAGAGTATTGAAAGCAATGATAGCATTCAAAGGGCTAATGATCGAATGGGTGGTAGTCAAAGCTCATGCCGAATCAAACGATATCTGGACCGAATCTCGCTACAAAGTTTTCCAAAAAGTTACGGAGAATAGCCACGCCGCAATGTGCCACTTTTATGCTCCCACGATGCCAGAATTGGGAGTTAGATCGTTTATGGTATGTAAAAACTTAACTACACACCATCGAAATTAAGATTGTATCTTTTTGTAGCATTGGCTTCACAGTTACAATACATTATTTAGTAGCCCATGTAAGAAATGTGCGAACCATCTTCACAGCAACTTGCCCCCAACCTGGCGCGATCTCCGAACTTTAGAACCTTATCACGAGGAGTGTAAATAGTAATTACTGAAACTTTTTTGTACAGTTATAGATGATAAGTTTAACTTTAAGTAATAATTGATAGTTCATTATATAAATATTTATAATTAGGTCTTTAATAAATCTTCTCTGTGTGATTGTTTGAGTTTATTTTATTTGTGGTTATTTACTTATTTATTTTAACGTTAAGTGATTTCCATGCCTGGTATTATATAGCTAGATGGTAGTTCTTCGGTATTATGTACGCTGTCAAAATACAAATCCACGATATTTTGTATCAATTCTCCTTCTGGGGGGTCAATATTATAAGCAACCAGTAACGTTGCAGTTTTTTCTAGTTTTTTACTACATGCTTTACAGGCGTCGAGTAAACTAGCACATAAATGAGCCGAATGGACAGAACTTGTCGCATTGTTGTTTCGATATACATGGAAATTATTCAAAATTATAATTTCAGGGATTCTGTACCACGTATGAATACTATTTAAATGTTTTAGAAGCTCCGTAGAATCTTTCAGATACCTAAAAATAGAAAATCTCGAACAATTTCAAGTCACAAAAGAAAAGGTCTTAGATGAAAATCCTAAGCAAAGAATAGCTGTCGGCTAGGCACCCCATAAAACATGATCTTGTTGTCGTTTAATGCATTAATTGTAATTGGTGATACTTACAAGAACGTTATATTTTTTAGTATCTCCTTATCCAAAATTGCTATATCGGAGGGAAATTTTTTAAAGGGATCTGGGGAAATAAACCAAATTTTGGCGCCATCTTCGGAAGAGTTAATCGCGTTCTTAGGAAATACACGAAATGTATTATTTGTTACAAACTTTGATTAATTTACCTTGAATAAAACGTATTCTAAATTAGGCCCATACAAAAATATTGATTTCACATTCCCCGGCATAATAAACTTTGTAAATACGTATTATCTAACCACCTGTTGATCATAACCTATCAGGCTCAAGCTTGATGCCCGCGCATCGAAAACGCGTATAACTATGAAAATAATTTCTGATTCTTGGTTTTAATTTTGTGATAAATGTGTATTTTAGATGTTTGCAATTACATAGAACTGAAATAGTTTGTGTATTTAAGTAGATTTCGTAAATGTGCAAAATTTATTTCGAATATCGCGCTCGTGGGCAGCGGGCAGTAAACCTGTTTATTCTGCAACATCCTACTTTATCGACGGCCCATTCAAATTAATTAATTTAAATCTCTAACCTCTAATAAGAAGTTTATATTTTACACGAAAATGTACGCTGAAAAAATAGAAGAATTTCAAAATTACTTCAAATCACATAATAAATTCAAAGAATATTCAGGACATTCCTCCAAAGTCCACTCAGTTGGATGGAGCTGTGATGGTAAAAGACTTGCTTCGGGTTCTTTCGACAAATCTGTTTGTATTTATACCTTAGACCGAGATCGACTGGTAAGTTTGCCTTATAAATTTACCTATTAAAGCGTGTCACTGATCAAATCTATTTATAGAATAAAGAAATTACTTTCAAAGGCCACGGTGGATCAGTGGATCAGTTATGTTGGCATCAAACGCATCCCGATTTATTAAGTACTGCAAGCGGTGACAAGTCTGTTCGAATATGGGATTCTAGAGTCCAGAAGTGTGTGGCTACGATTGCTACGAAAGGGGAAAATATCAATATAACATGGGCGCCGAATGGTGATACTATCGCTGTAGGTAACAAAGAAGATTTAGTAACTTTTATCGATGCGAGATCTCACAAAATTAAATCCGAAGAACAGTACAATTTTGAAGTGAATGAAATTTCGTGGAATAATACTAGTGATTTATTCTTTTTAACAAACGGACAAGG
>LR736865.1:5041411-5075766 GCA_902654985.2 Oryctes borbonicus
AATAAAGGCATAAACATCAAATGTACAGATACTATTTTACAGGAGGTTTTATTATAAGCACAGCTTTCAGAAGCACTCATTTGTACGGCAAATTCGAAACTCTTGGTGTTCATCAGATTTGCTTCGTAGGAAGAAACGTGGGCTCAATTACTTCTTCCTTAAAACCCATGCTTATATGTTTTTCAAGAGAATTTTTGGCAACATAGTAGGTGTTAAGGGAATTTAGTAGAAATCAATTATTATTTATTTCATACATAAAGATAACACGAAATTTTCTTTGTTTCTTAACATTTATTGTTTTCTGCTGAAATTCTTTTTAATTTTCACTTATACTGTTCCTTGCTAGCAACATAGTCATGTCCATTGACCACGGATCCAGTAATTGTCTCCCATTCGCAGTTGGACTATCAGGAAATTTTACAGACTTCCTTGGACCCCTGTTCATGATGTTTGGTGATGGTTCTTCTGCCGCTAAAGACGTCTGAGGACACGTCGCTGTTGGACTTTGTGTAGGCGTTGGTTTAGCTTCGGTGTATGCCAACGGCTTCCTGGTCGTGCTTAAGTAGCTGGTAGCCGTTGGCTGGGTGGAATAATGAATATGCGGGATCTAAATGAAAACGGAAAAATTAACTTCTAATTAAGAGGATTTTAAGACTTACTCTGTCGTTTTGATCGTCTTCTGCTCGACCACGACCGCATTTCAATTCTTGATATTGGGATATCACGCATAGTAAGGCATATACCTGTAAAAGGGTAAATATCAACGCGGTTAAATTTTCACGTTTATATTTATTCAACTCGTTCACAATTACGTAGAAGCATCTGGTGGGGGTCAAAAAAATTATAAATGAAAACAAGTTGGTCAAATTCCTTTGAATTCTGGTCAGTACTAATTAGTAATATGCATTTTGTATAAAGATGGCAGGACTTTAAGGGGATGTTGTAAAATCAAAGGAAGATTTTTGAGGATATAAGTGCACTGAGTCTCTAGAAGATTGCAAAATTGTTCTCAAACAACGTCTCAGCGAAATAATAACGAAGGCTTCCACGGCCAGAGTCAGTTAAAATTAAACGTCATGATTAAATGAAAACTCGTTTCGCCCACAATCGCCTGTGGCATGGTTCACATACCGGGTTACCGTGATCAATTGCTTCCCGCTCAGTTAGCTTTGCTTCTGGCGCGGTTTACACGTTGAGCTACTATGCCAACTGTTGCCTATCACCTTTCTTCTTTTTCATGAAGAAGTCCCATATGTTTCTGGGCAAAACGTCGAGTTTTCGTTTAACCATGACACGGTCCGAACCCGAAACCCGTTTGGTTTTAATATTTCAGAGAAGCGAATATAGTTTACACGAAAATAATGGTGGTGTTATCTGAATTATTATTCTGATCATGAGATGCAGCCTGCGTCTAGTAACGACAAGCATTTATAATACGATTAGTCAATACACTTTAAACGATAAAGGTAACAACATAAACGTATGTAACATTCGGTAAATAATGCGTTTTAGTAACTCCCATGTATTCAGTAATAAATAAGGAAAAAAGTGAGATTTATTGTATCGCCATATACAGACGCGTGCATGTGTTTTTTGGCATTAGAAGACGCAGAGACGCTCGTTGTTTCGAAATGTTGTGGCATTATTTGTGAGATAACAGCGATACAGAGTAGAGCTAAAATACTCTCGGAGCTACATTGATGACGCCGAACAGGGAAACATGTCCGTGGGTTGTCTATTCTCTCCTTGCATTGCGTTTGCCGTAAATGATTCCATGAAGGAACCTATTTAAGTATTATTCTTTTGGTACTTTAGTTGTTTAATCACATAACCTTCTATTTTAATAAAGAAAAATAAAACGGTCAACTGTTTTTAAGGTATATAATTTCTAATTTATGACTTTTCTATTAATCGTATCCTCTAGCTTAAATTTAGATAAAAGAATGGGATCCTTAAATTGCACGATCACCTTATTAGCAAGCATCTATTGTTCCATTTCTTATTTTTGCAAGCAGAATTTGTTATATTGCAAAGAAATTTAAGTAAGTCAATGGTGTCAAGTACGCGTTAACTTAACAGATTTTGCGAAATCTCTTTTACATTTAATCTCGTAGATTTGGCATTTCAGGCGCGCCATAACGTTCCTAAGTAGGAAGTGCAATACAAATATACGATATGACGCTGAAGTACTGATTTAATTCGAACGTTGGCTTATTGACGACGAAACCAGAAGAAGATAAATTATATCTTCCATTTTGATCGATTTAAAACGTAATAACTCAAAATCAATTTCGCGATCTGGAGTGTAACAAATTGCAAGTTAACTGAAGTTTCGTAAGAAAACACTACTCGGTGTATCTTGGAATCTCCTCAATTTTCAAAGCTAATAACTTTGTAAAGGAAGCGCGTGGGATGGTAAGTTATCGGAGCTTTGAGGTATATTTTTAGTTGTTTTATATGCTTCCGAAAGATTGTTCACGAGTTGAACGTTTAAAGTTAGAAAAGTGTACTGGTGCTTACGTTTAAGGTATCTAAAAATAGGTCTATTGTGTAAAGGATTGCTGTTGGTGGATTAACTTTAATCTGAAATAAAGGAAAACTCGTTTAATCCAGCGTAATACTTTTATGCACAAACTTTGCTTTAACTTTGTTCTTGATAGTAGAGTCGTAGCTCCATCTAATAAAGTTTATTTTGCGAGGTAAAATTTAATTATAGCGAATTCAATTTACTGCACTGAAACAATTTCAATGTAATTTGTATGCTTGATTTATGATTATTGTTAGAATGATTGATGTTCGATTTAGCACAATGTGATTTTACATCACAATTACGCAATTAGTGAAGTGGAAAATGTTTCTAATGCACTTTGAGCGCAAATAAATCGAATTCGCCATGAGATATAAATTCCAAGGAAACTCCACGCTTACTTAAAAAAATGAAATCTAGTTAAAGATATTCTTAGCCTAAAAATCTTCATTAGGCTTAAGAAGTCCATCGGCAACTCCGTCTAACATGACTAGTTTTCTCAGTAACGTATTTTTTTGAAGGAAATGTAATTATCGTTAGTTATTTCGATTCGTTGAGATTTGAATTGATGGCGGATGTTATTACTCTTTTCTCATTAATCCCTTGACCTTGGTATAATTATTTGAATATTCATGGTTATTTTTTTGGGAGACAAGTCATTTGTTAACAAAACATCGCAGAAAAAAAAAATAAAGAAGAAGAACCGGAAAAAATTAGTTTCCCTCCTGCATCTCAAAAAGATCATCAATATTCAACTTTTTCAGTAATAAAGATGTCAACACAGTTTGTTAAAATAGTCGGTTTCAGTAGGAGAGGACAATGGTTATCTCTTCATTTTGCCGCAAAGATTTATCAATGTCTTGCGATATTTCCCAGTGAGGACCACGCTCTTGGGATTTAAATCTTATAAATTTTCGTTCAAAGATTTCTCCATCTTGCCTTCCTAGTTAGATTAAATTAGATAAGAGATGATTCCTCCACCATGTCTTTTGATTTTGGAATTTTTTTCACTCTCCATTGTTTAGTAGCTATCAAAAGGGTTTTCCGATTTTCGTCAGTAATTAACGAACTGACTCCTCCGCTTTGGCGTTCTCTCGACGTCTTCATACCTGGTTCAGAGTCGGCCAGATTCGACTTTGTAGCTCACCATTGGTGGTGAGTGGTCTCCAGAAGTTGTTTTGTTTCTTCCTTTCCAATGGATATCCGCTTATTTCTTTCACGTTGAATTACCTTGTTACATCATCATTTCTTATTCGTTTTCGGGGTGTACTTTCTCAAATCCTTCTTAATATTCGTAGTGCTGCAGTTTTTAGCAAATCTTTTGTCTTAGATGTGTTAGGTTTTACTTCGATTTAGTTTCATCGTACTGTATTGTTCGAACATCCTACGACTATAGTAACTCTCTGCACATAGTTTTCGATTTCTCTCGGCACGTTTCCATTGCTCCCCTGTACTTACCCAGCTTACATCTAATGAGATTCCTCGCAGTTATGTTGAATCTAATTTAATTAACATTGGATTAATTTCTTGAGTTTTGATTGCTTTGTTACCAATTCTGCATCGATCACCCTCATTGACGTTTTTTGGTATTTCATCCATACTAACATATTCATGAAATATCCACTTGGAGTAGTAATATGTCGGGTAGACAACTGTAACGGAGCTATAACAATTACAGTGACTGTGTTTTGCCTTTAAACATGATATTCATGAAAAAGTAAGCTAACAATATGATCATAAAACAACGTAATCGGAAGTAACATCTTTTTTTTTATCCAAACCTTTATTAAAAGAGTTATTAAAAAGATGTTTCGTAACCAATTTTTATCAATAGTATACTTTCCTTGCGCATAGTCAAGTTTGGTGAGTATTTCAAATACCTGCTCTACGGCAAGTATCGTTCGGAACGGAATTTGGATGCAACTTGTGTAGGGTTCGAACATCGAAGTAACAGTTCTTAGAATTTGCAATTCTAGAACTGCATGCTTAAACTGGGCTGCTTCGATTTCTAACACAAATTCTTACTCGTCGTTTCATGTCGCTGAATGCGTTGACGAGGCGTTGAGGACTTAAACATTTTGAGTTGCTTCGGTAAGTTCTTGTATTGTGTGTGATGTAAACCACGCCAGAGGCGAAACTAACTGAACGGGAAGCGATTGGTCACGTACCTCAGCATGTGAACCATGTCAAAGCATTTGGCGTGGAAAACTAAAATAGCTAAATTAGCAGAATGCGAAGAAAAATCTACTGGCTTCTACGGCTTTGGTTTAGAGTCGGTTAAAATTAAATGCGATGCAGGTTTAAACCGTGTCGTGGTATAGGTAATCGAAAACTCGACATTTCGCCCATACTCATACGGGTCTTTTCGAGGAGAAGAAAAGGCGGTAGGCCTTAGTTAGCACGGCAATTCAACGCCAGAGGCGAAACTAACTGAATGGGAAGCGAGTGGTCACGTACCTCAGCATGTGAACCATGCCGGAGGCGAAAACTGTTTTTATTTGGAAATTAGGAGAACGTGAAGAAAAATCTATTACACGTAGGTTTCCATGACCAGAGTCAGATAAAACTATTCGTGTTCCGGGTTTGGACCGTGTCATAGTAGGTAATCGAAAACTACTAACTGAATGGGAAGCGATGGTCACGTACCTCAGCATGTGAACCATGTCGGAGGCGAAAACTGTTTTTATTTGGAAATTATGAGAACGTGAAGAAAAATCTACTACACGTAGGTTTCCACGACCAGAGTCAGATAAAACTATTCGTGTTCCGGGTTTGGACCGTGTCATGGTAGGTAATCGAAAACTCGATGCTTCGCCTACAATCATGGGGTCTCTTATGGGCGAAATGTCGAGTTTTCGATTATCTGCCATAAGACGGTCCAAACCAGGAACACGTTTAGCTTTAACGGTTTCAAAATATTCACGTCAGAGAGAGGTTCATTTTTTATAAACTGTAGCATTGTCTTGTTGAAAGTATCCGTCCCTTAGTTCGTCATCATGCAACTGCAGTTGTTTTCTTGCGTCTACCATTATCAGTTTTATGAAATTTAATAACGCAGCGAACTGTTTATTGTCGAAATTCATGGTTACACAGTTGCATTGGATAAGGCCATTTCCCAAGGCCATTTGCTTTTGTACATTAAGAGAATAGCTTTCAATAATAAATATTTGGTGATCTGTAGTAAATATGCTTTAAATTTTATGATACGACAATACGCATCAAATGTAATCTGATCATGATATAATCAAACGCAATTTGAAGCTTCAAACGTGGATTTAATTGTCAGATGTAACCAACATAAAAAATAATTTAAAATAAAACATGACTCTTTCGATTACGTTCTTTTTATGACCATGTTGCACGAACATTAATGAATAAATAATCAGATAGAACTTACTGCATGTGTGAGCAGGTTATACGTAGCGTGCACGATGTCAACAGTGACGAATGCAGCTAGGGTAATTACCCACGGTATTAACAGCATCCGCTGATCCTGAAATAATAGCATAGGGAAATTTTATATTTTCAATAGCAATTTCCTTGTTTAAACTATTCAATATACATCATAAAGTGTATTCTCACTTACTCTGTATATTCCGTACAAGAGCAGGATGGATGTGACGATCCCCAGCGACGATATGCTCAGTATGATTGTGCTGAACGTCATGGAGGCTGAAATTCGAGGAATCAATATCCATTAATCGAATAAGCATTCCGTTCTCTACGCTAGAGGCTGAATCACTTACTCACTGACGTCGTTTCCGGTTCTATGAAGCTGACCGGAGGTTTCATTGTTGTATTGTTTCGTAGTACCAATAAGTCTTGATGGAGGAAGGTCGAGGCCACTGCCGATATCAGAGTGAAGTAAATCTGTAACAAAGGATGAGAGGACTTAAAAGACAAGCTAATTTGTATTTGCTTATATAATCAATATGCAAAGCTAAGATAGTAATAGTAAATCTCAAAGTTCTTCAAGAAACCTTAAAGAACAAGTAGATAACATGGTTGGAGGAATATATAAAAGATCATGCAAAGATTGTGATCAATATCATGAGTAAACTGAAAGGTTAAATAGTGTTTGGTACACAAGAGCATCTGTCCGGTATAAAATTTAAAAGGCCTGACAAATCTAGTGCAGCTCTACATATGCTTCAAAGGAACCACAAAATGTCGGTTTATTAAGAACGCAGAGAGTAATGTACACTGCCATTCAGTGAAGTTCGGTCATACAATAAAAATCTATTATATCATACTGTATACAATTATTAATACAAAAAATTAGAAAAATATTAAGCATACACTCTTTTCTAAGGGATTAAAGCCATAAATTATTATGTAAAGTAGAAATATTGCGACAACCACAATAAAGTCCCTTTTATTATCATTCCAAGAATTTCTCGGAAGTACCGATCTTTTGAAACGGGTCGTTTGGGGATTATTAACGAACAATACATTTAGGAAATATACCGCGGTATCATTCTTGTTTATTTATCACAGGCGTAAAGATATAAATTTGCTTCATTTTATTGTTAAACGTGTGTTGGTGTGTATCTGTCGTTTTTGCACGAAAGTTTTAAGAAAATTTTCTTCAAAATGGCACGTGGCAAGCTTACCAGTGTAGAAAAACGTTCACGCATTATTACGCTGTTTGAAGAAGGATATTCGGGGCGACAAATTACTGAAAAAAATAAATATGAGAAGTTCAACAGTAAATGACATCATAAAGCGATATCGGACAACTGGAACTATAGAAAATCGTGTTCGTCCCGGAGCATCTAGGAAAACAACAAAAGCTGAAGATTTGAGAATTGTATTATTAAGCAAACGCAGTAGAAAATTAACAGCGCCACAAATAGCAGCCGAAGTCAATCGCGGCCGTGAAGCACAAGTTTCGGCGACTACGGTAAAACGTCGACTTCAACAAGCGGACCTTCATGGACGCATTGCCATTCGAAAACCCTTATTACGTCGGGGCAACAGAACAAAACGGCTACAGTGGGCCCGTTCTCATCTAGATTGGTCGTTAGATGATTGGAAACACGTGCTTTGGAGTTACGAGTCAAAGTTTGAGGTTTTTAGGCAAAATCGACGAGTTTATGTCCGAAGATCTAAAAGTGAAAAGTGATCCCGAACTGCATTGTGCCAACAGTGAAGCAAGGGCGTAGTTCTGTGTTAGTGTGGGGATGTTTTTCCTTTGCTGGGACGGGAGATTTATGCAGAGCGCAGGGTGTAATGAGGAAGGAAAATTATTTTGCAATACTCCAAGAATTATGCAGTGCTATCAGGATTGCGTATAATAGGCCGTAACTTTACATTCATGCATGACAGCGACCCAAAACACACTGCGTTAGTGTGTAAGAACTATCTAAAGGAGCAAGAAGAACAGCACACCCTGAAAGTAATGACATGGCCCCCACAAAGCCCAAATTTTAACCCGATAGAGTTGTTGTGGGATGAACTGGACAGGAGGATCCGAAAAATATGCCGAACTTCACAAGAACATTTACGGAATATTCTGCAACATGAATGGATTAATATTCCATAATCCATTTATACAGAACTTATCGAAAAAATGCCTAGAATAGTTCGAGCGGTGATTAACAGCAAAGGACGTTTTTCCGACGAAAAAAAAATATAATGTTCAGTATGTTATATTAGGGCAGAATAACTTTTTATTTATTTATTTTTGTCTTTTTTACCTGTACATACAATAAAATTGCATTTTGTTTTTAGTTTCGTTTGTTTCTGTACCCTTTTCATGTTTTTTAATAACCTACCGAACTTCTCTGAACGGCAGTGTACAATTAAATTGTTACGAATGCATGAAAATTTACAAAAATACGTTTCGATGAATTCAGATTTAAATCGCGGCCTTTACCCTTTGTTGAATAAAGTAGGTGGTGTGCTCACTATTTGCATGGCTCATTGGCTGAAGGAGATCCACAGTTATTAATCAACGCCAAAATTCCGAATTATTTCGCAGATATTATTAAACTTTGGAAATTGGTTTTACCTCAGCTGATTAACCAATACCCGTCTTTTTATTGTCATCATAGAATTTGCTATGCTTTTGCCTGAGTTTTATCTATCTATTGGAGGCTTAACCTTTATGAACTGTTGAATTTGTTCTCCATTTTTTTTTTAATTTTAACATTTAGTTTATTAGGATTTTAGTTACTTCATCTTTCTCTTCCTGTATATAATTATAAAATATCTTCTACAATACATATCATTGCTCACGGACGTTATTCACCACTGCAGGTTCCATTAGGCTAAATGCTCCTATTCGTATATAGTGGTTATTGATTGTCGGGTGATTATACAGCCGACAAGGAATAATAGCAATACATTAGAGCGAACATGCAGTTGGATCAGAATTAATGATAACGATCTATGTGTTTATATTGTACAGACTTCCACTCTATATCACTTAAATTTCATACTATACGTTACTTCAAAATACAAATGTTTCCATTTTTAAATCGATATTTCAAAAGCTAAAGTGTAAATGCGATGAAGACTTTCCTAATTGTATAAAATGCGGTAGAATGGCTAGCTATATATAATTAGAAGAGAAAATATGAATATTTACGTTATATTCTACATATATCCTGTATAAGTATTCTCAAATATCTTGTTTGCGAAAAGATTTTTTTTTTGGGGCATAGGTTGCATGTACTCAGGACGTGCTAGCCCCTCCACATCGGCATTTTGAAATTTCGTGTACGCTATCGTTTTGTGTTGTTTGGTGGCGCAAAAGGAAAATTTTGCGCTTTAATAATAATATTTTTAATCTCGAGCACGGCATGTCCTCAGCCCCGTCGCTTACTAATTTTGAAATTTCGTGTGGTTCTATCATTTTGCGCTCGTTTTGTTCCGTTTCGTGTCGAAAAAAGAAAATTTTGTGCTTCAATATTAAGCTTGGAATTCCGCTCTTAGAATGTCCTCAGATCCGTCACCACAGGGCTTTGAAATTTCGCATACGCAACGATTTTGTGTCGCGAAATACTGGCAGATGTGCCGTTCTTGTGCCAACTACGCCGATTTCTTGCTAGAAAAGGTCGTTTCGCAAGCTGGTTCACTATTCTCCGATTATTGCTTCTGATAATGAAAGGAAGGTGTTATTTAAAAAGAAACGCACCATAAACGTTCACGGGATACTTCTTAAAAAAGAATTTTCTCCATTTTTGTAGAAGATTGGCCACCGTTTTGTTTTATTTTTATTGCGTCAAATAACTGAGTTTTCTCTATTCGTTGCAGACCCCTGAAAGTTTTTCCATTGTTGAAAATATGTTTTATTAGAAATTTATTAACGAAACAAATGTTAAATTGAACTTCTTCTTTGTTTGGAAATTTAGCTAGTAACTAAAGTATTGTAAATGGTAGAATTTGTATCTTGAGAGTGATACTTTAGGTTTGTCCGTTTCATTTTTCAATAGTGACTAGTTAGCGGTAATTTTATTTCAGTTCTCCAATTAGCTATATGATCTCGCTTAAGTTTGTCATTTTCTGTTTCGTTTTACTCATTCGCTACATTTTCCGCGGCCTTCATTTTCTACCTGGGATAAACTAGTAAGTCTTCGTTCAAGGAATACAGGCTTACTAGTTAATTTTAATTTTAAGCCTGTTAAAATAGTTACACCCCTTTTAGTTGTTCTCTTATTTCATGTCCATTTATGTACCTACTGTTAATCTGTGTACTCCTGGGTTCTTCTCTGAAAAATTAGTAATTTGGCAACCCGATAATAAAGAGAAAGAAGAATTCCTCAATTTAGCTTTCTATACATGCATGTCCAAGATAAAACATTGTTATCGTTAAATTTATTACAATAAATTGCAAGTGTAATGCTACGCCGCCGGTCTAAATTTGATGTGTTATTAGGCTTTCTTTTGGAAGCATTTATTTTAAATGGAAGGTGGCCCCATTAACTGACGTGATTTGGCAAGAAGTAAGTGCTGAATTAAAAATCTCCCTTAAATATCCATACACGGTTGTAACAAACAATGGGTTTGGTTCTATGCAAAAGATCTGTGCGCTGATCTCTAACAATCTGACCATGCGAACAGATGGCTGTGATGCAGTTACCACTGACGCAGATTGCAAATGAGCAGTTCGTTTGCGAAAATATGATGATTTAGAAAAGCGATCTTCGTATTGCGCACAAGACAACGCGGAGTCCCTGAAGCAATAAACTGTACTTTGCAAATATCTGACATGCTGTATGTACGTCCTTAGCCCCACCCAAAAGAAAACATTATAGCTTGCTTAATATAGAAGCACAGAATTTTCTTTTTGCAGCACAAAATGAGTACAAAGTGGTAGCATATGGGAAATTTCAAAACTCGGAGTTGGTAGGGCATGTCGTCCTTAGCCCTGCTAAAAAGAAACCGTTGTAACTCTGTTAATATTAAAGCGCAAGATATTCTTTTTGCGTTACAAAACGGCATAAAATGATAGCGTATAGAAAATTTCAAATTTCGAGGGTGGCGGTGCTCGGCACATGCACACGTTGCAGAGAATATTGGAGAATGTTCTCGTTTAGCTTCTTCTTTTTTTTTTCATGAAAATGTTTTTTATAAAGCAATATAAGCTAAAAATAAGCATGCGAGTTCCATAAATGTTCTTGGAATGTTAGTTTTCTATATGTTTTTTAAAACGATCATAAGATCATCTATCAGCTTTTTGATTTCCATTTTTTTTGTGCGTATTTATCAAAATCTGCCCCTACATCAGTTTCACATAATTTCGCAGCTTTTATTCTTATTGTTATGATATATATTTACAATCCATTTATGCGACATGGTATAAATAAGCGACAAGCACCCCCCTCACTTATAAAAAAGCCCGATATCATCGTTTCGCCAACACATTCGCGTTTCATTTCAAAACTCGGCACGACTGTGCTTTTATTGAATCACATCGGATCCCGCAAAAACCGTGTCAACCGGGGGTCGCGTATTGTCGGCCGTGTGCGGTATTTAATTGTGTTTCCTTCGGGCGAGAGTTTCGAATGAAGCTTTTATACGAAAGCCGAGGATCATTAAATTTTATGTCAAGGAAGCGTCGTTTTGGAACAACGCACTTTCCACCTAATAACTTTTATTGCCGGGGCGAAAAAAAAAAAAAAAATCCAGGACGAACACGTAAAAATGAAACGAGCTTAATTTCTTGTTTACCGCTGTAGATGCCGCGCCAAGCGGTACTGATTTGTTTTCTTTTCGCAATTATGTAAAGAGCCCGATTAAAATTTCTGGTTTTCCGCGGTAATGGGTTATAAACTTTTATTGTTGACTTTACCGCGTTAATTTAAACGCAAATTGGTGCGGTAAAGAAATTGATTAGCATGCCGAAGTTTGCGGTAAAAATAAATTTTGTGTAACCGTCGTTAATAAAAAAATGCAAAAGAATTTAATGCTGTGGAATTAAGAAGTTTTTTCGGAGCAAGGTATAGGATAAAACAAAATTAAAGAAGAGAGTAATTGATGATCCTAGGGATTCTTTGGTTATTAAAAAGAGAGCAAAAGAAGTAAATTTCGACGGTAATAAAAAAAAAGAATGAAGGAAACAGGAGAGTAACCAGTAAAATTAGCTTCCAAGTAAACAGCTTAAACCCAGATTGCTTCTAGTGAATCTTCAAGAGTTGTATCCGCATGGAAAAACAGATATTTCTATAACATTTTAATGGTGCGTGCTTGGCGTTTTCATCTTCACATGAAGGGAATCTCAAAGATAAAGATCATCAGATTTTAAATCTATTTACAAAGAAGCACTGGTGATCCATAATCCATTACAGAAAATTGTCAGTCTTTCTTATGCATGTAAAGGGCACAATTGTCAATTAAATATAAATAGAATAAGAATATAAAATTGAATTATACAAATTAGAATAACAAACAATGATAATAAATGAACAGAAATGAGTTCTTAAAAGTCAACAAAATCAAAAAAACAAAAAAACTAGCTTCTGTTGAAAGGAACACATCAGGTCTTATCGATTTGGTAGAACAGAATCGAATTTTTCGCATGTCTTCGCTGTTCCGGATTAATTAATTAAACTTGTGTGGTGCGGAGTGTGCCGATGTTTTTGTGTACTTTGCCATACTACAGCCTTTCCTATCATTAACTGCTTGTATAGTTTTCATGTTTCCCTTTTTTATTTTTCAAACTTTGCTAAATCTCTTCTCTACTTATGGCGTCGAAAGCATTTTGCTTGACTAAGAAACAGATATACACATCTCTTTCCTTCTTTAGCGATAATCATTTAACTTATGGATGCCAGCTTCATCCAGTCTCCCAAGTCGTGTATCCAGTTTATCTCTTCAATAGATAAAGACGCGTTTATTTGCGGAGTTCAGCGGAACAAGTGAACCGCATCTTTAGCCAATATAGACAGCGATTTATTTTATCCTCGCCATAAACAATGTTCATCGAAAAAATCGTGACCCTAACTTCCGCCGTATAATCCGCCTTTCTAAAACAATTTTTTCCGAGATGTGGGCGCATTGCGAACGGAATACAGAAAAACAACCGACGCGACGGTTACGGTGCGGTATATCGCGTTTTCAACGCCGTTCAAGTCGATCCCCTCTCGCTGACCCGCTTCTTTGTCACATCGTCCGTCAAGGAACAGAGTCAGACAGCGGCCAACGCCATTCGTCGGTGTCCTTTCGCAATATCAAACGCCCGTCTCCTGTCCTTCTATTGTTTACAGATCGTTTGTTATGTAATCGTGTATTGGCGAGCAAGATCTCCTTTTTCAGCGTAATAAAAAGCGGGATAGGATGGATAGAGAAAGTGGCGGATAGAGAAATGTTTTTGCGAATTTTGAAAGTTGCTGGCTTACGCTTTTTGAGTGTCCTTTTATGTTCGTTTTTGTGGCGGCATTGTAAGAAAATGCTTCAGTGGAGATGAATATAATAGACCTATTTATTTGTAGAAGATTTATTTGGATATTTTTTGTCTGTGAGGTGCTGTTTTTCTAGAAGGATATGTTGGTTGGTCGTTTGATATACGGATTGTAGTCTACATTTGCGATGTATTTAATTGAATTATAGTAAACGTTGCTAATTATGATGCCTCGACATTTAAGGTTACTGTTATTTGGAATATAATTTCCATATTTGAAAAAATTACATCGAAGTATTCAGATTAACATTATATAAAAACAATTACATTCAGCCGAATTAAAGAAAAAATTCAAACGTTTACTTAAAAAAAGGCAAGATTATGGAGCAATTGATATATGTATTGTAGTGTTATAATTTGCATTACATCGAAACTCTCACTAGCTCATGTGGAGTTAGTTCAATATGTTCACTCGTTCAACGTCAAATTTACCTTAAGTGGTGATAAGCTCTTTTTCAGTGACTGCAATCTTTATTTCCCACTATCTTGGTAGCGACGGAGTTAGGAGAATATTATAAATCCCACCAACGACGGTCTTGGTGGAACGGATAAATAACTTGTCTTCTAACCAAAAAATAATGCTAGGATAGCTTAGCTTCCTCATGGTATTGATGAAATAATTCACGGTAAACGCAATAAAACGAGAGAGAAAAAAAAATACACTAACACACGGACATGTTTCTGCCTACCCGGCGTTATCAGCGTGGTTTCGAGAGTATTTTTCATATCTCTACCTTCTAACGCTGTTGCCTCACAGTTAATACCACAACTTTCAAAACGACAAACTCGACATTTCTTGGCGCCCTCTAGTGCCAAAGAAACGCATGCCTGCCGTTCGGGAAGCAGCGACATAACCCGGGTACTGTTCCCCAAACCATCCCTCGAGCAGTTCACATGACTGCTATTTTTTGGTTATTGTTTCTAGGCATTTTCTGATGTGTTCAACTTGTCTTCTGTTCAATTTCCTCACATTCTGAATATTTAACAATAAATTCAGTCGTATCTCAGTTGTAATATCGTTGGTCAAATAATCGTCTTGTTTATTAGTGAATTTTATTATTTTGTGGTTAAATGTCGTAGCAAACCATTGCATCAGTTGCGTCCCTGCATGGTATGCATTATGCTAGTTTAATACAAAGTTGTACTGAAGTGTGGTGATTTGAAAATGCGCGGGGTTCCGGTAGGGAACATATAAACATAGAGTTTGTATGTATTGAAACGTTGCAGCTTCAGGTTAGTTCCCTTTTCAAATTCTGATACTCGTAAAATTTCGTCAATTGATATTTATTTGAATTTAAATTTTCGAAAGGGTGTCTGAGTCCACCCTTGCACCTACAGTCTGTAGATTTAATTAGTTAATTTCGTAAAGTCAACGTTCTTTTCAATTTTTCTTAGTTAAAAACAAAGCTCACATAGTTTCTTAAGCAGTTCAATTAAAACATTACACACTGCTTAAATGCTTCTACTAAAGTCAATTTTTGTTGTATAACATTGTAACAATTTATAAAAAATCGCCCCATACAACTGAAACAGGTACCCTCTAATTATTAATAGTTACTCATGTTTATTTGGCAATAACAAAAGTTAATGCAAATGAATATATAAAATTCTGAATGGCATTGGTGAAGCGGTTGGAATGTCAACATGTTCTTTTTATTTGTCGCTAAGGATGCTACTATACAGTCCTTTAACATGATATTCTGTCTGAAAAAACATATAAATGGATCATACGGAAAATCTACAAATCTAGCTCTTTTTCCGTAATTTATGCCTTCAGATTGTCAAGTATCAATGCCTAGTATGCCCTCGTCATTGTTTTTCCTTTTTCAAGATAATCGATTAACGCAACTTCATGACTATTTCAAAAACAATCGTCATCAATTTCCCGGCCGATGGAACAGTATTCGTATTTTTCAGAACCGATTCACTATTCGCAATCCACTGTTTCGACCGTGTCTTGGCTGCAGGGGTGTACTGGTGTATTATTAATTGATACCAAAATTTCAAATTGCTTCACTTACACTGTTTCAAAAAAGCCTCAGGAAATGTTCATTCGGATGCATTTTTGGTTCTGAGTGAGCATGTACAGCACCCAACACACGGTTAGCTCTTTGCCAAAATCTTTAGTCAATATGTGATAACTACCTTGTTTCGAGATGTTCACAGCTTTTAGTGTCTCTCTAACTGAAATTCGACTGTAGTCACCATCACCATTTAGCGAACTTTTCTGATGTTAGTGTTAGTGGTTACAGGTTTTGGTCGTCGGGAACGTCTCCTAAATTTTCACTGTGGCAAATTATGTCCCCGTAAACAGAGTTCGTATCTGCTTCAATTTACGTGGCGAAGAGCGTCAAACATGCTTTTTGAACAAAGTTCAAAAGCTATCTTGTTTCTTGGTTTGCTGTTTAATCTTGAACTTTGATTATTGATACGTTCTTTAATATTACTGACTGTAGATCGGAGGAAAACTATGTATTGGAGCACAATTCATTAGTTATAACGTATTTTGGGTTTTGTTATTCAATTTATGTTGTATTGGAATTGTTTCGTTGTTTTGAAAGCATTGTTTCATGTAATTTTTACAGTATTAATAATGCCAGCAAAATACAACATTTATTTGATATTCAAGTTGGTAGAAATTGTTACAGCTTTCAAATTTATTATCCAACTTTGACTTCCTTAAAACAATTTTTTTTCAGATTTTTCGAAAATGTTACAACAAAGTAACTTCTCAATAACATCCAGAACAAAATGGGGACAATAAAATACAATGTAGACAATAACTATTGAAAGTAAAATAAATTCCAATTCATTCTTAAGTTTCACTGTTCTGTTCATTGCCGATTTATTAAATTTTTATTATAATATCTCGAATACATTTCCTCCAAAACGTCGAAATGGCTTTCTCCCTTATTTTCGCGGGTCGATAAACCACAACTGGCGAATATACAATCATAAAAATTCAGGAGCGACTGTGACGTCGTGCGTGTTGAAGTCGTAAAAATGGATTAGCCCGTCATTTAGAACCTGTAAAAGAGTGGCAATCATCTTGACGGTGAACGCATGGATGAAACGGTTTATGAGGCCGATAATCCGTCGCGCATCGATTGAACGCAATCGCGGATTATCCGCAAACAAAATATTAATACGGACGTTTATAATCCTCAAACATAGCGGTCGATGGAGGGGGTGAACGGGATTTTGCCGTCTCTATTTGCTAAAGGATAGAAAAAGTAATGATGGTGTAACTCGGCGTTCACTATCACCTGATTTATCGGCGTATGACTAGTTCTTATGGACGTGTTTAAAATACACAGTCCACGAAAGTCCACTTGAAGCACAGGTGAATTAAAAGAATTAATCACGATTGGGATGTAAATAAAATTTTGAAAATTGCTCGATAGAACTATGTCAAATTTTCAATACAAACAGTTTAAATGTATTTCTTTTCCGAAATGTAGTCCTTCCTCAAATCTTTAATTAAAGCAATTTCTTGTTTTCAAATTAATAATAATCCATGCCCTTACATCCCCCAACATGTTTCGCCAATTGCAGGGCGCATTTGGCGGCCATGAGTTATTATTACGTCTGTGCCCATAGCTCTCAACATTTGCCAAATTTGGAGCAAGAAAACTACAGAAAACCTTACTTTGAGAGGAGAGAGTGGCGAGCCTGGGCTTCGAACTCGGTACCCCGAGACTGCGAGTACAGTCCACATGTTCTTTGATATTAATTTGTATTTTTAACTACTCGAAGAATTTAGTTAGTTGTCGAAATTTTTATATCCTTCCTTATATCCACTTCGTAAGATATGATTCTTATTTTTACATCAAAAATATTTCGCTTCTACAGTAACACCTGCTAACATTTTCAAGGTATGATGTCAATGGTTACGATGTTTAATTTGGAAGTACGTGATGAAGAATAAAATAGGTCTTACTCTCATGTGTAAGGCAGAGACATAAAAAAGGATCTAGAGGGACAACAATAATCTCCAATAAACGCTTTCTAAAAATACCGCTACAACATAATTGAAAATAAGCTATATTTTCCAATTCTAAAACATTCCATTTTAATTTTTAAAAACGTCCTTCGAAGCAAATCACCCTTAAAAATTAACAACTGTTCGCTAACTTCAGGCAATTTGAAAATTTCGCGGCACTAAATTTTTAATACCTAGCTGGTTATTCCTCGGCACAAATTGCAAGCAATGAAAGGTCAAACAAATGTCCGCGAATAACTTTGGCTCCATCCGGAAAACAAGCAGAATTACACAATGTGCGAATGGAACTCTGGTTAAAGTTCTGATTAAATTACGGCTACTACGAAACTTGGCTATTAAATTAATGAGTAACTGGTTGTATAGGGATACCTACCTACTTTACGAAATATGCCGGCGCTTTCCATTCGTTAACTAGTTCCGAAATAGAACTTAAGTTTGCATGATGGACGTTACAGTTTATTCGGGATTAAATCTGGTCTGACTTATAAACCCAGAGAAGGGTTACTAATTTTTCTTTTCTTCCCAAACGCTTTTACACCGGGTTTGATTAACAAACTTGGTCGTTGTTATTGTAAAGATTGAAACCTCATTATTTATTTATCCTTTTTCCATTATATACCAAGTATATTTACAATCCCTAATGACGATGTTTATTAAAGTTTTAACGTAATTCTAAGCCGCTTGTTACAAGGTACAGCAATTTGTTTTTTTTTTTCTTCTTCTATAGCGTCTAGGGAGAGACTTTACTTTTATTTTTGACGTGACGCCCGCCAGACTATAATTTGAACAGCGAAAAGTTGGGAATTAGTCAGTACAGTAGATGTTACCTCGGCTAGCCTTCTGGGCTTTAGAGTTCGAATTTTGGCGTGACGACAATTTAAAGCTGCTCCCGCCGAGATTGTTTTCGAGATACGGATAGGCACTTTTAACAAGCGAATAATTAATTTCAATGCCTCTTGGAGGGTGGAATTGTGGGCGTAAAAAATATGTCGATCGTGGAGCTTAGCAAAGGAGATGTCGGGTATGTGGTGAAAAACAGCTTTTAAAGTAATTAAAGGGCGGGTTCACATAGAATTAAAGTTTTTGTGGCGTTCTTTTTGCGTCATAATGAATAACGAATGGAAATGAAGTTGATTATTTTTACATTGCCAACCATGAAATTGAAAACAGCAAAAGTGATATGTTGCAAATAATGCGTGAAAAGTTTCAATTACAAAAACATATTTACTATTAACGTCACAATGTACAATTTAATACATAAAATTCACACAATTATGTAGAATGTGTCAATACATGAACGTGTATTTCAGTTCGCAAGATACACTCAAAGACCTTCTTGGTAATCCGAAACACTTGAAAGAAAGGCCGGAAATTTATAAAATTGCATGTAGTGACTGTGATAAAGCCTAAATTTGTCAAATGAAAAGAGCGATCTGGTGCCTAGATTCAACGAGCACATTAGGTGCTACAGATACGGAGGATAGAATCGTCAAGTGTAGCATGAAACCGGACATAATTTGAGACTGATTAAGTACATAACTTCGTCGTTGGAATTAGACACGGGACTATTCACATAAAAAGGAATGCAAATTTGATGAATAGAGAGAACGGATCGCTGTGATCTTTTATTATTGTTTTATGTTTCGTGCTACAAGGACAAGAGACTCTTTCGTCTATTTTTTTGTATTTTTCGATTTACGTCGGAGTTTTTGGATATATAGGCGGCAAATAGAAATTCTTTCTTAAGAACTGGGATAGAACAGGCATGTTAGAATTAGAGTGTTTTCTTACATCATGTGGTCACGTGGTTGATAATGAGAATCCACGCATCCATGAAATAGCTGTTCCGGATTAATTAGTTAAACATGTGCCAGTGCGGAGTGTGCCGATACTTTATGTTCTCTGCTACAGTACCCCAGATAGCGCCAACATATTCTTTTGCTGCTGTTTGCTGTTGTCAACATTTGTAAAAAACATATTTAAGTGCCTTGCACGAAAAAATGTTCACCTTTTCTCGATTTTGAAAACAATACTAGTGCGTTAACCAGTTAATCAAAAGCAGAAACTCTCTAAATTTGTCAGTTTAATTGATTTCGTCGGACCATTTATAGACGCAGTGATGTATTAGTTTGCATTATCTTGGCGAACAGCTAATCAAACGATATTTTACGTTAATCCTGTGAATTGGATATTTACGACAGATTAATATTTACTTTATGTGAACAAACTTTTGGAAAATTGAATAGGTTCTTCCCGAATCTTTGTGGAGTACGTCATTCGAAAGAAGTGCTACGTCAGTGACCACTCCGATATATAAGCCGAAGCAAAATTCACCCTCGGAACGTTGACTATGTATATCGCTGTCCGAAACATCTCGCATCGATAGCAAAGGGTGTCAGTTACTTGAATTAAACCCGTGTCTATCACCCGTAAGTCAGTTTAATGAAATTAATTGATAATAAGAGTTTTTTTGTTTGCTTATTTGTAAATAAACCAACAAAACTATATACTACACTAGCACTTGTTATTTATATAAAGAAACATCTTCTACACAAAAAAAAGAACAACAGAACTTCAACTCTTTCACTCCAGATAAGAGCAATAATTATAAATAACAGTATAAATCATTGTTACAACTTTTAAATGAGATAGAACTTTACAATATTGTTCCCGTACGTCGAAAATATTATCTAACTCGTAGCTAAAATAATTTCATCCCCATCTCCCGACGTAATTTCCGACGATGTGATTTATCTCGTTTTAACTTTTGTTGTTTTCGACTGTCGAAAAGTCTAAAACTACCCTCGTCCGTTCAAGATATGAAAACATTCAGGCAAACAATCTAATGCTTTATATATGTTCTTTTTTTGACATATCGGCGAACACATTGCCTATGTCAGGCGAATAAATCACGGCCCGGAGAAAAACAGAGGAATAAGAGAACAATACATAAAATGTCGTTCCTCTTCGCTGTTTTATATATATTTTTTTGCTGCTACTCCGCAAGTGCGATTTTATAGATATATTTTTATTCAGGCACCAAAACAAATGCACAGATACTCTTCAGTTATTTATTAAATATGTTTTTCCTTCCGTTTTTTTTTTTCGGTTTGATTTAATAATAATAGAAATAAGAAATTTAGTATAAGATCAATAAATATATTGACTTGTTTGTATCACATATTAAAAACCATGTCCCCCCATTGATAGGTGGAGGCTAAGTACAACTTAATTTAGTGGAAATCTAGTCTAATTTCGTTCTATACCCAATTTTCTATTCAATTCTATTTTGAAAAATTTGCTAATTTTTAGTCCCTCTTTTCTTCTCAACATAGTTGGGAACTTTGATATATACAGGGATGGTTTTACATTTTTTTCGGATATTCAGTATTAGATACTGTCGTTGCACTGATCCTTCAATAATAACTTGTCCACAAATTCAACATTTCCATATAAAAAAGAGGTTCTACACAAGATTATGCCTTTATGTACTGGTGATTTCATGTGTTTTCAGTTGACAATAAATGTTGCTCTTCAAGAACTTGAAGAGCAACATTTATTTACACGAAATTGCGCCTCTTAGCCAAATATTTTACTTATCTGCTATGAACCAGACGATTAAGGTTTCGCCGATATTTAAATCTGGAGATGTTAAATTAGTGTTTTATCAAATGTACAAAATCCAGGCACAAATTATCTGATGATGAGTATGGTTTTTGTTAAAGAGAGATCCATTGAATCAAATTTGTTAATATTCTCGAATGGTACTTCTTGATAGTTCCCAATTGGACGTAATTTTCATAGATTTATCCAAAGCGTTTGATAGAGTAGATCATGGTAATCTTTTGAATTCTTTTGGGTCTTATTTATCCAGTCGTAAGCAAGTAGTGTTCCTTCCCGGAGCCTCTTTTACCTCCAACGGAAGTTCCCCAAGGAAGTAATCTGGGACCCTCCTTGTTCTTATTATTTTTTAATGGCATTGAATATTCGAAATGTTTGCCTTATGCAGATGATTTTGCTTCTTTAATTATTATTTGAATAGTCTATCTCTTACTCGTAAGAACTCGAAGTTGTCTTTGACTCATCTTTTCGATCCTCTGAACATAGACGAATAACCACCGCTGATGCTTGTCGAAATTTAGGATTTATTAAGGGCGTTATACATCTAAATTCGTTAGTTTAAAATCAATTATTCTCTCATGTAATGCACTGGTAAGATCTAAAATAGAATTTGCATCCGCAGTTTGGTCTCTTCGCGCAAAAAAGGATAGTATTCTTCAGAAAAGTACCAAATAAATTTTTGCGCTATCTTTATTGCAGAAAGTATGGTCAAAATCCACCTTTTCAATCATCCTTCAACATTCGCAAAAAGTAGCAGTTGCCGCCGCTTATAGGTAGACGTGATATGTGTGGTGTATAAGGCTTCTAATAATGTATTTGACAACGCAAGGATGTTGTAACTGTTTCGATTAAGATAACTTTATATCTTCAAATTAGCAAAAGAAGGACACATGACGGTGTTATCTTCATAATTTTGAAAATCGAAAAATTGGAGGCGGGGAGGAGTTGCTTTTGAATAACGGTCCGCGCACAAAGAACTACTTTTTCACAGCACGAACTAACACAAAATGAACGCAGAGCGTTAGCTTCTTTAAATTTGGAAAAAATGAAAATGCTTTTCACCTTGAATATGTTTAAAATGGAGATGCAAAACGTGAACATTTCCAAATGTTAAAAGCCCGGTGCAAATTAATGAAAAGTGATCCTTTTGGGAGATGTCGAACTAACCGTTATTATTGCATAAATAAAATGTATTTGCTAATACAAAGATACATTTACTTTGATCATAACTCAATTTTTGTAATAATTTCGAAAAATGACAATCGTACTTAGGCTGTCGCTAATCCTCTACTGGAAACGTGTTGAACCGTAGCTCAGATCTTGATTTGCTCTCCTATCGGTATATATCTGGGTGTCATTGCAGCTGCATGCCTTATCGAACATTGTATTTAGCTGTAATATTCTCGTATCTTACAAGCTTAAATCATACACGAGATGCATATTGAAATCTGTGTTCTGTTGATAACTGCTACGAGCGAATTAACATCTTCTGTAGCAGGCTTTTGTTACGCTACATATAGCCAACACATTGTGGAAAGTAAAATACCTAATCCATATTCCCGCGGGGAATATAATGGATGAACGAACGTTGCTCTAATGTTTTGTATGTAACGGTAAGTAGCGGAAGCGAAACTGGATTCTCTGCCGAATGCGGCTAATGAATTCTTAACGATCGAATGATGTTATAGCAATCTATGTTTGGTTTCAGAAAAGGATTGCTTTTTAAACAAATGCATTTTGGACGAAATTTTCTACTCCTTACCGGATCGTCAATTTCAAATTAATATTAACCGGTTACTTCAAATTTGTCAATCGACCATCAAGCAATTATTGAAAATTTATTTCTAAATACATATATTTAAATTCTGGCGGATGCGCCGAGGGAACATACAAACTAAAGCATATCCTTCATCCGTAAATGGTGACTTTGCTTCGTTTATAAATTAGAAAACAACGTAACTTGAAAAACGATACGGACATAAAGAATTTAATTCAATTAATCCCATATAGAGTTACATCGAATGCTAAATAGCACGATCGCGGACGTTACCTGACCTTCCGGCGTTATCGCCCGCCTACAAAAATTTCTCGAGAGTTTAAAGCAGAATTACGTCTGATAATAGAATTCTCAATGACTCTTATGCGGGATTATTTTCAAACGAAATTACAAAATTTGCATCGGAATGGAGCGCAGCGTCCTCTTTACTTAATTAAAGGTGGCCTATTTCGGCTACGCTTCTTAATTAAGAGTAGCAGTTGTCTAACGACGTAATGTACTAATTTAAATTGTTAGAATGTCGTAATTTCCAATTCAAAGAGATAAAACGTTATAAAAGGGAAGCAGATATATTTTTCTCTCGAGACTTATATGTATGTATATGTGCGTGGAGTATCCGAGAATTTATTTTAACGGCCGACAGAAATCCTCAGGGGGGATATTTCAGAATGCCTCCGGAGTAAATTTTGAGATATTCTGGAAAAGAGCCGGTTTTTTTAAGAAATAAAGAACAATGAGCAGATAATGGTAGAATATTCAATACGGAAGGATAACAAATAATTGTTTTTTAGCGGTTGCTTTAATGATTAAGACAAATTTATTTACAGAAAAGTGTTATCGTGTCTGTTTAATGTGAGCATCAAGAAAACGCAAGGATTGTTTCACCTTCATTTAAGTATAATGAAGCTGGTAATTACTTATCAATGAAGTAGAACTAGACCCTTCATGTTAGAAGAACTAAAACGTTCATTTTCAATTACCGAAAGCTACAATATGCTTTGCATATATCAAGAGTTAAAAATTTCCATATTGTTGCCCAAACTTATTTAACTAATTTTCCCGAAAGAAGACAACCAAATGTCAAAACGTTAAAAGACTAGACAAGAATATGCAGGAAAACAATTTATTTGTGAAAGATCGTGCAAGCGAATGAATAACAATGGCTTATGTCGCTGCTAATCCAAGCATTTAAACTCGAGAAGTAGACGTACAGACTCAAACTTCATCCCTACAAGTTGCTTATTGCCCAAACTTTACGGCAAGAAGATTATGATCGCAGAGTAACATTTTGTACATGATTTACGAATATTATGGACAGATGAGTCTTATTTTTCTAACTGCGGAGTGTTTGATCGACACAATTAACACTACCGGTCGCAGGAAAGACCAGACAGTCCCGCGCAGAAATCAAGAGATATTAAATTTTCTGTACAGGAAGCTCGGATATTCCGTTACAAAAAAAAAAATAGTAGATATCGTGATGCTGTACCATTTTCTGCTGATATTCCAAATAGATGGTTTGCACTAAATCCTTTCTAAATTCTCATTGTCCATTCCTTATTTTCACACTCAATCGGTTTCCTGTACCTCCGTAATTTGTCCTAGTCAGCAGGACAGCGTAAAACAAACACTTGAACGTTGAATTGGACGGTTTTAAATTCCAATATCTTCCATTTCGTTCGCACTCCGTCGTAAGTACTTGAACTACCGCCCGCGATAATAAATTTCAGGCTAGAGTTTGCACGAAGATTTCGTCTTTTCCCCTCCCGGACACAACGCACAACAACCGTTAAAACAACCGCTTTCCTGACGCGGTATTCGGCGCGTCAGCCAAGGAAGATTGATTGTCGGTAGCGGTGGTCGGAAAATATCACGGAAAACTTGATTCCGCCGTCATTAATAACCGAAAACTTAAACATCGCGATGGACGAATGAGCGGTTGAATGATGTTCAACTTCTTCGACCGTACGAATTAAGTCTCGGATACCCATCGATATTACTTACCGAACTAGGTTAAATGTCAACTGCAAATTTTTAAATGAAGATTTATATACAAAATAATTGGCAAAAACTATTATTCTGTTAGTAACATTGTTGCTATTTTACACTTATTGACATAATTAAGAATAATTTTGACCAACTCTTTTATAACTTTCTTATTAAACCAGTAGCGGTGGGTGATGATCTAAACGAGCGAGCACGGACGACGATTCGTTTTTCCCTTGCGCAATGTACACTGCCGTTCAGAGAAGTTCGGTCGGTTAGTAAAAAACATGAAAAGGTTACAGAAACAAACGAAACTAAAAACAAAATGCAATTTTATTGTATGTACAGGTAAAAAAGACAAAAATAAATAAATAAAAAGTTATTCTGGCATAATATAACATAGTGAACATTATATTTTTTTTTTCCATCGAAAAAACCTCCTTTGCTGTTAATCACCGCTCGAACTATTCTAGGCATTCTTTCGATAAGTTTTGCTAAAACGAATTGTGGAATATTAATCCATTCATGTTGCAGAATATTCCATAAATGTTCTTGTGAAGTTGGGCATATTTTTCGGATCCTCCTGTCCAGTTCATACCAGAACAACTCTATAGGGTTCAAATCTGGGCTTTGTGGGGGCCATGTCATTACTTGCAGGGTGTGCTGTTCTTCTTGCTCCTTTAGATAGTTCTTACACACTAACGCAGTGTGTTTTGGGTCGTTGTCATGCATGAATTTAAAGTTACGGCCTAATATACGCAATCCTGATGGCACTGCATGATTCTGGAGTATTGCAAAATAATTTTCCTTTCACATTACACCCTGCACTCTGCATAAATCTCCCGTCCCAGCAAAGGAGAAACATCCCCACACTAACTAAAACTACGCCCTTGCTTCACTGTTGGCACAACGCAGTTCGAGATCATTTCTTCGGTTTTAGATCTTCGGACATAAACTCCTCGATTTTGCCCAAAAACCTCAAACTTTGACTCGTCACTCCAAAGCACGTATTTCCAATCATCTAACGACCAATCTAGATGAGAACGGGCCTACTGTAGCCGTTTTGCT
The DNA here is from genome assembly GCA_902654985.2 of Oryctes borbonicus. Taxonomy (NCBI): domain Eukaryota; kingdom Metazoa; phylum Arthropoda; class Insecta; order Coleoptera; family Scarabaeidae; genus Oryctes; species Oryctes borbonicus. Next base: position 5,067,300 of record LR736865.1, read on the forward strand.
CTGTTGTCCCGGCGTAATAAGGGTTTGCGAATGACAATGCGTCCATGAAGGTCCGCTTGTTGAAGTCGACGTTTTACCGTACTCGCCGAAACTTGTTCTTCACGGCCGCGATTGACTTCGGCTGCTATTTGTGGCGCTGTTAATTTTCTATCGCGTTTGCTTAATAATACAATTCTCAAATCTTCAGCTTTTGTTGTTTTCCTAGATGCTCCGGGACGAATACGATTTTCTATAGTTCCAGTTGTCCGATATTGCTTTATGATGTCATTTATTGTTGAACTTCTCATATTTATTTTTTCAGCAATTTGCAGTCCGGAATATCCTTCATCAAGCAGCGTAATAATGCGTGAACGTTTTTCTACACCGGTAGGCTTGCCACGTGCCATTTTGAAGTAAATTTTCTTAAAACTTTTGCGCAAAAACGACAGATGTACACCAACACACGTTTAACAGTAAAATGAAGCAAATTTATATCTTTACGCCTGTGATAAATAAACAAGAGTGATACTGCGGTATATTTCCTAAATGTATTGTTCGTTAATAATCCCCAAAACGACCCGTTTCAAAATTCTTGGAATGATAATAAAAGAGTGGTTATTGTGGTTGTCGCAATATTTCTACTTTACATAATAATTTATGGCTTTAATCCCTTAGAAAAGAGTGTATGCTTAATATTTTTCTAATTTTATGTATTAATAATTGTATACAGTGTGATATAATAGACTTTTATTGTATGACCGAACTTCACCGAACTGCAGTGTACACAGTATGCAAAGAAAATACGCGAAGGAATCGAATCGCCTTCCCGTTTATATCATCACCCACCCTCGTCTGTACTAAACATCCATGAAAATTGTTTGTTTCAACTCCCGCGTTTGCGAGATACATTTTTGCTGTAATAATAGATAATACTGCTTCGCTGGGGTTAAAATATTGAAAGTATTTCCATATAAGCTCGTATACCACTGCGTTTTATGGCTGAGGAATTGCAATACTGACGGAAATGAAAATATGTAGTGAATAGGACCAACTCGGAAATATATTTGTTGAGAAGATGTGGTTTCGTTCTACGAACGTTAAAACATACGTGTTTACGTTTGTATGATATATATTCCCGCTATATATGTGCACGTATAAGTTGCTCATAAGTTTCACTACGTTAAGTAAATTTGTGTAAGATGTAGGTCGCCTAAAAAAGTTATAGTTTGGAGCAATATTAGTTTATAAAACGTAGTTTTGCCATTGTTTACAGTATATGGGCGTTTACAGGAAACATATAACCGGAGATCGAGATTTAAATGTAGGAAAAACATTGATTTTTTACCCTTAATACACAGAGCCATGCGCTGCAATGCAGTTATCTAATTTCAAAGTATGTTAAAAATACTCTGGGATTCCCTTCTATTTATGCACGTGGGTAGGTTTACAGCAATATACAAGGTGTTACGAAATTCGCGGACACAGACTACGGAATGACGTTAAGCATCAAAAAGTTTAATCCAACCAATATTTTCTGATTTATAAACAAAAACATGCCTTTGAATTGTCCAGCACGCCTTGCTATTGCTTGAACGACGTTACGTAACATCTGCAGTGTTGCTGCGTCGTTTGAGATACAATGGCCGCAATTAAAAATGCACTATCAACAAATTTTTGCAATTAAAAAATAGAATTTTTGTTTTGTTGAGTTACCGCGGACTACATTATAAATGTTTATTTCCTTCAAATAAATCATTTTGTTATAACAAGATATTTGATTGAAACAAATAAATAAAGCGCTAATAAGTTGAATAAATAGTCTGCTTGAAATACGTACAAAATAAAATATATTTTGTTGCTTTGACAAATTTCTCGGAAGGTGCTTCTTCTCCCAGTTTTACAAACTTTGACTAAGCACTTTAAATGTTACTGTTAAGCTGTTATTAATCGTACAGAGATTTTCCGTCGCACGTCAATATTTACGGAAAATTTTCCGTCATGATCTAACGTTCGTAGGCGTTCCTCATACGTACGTATTTATACATATGTTAGTGGATTTTCTACGTTTTTGTCCAATAAACCCGGCGGATACCAGCCTATGCATACAGATGCAGTTTATATTTCCACTTCCTCCTACATCTACGGCGCATATGCATGCACTACCTACATAATACGAGGAAATAAATTCGAAATGATATTGCGCTCGCCGGGAAGTTTTCAATTTTAAAATAAATACGCGCCCGGTGCTCTGAGCGTCAGAGGAACTTTTACGCGTCGTCATCAAATCGAGGACGGGTGAGAGAGACACTGGGGATCCAATTCTGCACGCCCCCTCTTTATTTCCAACGCTCCGAATGATACTCATAATTTAACGGTGGCAGATATACCTATTCCCCGGTTTATGCGCATTTTTATCGGCGCGTCTGTCGTAAATATCGTGCCTACGCTCTAATCTGACGTTCCGTTCTGTTCTAGTACGTATAATAGATTTAATAATCTGCGCAAGGATAGAGTAGTAAATCTAGAATCATATATCAGATGCGTATAGCGATGTTCACGTCTATTGTTCGGGTGTACCATGAATTTGGATCAAGAATTGGTGCAGTGAAGTAAACGCGTCACCGTCGGTTGCTGGTGTGGTACAGGCAGTGCCACAGGATTTACTATCTATATTATTTGCTAAATAAGGATCCAGCCAAAGTAATGGAGACAAGGATAAGAAAAAACAATTGAAAGTACAATTGAAAATTCACAATTTTCGGGTTGGACGAAGCACTCAAGGTTGAATTTTTGTAATACGAGCGCTGGTTCCGATTCTGTGCTCATGAGAAGTAATATTTTCTTCGGTTTTTGGAACATAGTCTGAGGTCAGCGCTGCGAAGAAAGCGACCCATCAATTTGCAGGACAATGCTAGGGCGCACACAAATTTGAAACTAGAATTCTGGATAATGAAACAAAGATAACGGAGCTTAATCGCAAAAGATACAGCATTGTTGGCAGATACGGAAGAAAATTTGCAGTTTGACTTAAACTTTAAAAAGAAGAACCAGCAAAAACTAATATGAGAATTAACGCAAAGTATATAAGTAGAAGAGGAGGTCAAGGCACAATATCCAAATGATAAACATAATGTCAAAGAAATAGATCAGAGAATGAAAAAATAAGAATATGTAATTCTTTCTCGAAATGTCCTACATGTAACTTACTATAGCTCACGAATATACGTTAATCTATAAGCGGACTCAGAATGAGCGAGATGTCTATGAGAGTCCCGACTTCAGACTTCCGTATCACTGTACGTATTTATGCAAAACGAGGACGATGTTAGGGGGAACGTGGGACCTTTAGCTTGCTGTCATCTTCTATGCAATACGAACTTGCATAGAAGGTTACGTAGATGACGCAATTACCGTGGTTATTTTAGGAAAGCGCCTTGCTTCCACATTATGTAAATTAGAGATATTAACACTATTGTAGAGAAGATTGTGTGAATTTATAGGTACTTTCGAGGAAAAATATTTCTCTCTTCTGAGCATGAATTCTACGCTGTCCGTGAACGATATATGTAGGTCGTATTCTTGGAAGTCAATGGAAAGCTCCCTTATTCGTGCCTTCGATATTGTGGTTGCTCGTACACAAATTTCCAGCTAATTAGTTTGTCTGATGCTGGAATATATTGATTGTTTCAATACCGAGTCAAACGGCATTATTGTGAATTGATAAAACGAGTCATAATAATTTTGCGTCAGACTGTAACTAAGTCAGTCAGTGTGCAATCACAGCTCTCGCAGGTATCGAATGCTTCCAACCCGGAAGCCAAGATTATAGTGTTATCGACGACCGCGAAAGCCAACGTAACGGGTGTTTTAAGTTTGCTTAATTTTCCAAAGGATCATGATTACCAACTTTCAATTTGAAACAGTAGGTGCCTTTTGGACAAAAATCAATTGAAAGTTTTATTGTGATTTAAAGCGCTTAGACCAGCCAGAAGTTTATGTTTAACCCAAAGCAATAGACCATGCTCTGCTGGTTGTACTTGATTCGAAAGCTGAAGCATTGTTCTCTAATCGTATTTGACGAATCTTATTGTCTTTCCCTTTACGCATCAAGCCTATTGTTTATTAGCTACAATCATATTATCCGATAGGCTATTGTTCGGTAAATTAGAATGTTGCTTGGGCTTTAATAATCTTGTTACATTCACGTATTAAAATGGCAATAAAATGAAGTTTCGTGATGAACTAACTTATCTATTAATTAAACAATATCCACCAAGCGATTTATTAATAAATGGTGCGGCTCTCAGATACCGCTGAATTTATAAATATTCGCGCTAATTGAATCTAAGTTAGCACTGTTCTAACTTCGAAAGTTAAAGTTAAACACAATTAACTGATTTCGATAACTAGATTTAGATGATGGGTGAGCGATACGTTTTATTAATCTAAGACATATACTAAATTATATATTCGGCGGGAAGCTCCGCTAAAGTTAGTGTTAAATGCACTTGATTAGATTAGATTAGATTAGATTACTACCAGAGGTGGTTCTTGACCCATCCCACGGCGACCGTCCAGATCTATTGTGGTTCCTCTCCCATTAAATCAATTACCTTAGCTTTGCTTTCTTTACTAGATTTGACAGTCTTGTGAGTGGGCTTTTGGGTATTCCGAGCCAACCTCTGAGAGCCGTACTCCTGCCAGTGCTACACAGTCGCGTAGCACATGGACGACAGTCTCTTCTTCCACCTGGCAGAATCTACATGCTGTTTCCTCTGTCAGGCCAAGATTACTCATGTAGGCCTATGTCCAATCAGAAATTGCTTGGCCTGTCCCTGACTTGGAATAACCTTCCACCAGCCTTGAGATTTCTTATCTTTCCATTGTTTAGTGGTTGCTTTTACTACCGTATATGCCATTCCCACCGAGTGGATTGGGCGATTTTCATCAGTTGACGAGCCTGCTCTGGCTAGTTCGTCTGCCTTTACGTTCCCTCGTTGGCTTTCGTGTCCTGGTACCCAGGCCAGAGTCACTTTAGTTCAGCTTCCCAGCCTATTGAGTGCATTTATGCAGTCCCACACCAGTTTCGAATTCACTTGCGGAGTTTAGCGCTTTTATCATTGTTTGACTGTCTGAATAGAACAGATCGATAGTTATCTGCTTGCCACTCTAATTCTTCAATACACATCAGCACTGCTAGTATTTCGGCTTGAAATACTGTAGTGCTTTGGATTAGACTTGGTGTTTTAGATATTTTAGGTCTACTCCCATAAATCCCGACTCCGACTCCATTCTCTGTCTTTAAGCTGTCTGTGTACCAGATGGATTCGTCCTTTATAGGCGGGCCTTTCTTCCACTCTTCTGTAGCTGGTATTACCGTTTTCTAGCATTTGTAGAAGCTGTATTTGGGACTAATGGCGTCACTGGGAATGCTAGTAGTTGGTACCGCCTTGAGTTTGTTTAACAGTTTCAGTACACTTGACATTTTATTTATTTTATTTATAAGTTCACCATTTTCTTTGTTTTATTTCGTATTAATTCATTATATTCATTGAAATATTAACGTTTACGTATTTAATACAAAAATTGATTTAATTTCTTGTAATTTGCGCAAATGGATGAAAGTCACTAAAATAAAGCCATATAGTTTCCAATTCCATCAGCATTTATATTGGACCTTAGAGAACGAGATAGTAAAGTGCAAATGCGCTCATGTAGAAAAGCATAACGACAGCCATCTGCCGCTACTTCGACAATGCGCCACGCAACGCCTATACACCGCACGATACTTGGTTCTTGTCAATGTAACTTCTAGTATAAGACGCAGTAGCACGGATTGAACTTGGACTTACAAGACATATACCGCAGCAAATAATTGCTATTAGAAGAACGTCTGGATAGTCTTCGTAACAGTAGTACGGTAACGGTTTGGAAAGAAAACATAGCTTTGGTTTAATGAGATTTTGATACAGGAAGGGAATTAATTAAATAGCAGCCTTCGAAGAGGCTTAATTAATATAAGAAGCAAAGTGTATAGTTCTTGTTTTTATCAATTTGTAATAAAAAAAAAACAGCATAGCTGAATGCTGTTCGTCTATTTTTAATACTGTAACTCTGACCAGACGTTTAGACTCCGTGAATTAGAGTTTGACGGTATTCCTAATGCTACACACATATAAACGTTGGGATATTGAAGGCGCATTTAAGGTAGGAAAACGGCATTCGTGCTAGATGCCTTTAAAAGTAAAAAATAAGAAAGGTTTACACTTCGGGATCCGCTTGAAATGCGATCTCCCATGGTACAACCTCAGCATCTATAAAAGTAGATTTTAGTTATTGATCGATGATCAAAATTGTCACTGTGAGTGCCACTGTTGTGTTGCAGGCCAACCAGAAATCGACAGTTCGCAGAATATGCAGTCCATCACGCATTCCTGCAAAATGTCTCCCATATAAACAGAAGCCTAAACCCGTTGTGGCATATAGACTACGCTCTTTTGCATTTATTTTAGAACCTAGTAAATTAACAGCTCATCTTGAAATGAGCCATAGTATTACAGAAAACCAGCATGAAACACTTGTGAAGTATGTTTTGTTTTAGTTGAATACAGCAATTTAAATTGCTTTACATTGAACTATCATTTGATTAATAAAAATTGAATCTAACGATCAAAAATTTAATTTTAAAAGTTGAAACTAACGAAATCTACCGACCTGCAGAAGTAAGATCTATTGAAGTTAACTTTATTGAATTACAATTAGTCTTCCGAATGAAAGTTTTAACTTCTCTGGTTGTAGCGGGAAAACTAAGTAAAAGTACGAAACTATCTCGTATTTTTTACTTTCACTAACTAAGTTGGACATAGGTCTGTCACACAAAACTGGATCATGAAGTTTAAATGAGGATAGAATAACATGACATGTATCGGTGCGAATGTGCGCCTGGTTGTTCGGTATAATCCGTTACAAACTTTTATTTGTCAATGTCAATAACACACCTATCCCTATTCCAATTAATCGTGCAATCCAAAATTAATTTATTCCGTATTTACATTTTGGGTAACCTTTACGCGCTTAGTAATGAGCAATTCTATGTTTTTGCATGTCAAAGTAGCGTGCATACATAAATGAAGGCTTGTTTTAAGCTCGATGCTGTTAATGATCAAAAAAGGAAAAGCTTTTGAAGTAGGTTTTTGTATACGACAGCATCTGGTAGTATGGGAAAATGTGATATACGAAAAAACGGTTTTTCTTGGTTTCTTCAATTTCTTGAATTTAATTAATAGAATAAAGGCGCGCTAAACCAACGCACAGAATCAGAGGGAGTTGGGGGATCGAATCTTGCCGAAGTCGATGAAAGCTTTATTTCATTCATTAAATTTAATTACGTTGGAGAAACCAAAAAAAAACACCGATTTTTCGCCGATGCAAGGCAATATATTAATTAATATAAGTGCCATTTTAGGAAGTTTGATCATTTTTAATGACGATAAAAGTTGCTCGTATATTACGATACCTGCCCTATATAGCCATTTGAACAGATCCGTCCCGAAGTGATGTGTTAAGTTGGCCTGGCTGGTGCCTAAGAGATGGAGGGGTTATTTTAGCTGATAGTCCTCTTTTGACGAAGGACTCAAACCAAAAAGGATATTATTAGATGCCATTTGCCACTGCGACCTTAATAGCTCTATTGCAATGAAATGCGCTCATCTACGTTAGAATAATTGGAGGCCTTTAACAAAGCTTCAGCTCAGTAGGTGCAAGAAATAACCTACTGAGATGTTGGTGTCATGGCAACATATTTACATCGAATGTACTCTGCCGTCTTTAGATTTTCTTGGCATGGACGGCCTATTTGATTCTCAGCTTTGACTTGTTGTTTTTGGTTTATTTAGTACTTGTTAATGTGTGTTTCTTCTAAAAATTACGATGAAATTGGAAATTTAATTTTTTTTATTTCTTACAATGAAGATTTACCCTTTATTAAGTCAAACCACGATTAATTATTTATTTGATTGTAACTGAAACGCAAAAAAATATTCCAAATTTTGTGGAAAAACATTACGGCGTTATTTACTAAATTTCAAAGAAATTAGCTCTCTAGATCTCTAATGAAAAATAAGACAAAAGCATCTATTAGATTTTGTTTCTTGTACACATCTTTTTACGTGCGAATTCTCTGTGAATACCACTCTTCCTCTGTTTTAGCAAAAACTATCAATCAGCGCATCCGCAACATAAAAAGCAACTAAGAAGCTCTTCCACTTTGCTCGAGGCTTGTACCCGAGTAATATATCAGGAAAGAGGATTCCTTTTATCCCTGCCACAAATAAGACAATCTTAGAGTTCTCTTATATTTCAAAAGGAAGAATCCGCCCACGGAAATATGGAGAGCGCCAAGGATTCGTGGCGTTGCTTCTAGTTTTATTCCAGTTTTACAATCGCAAACCTATCCATACGTACTTTATCCGGGATTTGAGTTAAGCTT
>LR736865.1:5078991-5143098 GCA_902654985.2 Oryctes borbonicus
ACCTTTATATTCATGGTTTTAGAGAAGTTAAATGTGCAGAAGAATATTCAAGGTATGAAAGAGGTTATAAAAAATAGGGTTATTAAAGTTGACCACACGATGTCATAAACGTGGAAACGAACCAAAAAAAAAATATTTCGGAAAAAGAATGCGGCGTGGTTAGAGCAAGAGTTGATCAGAAACATTTACAGTGTTGTAAGATGTTATAAGCTTATCAAGTAGAACACAAACGTTGGACCATTATAATATGAAATGTGAACATTTTATAACACAACATAGGCTGAATTTTTATTATTTATATTTTTATATTTTCTTCTTTAGTTCATCGAGTTAGAAGAAAACTGGATAAGACCAGAGCAGTGTCGTCGAAATGGACCATCCGTGATAAAAATGAAATTGTAGTTCCAGCGAATTTGGCCACCTTTTACAAATTCTGCTCATGTTCAATGAACATACTAAACACATGGACGGCACGGCCCTGGTTATATAGTTAACATTTTACTTGAGTTAAACGGGGCTCAAACATTTCACCGAACGAAGAGGTGGATTCGTTAGCCAAAGACGCAGTTTACTGAAGGTTTTTTGGAGCAACTTAAATTTCAATTGGATTGTATTTCGCCCTTTAGAAAATGTTTCCATATTTTTAATTAACTAAAAAGTTAGCTTCTAACTTTAGACAATCACTTTCTTTATAAAAGCTTTCCTTCAGTCTCTCTTCATAAATTAATCTAGAATTAATTAAACAACATTATAAGCTTTTAGAAGATTAACTTTACCGTTCCTTTCTCATTCAAATATTAATTAATATGCAGACGACAGTTTGTAGTGACAAACTCTTACTATATAAGAGCTTAAACTTATCGAGTTCGCAAATTAAATATTAATTGCTGCAATATTCTCAGTAAAAATTAATACCTCATAACTGAGAATAGAGAGAATTTTGTTTTATGAAACTTGTCCGACATTAATTTCGAAAGCGAAAATATTTCTGTTTTATATAACGACAACGTACAAAAAAAAAAAAAAACATGAAACTTATTTTATACCGTCGGAATGCGCCTTTAATAACGAATTAACGAGATCTTATCGATATTTCGGAAACTTCAGGAGGCCGTTATCATTATAGACGTGATCCTTTTAACGAAGATACGGTCGAAATTTAATAGCACGAATCGTTAGAGGCGAAAGAGCATCATAAGAAGGAGGCTTTATTATAGAAATCCGAAGCATGATGAATTGAAGGGAAAGATCGCGATCCTTCGAATGGGACGTTATGTTATTAAAGCAATGAAAATGTTGTATCTCTTTGTAAATGGAAGGAACTCGCGCTAAAAGTATTTTTAGGATATTACGGCGGACGTAATATCAGATTTTAGTAACGTTATCTTACAGACACAGTTGAATTAAAAAGAGAGGAGGAATCTATGGCGTTATAATTGAAACAGTAATGACGTCGTAACTACGAAAGGCGAAGAATAAAATGCGCAAGCGGAGGTAAAGATCGAGTTGCTCGGGGATTGTTTTAAAATTTGCTTTATTTGTTATACTTAAGAGGGAAAAAATTAAGAGATTACTGATGTGGGAATTACGTCTTTACTAGATCATAATAAAACACCCCAACACATTTTTGCAAGTTGCCTCAGATCAAAGCTTTCTTGGGAATTTTACCGAATGATGATTTGCGGAGAGCTGCAACTGTAAACTTTCCGTCCGTGTGTATGGAGCACAGACTGGCGTGGTAGGCTGTTTGTTGGGTGCCTTTGTATGGCATTTTTCAAACGACTTTAGGCCATTTTCATCCAGAAATGGACTTAATAGTGAAACAGGTAATGATCCACATGATGATATACAAAAAGTCCATGGCTTGCTTCGTTATTTCCTTCCATACTTTCTCATTTTCTGGTTTCTCTGTCCATTTAGTTATTTTCATTCTTCTCATATCTACTTCCACCTTAGTTTTCCATCTTGATATTGGTTCTCCTTGTCTTCTTTTACCACCAATTGTAATCGATAACAATATTCTTGGAGTTCTGTATCCAGGCATTCTTTGCATATGTCCCAACCATCGCAGTCTGAGCACTTTATTATTCTGTTATTAACATACACAATCTTTGTAACAGAATTTTCGGCCTTGTTAGCAATGATCCCACTAAAACCTTACGGGTCAAATAATCGCGATATCAATTGTTATTTCGCAAAGTTCTTCTGACGTTAGCAGAACAGGCAACTTGTTCTTCCTTCTGTTCTTCTAGAAGAAGCGTATAAAATATTCCAAAGTCATTAACGCGAAACCTTGTTATTTTCCTAAATATTGAAATACCAGAAGCTAGAGCTCATAAGAGAAACAAATGTGATTTGTCCAAGAAAAAGTGCTAAAAAGCAGAAAATTGCCTGCAAAATTGTGATTGTTTTGGGGAAGGGTTAAGAATAACTCTAGTGCCTATTGAATTACAAATAGAACACCGAAGTGAGGAACAAGAATAGTGTACAGATATCAAACAAAAAAGGGAAGAATTGATCTTGACGCGACTGCGGAAAATGTTGAGAAGAAGCTTTAAAATAACCTAAAGAGAAGACAATATTACACATTCGAAAGGGGAAAGCGGTTGCCTGACCCACTATCCATCCTTCGTGGATCTAATGAGTGCAGCCGTACTTGTTCCCAAAAATATGCTAGTGGCAGATATTAGAAGATCAATATCGTGGAATACTGGGAGAAAATGATAATGGAAAAAGTAAAAAAATGACTATGGAAGATGGCGAAGGGGTAAATAGAAGAAAAGATCCTTCTTCTTTTTGCGTTTTCTTACACGGTGGGTGTTTTCATTAGATTTTTATCCATCGAACAATATTGAAACGAAGCTTGGTGCTAAATACATCTAACTTAATAGATACACTTTCGTTTCAGAAAGGTTTCCAAGTCGAAACTGATCAGCTGAACATCAACAACATGACATGATTCAGCCCAGAGGAAGTTCTGTGCGATCGAAAGCGAAACGTTGGCATTCTGACGCAAACTTTCTGAAAAGAATAACAACGACCGTGAAAATATACACCAATTTCTTAATAGATTCATATTTCACGCAATCACGTTAAATGAATATTTTACCGCTTTTCGTGTAACTATTTTACCGTAACAACTTCCCGACTAACGAGTAAAAGAGAAGATTCTAATTGCATCGATAAAACGGTAGAAGTTCGTGTCGCGCTTCGACATCAATTATTTTACCGTGAGCCATTAGCGCAGGAAACCCAAGAGTCAGCTGGATTTATGTATTTCCCCTGCCCCGGTGTAATTGATCGAACGAAAGTATAGTCAGCATTTTATTCGCCAAGGGATCGAAGGCATTTTCGTTAGAAATCCGTCTAATTACAAAGTCCGCGTATTATCAATTTGCGCTTTAATAACGTTAAAATATTCGCCAAGCGGAAGGATGTACTTACTGTAAGACACGGAAGTGGTATCATTACTGGAGCGTTCGGACTTAAATGGTATAAAATTTCATATTGTTATTTCATTAATTTCAAAATTATCTTGTCCATTCAGAACGTTACAGGCTCATTGTCACCGACGTACCCGCGTACATGATTAAAGCTGGCAGATTGTTAAAAAATGTTTACATCTACATGTTCCATAACGCGTGTATCACCTCATTTGTTAACATATTAAAAACGAATTTGAAACCGTTGACAGATTAATACATCTGGTAAAAAAAATTTTTAAGCACCACTGCGGGTGCATTATCTACAAAGCTTTGTTCACCACTTAAAAATACATTATTTGTGCAACATTATTGTTTGATTGTTGTGCGGAGTATGTCGTTTTTTTTGTGCTGTTTGCCATATTACGCCATAGTCGTTGCTATTATTACCGCACATTTATCTAGAAATCTAAAAAAAACTCACGCCACAAACCAACACTAATCAAGAATGAACAACTGATTGACGGACAAAATTTGTAAAGCAAGGTAAAGCAATACACAAGAGAAGTAAATCTGTTGTCACTGGATTTCATAATACATCTCTTTTTAGTGGTTTCTTGTGCCTTACGATTTTAGACGTACTAAGGACGCATGAGTTCAAAATACAGAGATCTAATAATATGGGAAAGCATTCCACAGAAGACGTCATAAGACGTACGTTTATATTACATTTACGCTTCTAGTTGGTATTTCCCTTAATTTTTGTATCTTTTTTGTTGCAAAACGCTTTAATTTTTTTTTCTACATCCCAGTACGTAGCCCGATTTTATTTTCAGTTATTGAGTTGCCATAATTCTGTTTTGAAATTTAAAAAACCTAAAACTTTTACAAAAAAAAAACAACAAATATTCGATATTAATTACGTGAACGGAAAATTGGAACCAAAGAAATTTATACAGCCAACCATACGTCCTTAACCCTCTTAACGTAGATAGTACATATCTAATGCGTTTATGTTAATTTAAACTACTTAAATAATTTAGAAAACAAGAAACGAAATGGTGCGCCACTGGTCCCGCCTTATCTTTTCTTCATTGGTGAGAATCCAAATGCATGCACTCGCTCAGCGGAGGAATCACAGTTACAATCGGTACAACATATATAATATACAGGGTCATTCACTCAACCCGTTCATTATGTTCTAATAACATTTCAATTTTGAAATTTTAAAATGTTACATTCTTCAATATGCTCGAACTTCGAACTAAAAAGAAAACGCGATAGATAGCTTTAATGTGCCTTGATAATCTTTGGTTCAGAAGTTTATTTTGTATCCAACTGTGAAATAATACACAGGGTGATCTATCTGAAAAAATCTGTTCTTACCTTTTTTTAAGTTAAAAATATTAACTTTAGTGCTACATAATGAACATTAGGATGAAGCAGCCATGATACTCAAGGTACTGTTCGAAAGTCTGAGGTGTCCAATGGGGCAACAAAAAAAAATCTTGAAACAAGATAATGAAAATTTGAACGTAGCTCAGCTCAGCTACTTTAGCACAAATTGTTCCAGAATAATGTCTGGTTCTCAGGAATGCCAAAAAACATACAGCATTCTATTTAAAATAACAAATTTATAGGTCATTTCCGGCTAACCGGAAGTGACACATTATTAAAGAAAGAGTATATTGGAGAATGTAGCATTCCAAAATTTCAAAATTAAGTTGTTATTAGAACATAGAAAACTTCTAATGACCGGGTCGCGTGAATGACCCTGTGTAGACGTCGTTCACTTGGGTTACTACATGTTATCTCTCGTTAACCTTGCACGATATACGCTAAATATAAATTCGTGTGTATCTATTTGACACATTCTCGTACAATAAGCGATACCAGTCACTTAAAATGCGGCCTCTAGAGATAGCTTTCAGTTATTTTAGGTTAAAGCGATTTATAAAGCTTTCGTAAAACACAAAATGTAACAAGAGAGGTTCGCTATGTCACGTCGTATGCACACCAATATAGGATGTTACACGTGATTTTTCCGTTTTACGTTCGGCCTGAATACCGACGCCGGAGTCAGCTATTTGACGTGACGTGAAATATTTAGCGTTCTGTATTGCGCTAGAGATACAGCGTCCATTGTAGTCTGACTGCAACTGCGAAAAAAGGTTTCAACAGTTGATCACTAAATTGTTTTTTTTTTCATTCGAGAACAATTGGTGTTTATGTAGGTAATTGCGTATGCCATGTGTTGAAAACACAAGGTTTTTTCGTATATAATTTTTAGATGCGTAAATGAAGGTTTTGCGACTGAAGATTCGGGGTTTTCTCATTGTTCCACGGTATTAATAACAATAATCGTAGCAATAATGCAAATAATAAAATATATAATAGAGTTCTTAGGTGCAAATAAGCCTCATTAAATTTGAATTCCACTATTTCATTTTGTATATTAATACATTACATTAGATATCGTTTAAATATGTCAGCAGCTCCAGAAAAAGGGAAATTAGAGGATTAATTGCAATTAAATATTCGACTATTTTATTATTATTATTATTATTATTACTAATATTTAATAATAATAATAAATTAGTCGAATATTTAGCAGATACGGCTGCTTGCCAGTTTCAGTAAGATTCATTTCTTTGTCAAAGAAGGGTGAAAGTAGGCCCGAGGGTTCAAAGTCACACGCAAAAAGGAATACACCTCGGATTAAAGGAAAACCACAAAGGAAGAAACAAATAATTACAGATTTGCTTACTTCAAACAATTTTCACACAAGGACGTAATCTTCCTTTCCTCATTTACTTCCAAATATTACGTTCTTAATTATGATAAATAATTACAAGGACTTAATAGCTTTTTGGATACCTTCTCAAGAAGAGTTTGTCTATAGAGTAGACGCAAGTTGTTTGCTTTTAAATTTATTTTGTGCAAATACCTACTGCATATTGATTACCCTGAAGTCTATAGATTGTTTAAACAAAATTTAATTTTATTGAGCCGCTCAAATGCAAAATATGTTTGTTCACATCACTGGGGAATACTCCTAATCTTTGTGGCAGGTCGATCCTATATCGTTACCTGTTACGCGAGAGCAGTCTGAAAAGTTTCCAGCCCAACAGGTCATTTTTCCTAGCGATGGCCCCATCTCTTTAATCCCTCCGAAACTAGTTGATGTCTTGTTCTGCAAAATAGGCGTTTACGAATGTGATTGTCCCCCGATTTGATGAAACTTACGAGGCGTTTATATCCCATAAATAACTATTAGATTTTGCAGGAGAAGGTACATCAGTTTTCTTTTCATTATGAATCATTTTTTGAGTTCAAATCTGGGAGCTTTTAGACTTTTTGAACTGCCCCTAATAGAAGATTTTTATGTTGTTTGTGCCAATATTTGCTTAGAATTTTCAACGTACGTCTTAAATAAAAGAGGTAGTCAATATAAATAATAATAATACGTTTAAGTTCATAGTTTTACTTGACTTGAAATTGTATTTTCTACTTAAAAATACGTTATACTTCTGCAAGCACTATCTACCATCCAAATTCCAGAAATAGAGTATCTCTGCGATCATGTTGTGATATCCTTGCTCATATGTGGACTGTTTTTTAACATAACTTAACAACTTTTGAATTCTTAGTTGCTTTGATACATGTAAGATTTTCACATACACATTTGAAATTGGGTGGAAGCATTCTTATAAAAGATTAAATCTTTGACTTCTACAATCTTCCGTACTTTCACGATTTTGATTTATAAGTAAATCAAATTCTGTTGGGTAATGAAGTATATTATTAAATTATTATTATATTAATAGCATTCACACAGTATCAAAATAAGATCAGTTAATTACGCATTAGTAACAATCAAACAACAAATTCGACTTTCATTATTTCATTGTGCTAAAAGCAATCCAAAGCACCCTCTATGCACATTAAAAAATCTTATCTTGAACAAACTGGTGAAATTTTAAAATTTTTAGATTTCCTTTTGTGGCAAAACTTATTACTATAGTAAACAACACATAAGTATCGGCAACCTCCGCGCCACGCAAGTTTAATTAATTATAAAATAATTAGTCCGGGACGGCCGTTTCGAGGACACGTTCGGCTACCCATTGATGATAAGGACCATTTATGCCCTCGAATCGGCCGTCCCGGACTAATTATTATATAATTAATTAAACTTGCGCGGTGCGGAGGTTGCCGATACTTATGTGTTGTTTGCCATACTACGCCACAGTCCTTGCTATCATTATTATTACTTATTATTAGAGTAGGCAAATTCTAATTCTAAATCTAGGAATCTCTAATATAATTTTAATATCGTCACATTGCTTGTCGGTAATTAAAAAAAAAAGATATATCGCTAATTTTTAACAATAACTTCTAACATTAAACAATAACTGGGATTTCGGAAGGTCCTCAAAATAGGCATCTGCTTGGGCTATGACTTTGACGTTCGAACTGAACCGTTTTCTCAAAAACGCAGCTCCGCACTACGTCCACACGACCTCAGTAGTAGATCAAGATCTTATTGTCACTCCATGTACAAAATAGCAAAGGTTCAGACGTGTATAACTATACATATTCAACCGATCAATGTGTTGAATCTAAGGCGATACATGTTCTCTTCTTCTCAAGTTGTAGATCAAGCGTATGCAAAAATGTTGCACTTTTTTAATTACATTAATGTAGAGTGTGTCCTAACATCGATCGTACACGATATCACAATAGTTGAAATGTGAAGTCTGAAAGGACCAAGGAGACACACAATGGTGTGGCATTTATGATTATAATTTTCTTGTCCGCATATAAGTACCTTAAGGAGGCAAAGGATCACTGTATACATTTACTTATATCCGATTTAATAAGAATACGTAGATTCCTTGCACTCCTGGTCACCTGAAGGATATTATCATCAATCACTTACAAGGGGGTTGCCTGCTG
Organism: Oryctes borbonicus; assembly: GCA_902654985.2. NCBI lineage: Eukaryota > Metazoa > Arthropoda > Insecta > Coleoptera > Scarabaeidae > Oryctes > Oryctes borbonicus. The sequence goes on from LR736865.1 coordinate 5,087,373, forward strand.
TTCTTTTGTTATTATTCTTTCTATTCTATTATTCGACGAGTAAAAAAAAATGGGCAGCAATTCAGGACTGTATATAATGAAGATAATAAAATGGGATATCACTGAAATCGACTACCAAAGGTGTGCCGATGAGCCATAAACGGTGTCCATAGATGGTGGTGCTGGTAATTTCGTATTAGTTATTCATTTGATCAATTTCCATTGGTGAATTTCTAACTAGTCGAAGCCTGCTACCTTCGCAGAATTTTTGAATATTTACTTGCTGTAAGCAAGCGACATACCCAAACCATCCCTCGAGCAGTTCTCTGACTGCTAAACACGAGATGAGGAAGCTACGCTATCTTAGCATTATATTTTTTGGTTATTCTTTCTAGGCATTTTATGATGTGTTCTGTTTATAAACATCATGGTAAGCCTGTCGGAATATTCACATGTGTGGTTTCCCAAAGCGCTACCAGCGTCGCCATCTCGTGTTTAGCAGTCAGAGAACTGCTCGAGGGATCGTTTGGGGAACAGTACCCGGTTTATATCGCTGCTTCCTGAACGGAGGCATGTGTTTCTTAGGCACTAGAGGGCGCCAAGAAATGTCAAGTTTCTCGTTTTGAAAGTTGTGGCGTTAACTGTGAGGCAACAGCGATAGAAGGTAGAGATAAAAAATTACTCTCGAAACCACGCTGATGACGCCGGGTAGGCAGAAACATGTCCGCGTGTAAGTCTTTTTTCTCTCCTTTTGTTGCGTTTGCCGTCAATTATTCTATCCATACCATGAGGAAGCTAAGCTATCTTAGTATTATATTTTTTGGTTCTTGCATTGCATTTTCTGATGTGTTCTGTTTATTCTACATACGCTTATATGCACATGAATACATTTATAAGTAAATAGAACTGCCACCAATTCTTTTCTTATTTGTAATAATTTCCTTTACGGAAGATCGATTACTACTCTTCGATTTTTTCGTGCAATGTATAATGTACACGATATACAACGGAAATACACGAGGAAATCGAAGCGTTGTAATGCAGCTCCACAGTCACAGTGCAACAGCCGCTGCTGCTTAACGATCTAACAATGTAACCTAGATTTATTTTGGCAATCTATTCCCTTCAAATCGATTATCTTCGTCTGTTTGCTCTTTCCTAATAGCGTTACCGGATGTATACAATAAGAAAAATTGTTACCCCACTTTATGCGATATAAAGAAGGGAATTCGCAATATATCAACCGTACATTCACCTCGCGTTTTATTTAAAATCGAAATGGAAACGGATCTTGCGTCCACGTATATACGCCTACCACTAAATCATCTTCCCGGCATTATTCCATTCTTTTTCTTCCGTCGAACTTTTCCCCGGTTGGTATTTCTCCCTATATCGACTTCTTTCAATTTATAAATTCGGAAAGTTTATATACTTTTATCAAGCGGTGCGTATTTATACATATTTACAAAGTTCGTAAATCATCTAACTTTTTCCTCTCCAGGGATGAAGCTAACGGACAGTTTTTTCCCGGCTTTTTCTTTCCAATAATAACCGGGAGCATTAGCAGCGGTCTTCGAGGAGGAGTGTAGACCGGCATAAAATTTTATAAACCATCTCCGGTCTACTAATGGAGAAAATGAATTATTTATCCAGTTTGTTAGTTGATATGTTAATGCGATTGCATAAATATAAATAAGCAATACGAGGAATGCCTTTTAAGTTTTTGCGAAAGCATTGAAAGAAAAAGAACATTCTTAGTAATATGCGCCATTAAGATTTATACTTCATTCATTCATTCATCATCACATCAAAACATGGTTTTTGAAGGCATCAACAGTTTCCTGAGGTGATAAAAAAATTGCCGCTCTCCCATTTCTTGTTTGACACTTGGGAACAAAAGCAAGTAGTTGGGAGATAAATCAGGTGAATACGAGCAATGAGACATCAATTCGTCGTTTTTCTTCTTCAAATAATCAATTGTTTGGCGTGCTGTGTGGGAGCTGGCATAGTCACGATGAAGAACGGTGCAACGTTATCAATTGTTTTTCTTCATTTTATTTGCTTCATTTCTATTAAACAAATTGTTGTATATCATTCGATACTAGCTCTTCTTCAAATCTTGCAAACCAATGCTTGAGATATCCAGTACAGCGAAGTAAATAAGCATTTTATTGGAAGTGACTGTGAACGAATAACGCTTGTTGGATTCGGTTCGTTTGGAACACGCAAACAGTTGATTGTTTAATTTCCGGTTCCAAATGACATGTGCGTTTTCTGTAATTGCGTCAAATTATGTAGAATCCATCGGAAATGGATTTCTCTCATACCTAAACGCTCATGCAAAATCGATTGTTTTTAAAATGAAGCTAACATTTTCATTAAAACGTACATTCTACAATTTTTTGCCAGTTATTGTCCATTGTGGGACAAAATTTGGCCTTAATATACCCTTTTCAACCTTAATGTATTTGATAAAATGAAAAATGTAATAGAGAGCAAAAAGTGTTGTAAGAGACCTTAGATAAGCAAAAAACAAGCCAAGAATTCACATATCGATAACGAAACTCGAATCTCGTAAACGCCAATCACTTGTTCCACCTCTTAAACGTCTTGCACAAACCGCACCTACTTTTTACTAGAATTGAAAGCCCTGGATGCGCCCATCATTGTTCTCCTAGCGAAACCTCCCCGGTTCTAACCGCTTAAAAAATTCGGATATACCAGGAACAGGCTACACGGTCAAGGTTAACCGTTGAATATATTTTCAAGGCGATAATACGCAGTCGCCGCGTCGCCTTTGTAGGTGCATCAGTTTACGTCTCGGTGGCCTCTTTGATATGTAATACCTGTACCTATTCGCATACGATACGAGCTAGATAATCGATACCTTTGTGGAGAGGTCGAAATTAGTTGCCCCGAAATTTTAAGATTTTAATGCTTCGAATGTTTGGATGCTGCTGCTCTTTTTACGGTTGTTTCGAGAACCGGCGCTTACGAAAAGAAAATATTTTGTAATAATGGCCTTGGAGAACTGGCGCCTACGAAAAGAAAATATTTTGTAATAATGGCCAGTTTAAAATGGATATTCTATTTTATAGGTTTTCGAGAATAATGTAAAAACACCGGAAGCAATAATATCTTGTTATGTTACAAATTTGACATACGTATCTGTTTTATTTTTTTAGATTTAGTAATATTACGTTGGTACTCTTTTAACAGTTTAAATGAGTAAATTGAAATAAATTATTTTTAAGGAAGTCGAATTATTGAAATTACATTGAAAATGTTCCACACAGCACCCTCAAACACGACGCGAGTTAAAAAGCCTTGAATGGCTGACGTCTTTTCGTTCATTGTTAACCCTGGCCAACAACGGTTAATTTTAGTTTTTAACTACATTAATAAAATCGATAAAAACACTTTCGTTAAGAAATAGTTGAAAAATCTGAAGCCACTGAATAGTTGCGAAGTTAGTAGAAGTTGCGAAAAAATATTTTTACTAATTTCTGTGAAAAATACAGAAAGTGGGGTACGGCTGCACTCCGCTTGGCCTGAGAAAGGTTAAAGAAATATAATTACGATTTACGGCAGTGAATTTTGCGTTAAAGTTATTGATTGGATTCTTTGTTTTCACATTTTAAAAACAAGATCCCGAATCCGGAAATTAAAAAATTCCGTAGAATTTGTAGATGAGATATATGCGCCCGCAAGGGAAGAAGCAATAGAAGCTGAAGAAGAAGAGTGTACACCGGAAGAAGGAGGTATTTTAATTTTAGAATATAAAATCAACACTGCTATGTATTGGAAAAGTGGGAAGACAAGACGACTTGCGTTGAATACCGACCAGCAAAAGTTTCGCAAAGTTTCATCTATGCAGCAATTGTACAGGTAAATGCTGGAGCAATATTGCAACATAGCAACAATTTGTTCCTACTTGTACTATAGTATTATTAGATTTTTTTTCTCGCTGGGAAAAAGCAATAAATAGAGGTGGTACGCAACGAGAAAAGTTGCTAAAAATTTCGTATATAATGAATTTGTAAATAGTATCGATTCAGGTGCCATTATTCATAACTTGGACGTCCAACGATGGGCATTACAAGCTAACACGGACATTGGTTTAAGAAATTTTAAAGCATCACAACATTGGGTTTGAAATTTTAAGAGAGCTTACAAAATAGTTTCCCGATCATACGGTACGGACTTCGAGCAATTGAAGGAAATTGCCTCAACTTTCGTTAATAGTGCAGAAAGTCATACAGGGCATGTCGGGATGGATAGTACATTCAATGCTGATGAGAGTGGTTTTAATCTTGAGCTACATTCCAGTCGCCTTTGCTCGTTGTTTTCAAAGTGGAAATTTTGCTCCACGCGTATTACAGTGTTTGTTTCGACCTTGGAATGTTCATTTAACAGATCCACATCCGTAAAATGAACAAAAGAACTATTTCAGTAACGGGTAACCGACGTTTATCTGCCAAATGTGGCAGCTCGCAGTATTTGGTTCTTGGACTCTTGGAGCAGCCCCAGTCCTGCTATATTACAAACCAGTACACCATCCAACAAGCATGTAAATTTATTGACGATCCAGAAGAAAAACTACATCAATGATACAACCTCTTGATGTATATGGTTCTCGCATATGGAAAAGCTTAGTAACTTGTACTATTGTATGGTTACGATATTGCGTTACATGCACGCAATAATATTATAAAATTACAATCTCCTATTCATAATCGACTTTCGGCGTCAAAACATTACGACGTATTTGCTTACGTTTAGTATAAAAGCGACTACGTTGACCAAAGACCGAATGAGTTTGAAAATTCAGTAACTTTTGCTTTTACACAACAAGATTTTACGCATCCCCCTCGTTGCGCTGTATGTGGTAGCTATGCCATCGTACGGAGTGCATACTGTAACAAATTCCTGTGAGTTAAACATTTCTTTGAGGAGTTTCATCACCATGCAGAATAATTCATTGTATGTTTAAATATATCAACATTTCGTATTATTAGATGTTTTAACGTGTAATAAAAATTAAATTTATCAAAATTTTGTTAGCTTTTAAAATTGATTTCAACACTGCAGCTACAGGTGTGTTACACAACCAACCAACCCTTGTTAAAAATCATTCCAACAAACATTTTTTGTGTTAAAACTTTTTCTCCACCTCTTACCGTTAACGAGCTATGCGCAGAGGCGGAATGGAAAACTCCCAAAGTTTCATAATTTTTTAAAATTTCCAGGTTCGGGATCTTCCCTTGTTAGTCCCATGTGAAAGAGGGAAACATGAAACCAAACCAGAGGGAAATCCAGACAAGAGACCGCCTCGCAAAATTTCAACCGAAATTAAAAAAAAAAAGTCGTCAGCAAACAGTGCAATATTTAATATTTATAAAAGGAATTTTTTTTAATATCAAAAAAATACATTTGCAAATACCGAATTTGGTTATTTACATTTCATTGATTTATGAACTAGATAATTAATTAATTCCAATACGAAAGCTTTCAAAAATCCAAACCAACATATTCGAATCGGGCAAAATTTCACTGAAGTGAATACGCTTCTCTGATCGCTGAATAATTATTTTCCACGTCGGTGGCTATTCAGAATTAATAAATAAATATATGTGCATATATTGGTTGATAAATTGATTTTTTTTTGTGCACATGAATTCATGTTTCCGTGAAATTAAAAATTCTAAACCCATTTTATTTTTAGGAAACGCGAATTTGCGGCGTTGTAAAAAGGATTAAAGATGAATATAAATATTGGAAAAACACAAAACATTTTCAAACAAATTGAAATATTGCTAGAATATTCGAAAACGTACCGGAATGTTCTTGTATTTATTTTTGCAGCGTGATATGTGTAACTTTGAGCGAAATAATTCGGTGAATATCTACGTACTCGACAAGATGCTTGCGGTGTACTTGCACATGCCGACATTTCGTTCTACGAGGCAATTACTAGAGAAAATGTTGTCTTTTAAGGAGATGAGTTTCGTTAATGGAACGGAGAATAGCCTCGCAAAAGTCAAGTTTTATTAGTAGTTTATTAGTTTTCCTAATAGAAGACGTCAGTTGCGAACTTGGACCAGTATATGAGTACGTTTTCGGCGTAACATAATTATAAACTAGCGAGTCAAAGTAGTCTAGCGTTAATATGAGGAGGCATATTTTAAGTTTAACGTATGTAGACGTAAGTAGAAGTATATGCAATGCTTGGAAAGTAGTTCACGATGTAATATGGTGAGAGTTGGGGTTGAAACGTTTTTCTTGACGAAACAAAGGTAGAATGAACTTCAGCTAGGACGTGGTGGTGGGAGGAGCGTATCTTCTGCGCTACACATCGAGGATGAAAAAGATACTTTCGAGCATGTCCATTTTTGTGAACAAATTTATATTTAACAATAGAAAGTTTTACATGCGGCTGAATACTACGAGGGATGTTTCCAAAGTTCTGGGAATTGTGCTCTGATTAAATTACGCAGAACTGGAAGACGCGGTTAAATTTCAAAGAGCAATAATTTTCTTTCTGTGAAAAGAGGGTGTGAAAACTTCAGAAATTATTCAACGTCTGTAAGGAGAGTTTGGTGAATCTGCAGAATCTAAAAGTAGCGTGTATCGATCATTTTAAAACTGGTAGAATATCATCATCCATGGTGTGGTCGCCGTAAGTTAGGGTTTGTTGAGTATTTAAAATTTAGTGGCACTTCTTCATGAGCAAGTATGAAGTGAACATGTGCTTTATAAGTTCTTGTAATGTCATCATGTTATCGCTTTAATTGTTTTGCCAAAGAAAAATGTAGGTTAGCGCAACAAAATTAACATGTGGGCTGTAAAAAGTTAATTATCAACAAAATTTCTCCACGTGACTATTGTTCGAGTAACCACCTTCATTATGAAGACTTAATTTTTGAGATATATTATCCGGCTTATATACCTTAGCTACTTTCGATCAGAAGATTTCTTGGTTCCGAGGAGATTTTAGCTTATTGGTATTAACAAACACACTTACCATAGTTCACTCCAGATATTAACCTTCGAGCTGGCGCGCCGACGGCATTTACACCGCCATTTCGGAGAAATCCGTACCCAGCAAAGAAGCACTTATGTATTTCGAACGTGGCAAAAATCAAAAGCGGTATAAAAGCCACCGCGCGCCCGCTCATGCTGGCCAATTTTACGCGCCCGCGCGAAGGTTAACGACCATTAAACATTGATTTACAATTTTTTTTTTCGTGGTACATTTTTGATTGCGGCTAGTGTACAAATTACCGTACAGAAGCTCGCTGGGAGCCACGTCCAACTTGATTGTGCTTTGAAAAAAAGTAAATTTATGGATATGAAAGCGTTAGCCGCACGATATTTGAAACGCAGCTCGTTGTTATGTCAGATAACAAAGATTTTGAAGCGTCGCTCAGGTACATACTTGCGGCACTTAACTAAATCGACTGAATGAAAAATAGTATTGAGATTGCAAAGGTATTAAATCCTTTTGAACAAAGATAATATAAATGTTTGACAACTACAAGTAAGTTTTAAATCTTTGCTGTTTAGCAGTATTTTCTTTCAGGAATTGCAATTTACCATTATTAAATCAACTTGATTTGGATTGGATTGGTACTTCTCATTTCCGCAGTGACAGTAAAGTACACCTAATCTAACCTAAGAAATTCTTCAAAGCGATTAGGGAACGTCGACGAATAGGGATCTTGACTCTCCCTTGGAATTAAATTAAGGGATCAAATATGCATGAGCTTAGTACTCCAAATGACTTCGCAAGTGTACAAAGCGGACAATTTTCTTGGAATGCGTTTTGTCAAAATTACTCTACGTCAAATTCAAGGATCAGAGGTGGACACTTGATGGTGACATTAATTTTGCTGCAGGGATCAAATACGCGTCTACTTAAAATCACGAGATTAAAAGTTCTATTTTGGTAATCAACTAAACCACCAAGTAACCAAAGTAGCCGATAAAGTAATTTTGCTGGATTATCAGAAAAGTTTGTCAAAAAATGTTTAAAACGACGTTGAAGGTAAGAATAATACTAAGTGATAGCGTAGGTAGAAGTAAGCAAAGAAAAAACGTGTTTTTGGCACTTTGAGATGAAAGTCGAAATTCTGGCGTGCCAACTGGAATCAGGGCTAAAAGATCTACAACGATATGCTGCATTCAGATGGCAACAAGTCCAATTTTATTGAATTCTGAAAAATCAACTTTCTCTTTCAAGAGAGCAAAATCTGCAAATCTTTCTGCAGTAAATTGTACGTAACATACGAAGTCATGTCTATTAGCACCCGTTTATCCCCTAAAATCAGCCCCAATCCTTTCATTTTTCAGCAAAATAACAAAACAATGAAGGTCTAAGTTTCACAACTGTTTCATAATGGAATTCAATAACCCTATATGAGAAGTAATTGATATAATATTGGGCGAGTTCGCCTCTTATAGGAATAAACGATTAAATAAGAATACTACAACGTACGTTTCTCATTTCAGATCTCACTCTAAATAAAAACATATTTACAGAATCAACATACATATTTGGCACTCGTTCCATTACTCCCTTTTTTAAAAGAAAAACCGAGCAAACATATAGCGTAAAAGTTGAAAACCATTACCGGCTATATGCTACTTTCGATTTTAATTAAATAAATGCGATCGCATCGCGCAAAACATACATTTCAGTGAGGCGTTTCCCTACCTTTCCACCCTAATGGATCGCACTGAATCCGCTCCGCTCGTATATGGCTCGCGCGGAATCAATTTCTATCCGCGCAGATGTTTGTTTCGTGTTTATTCTTCCTTTTTTTTTCTGGTATTAGCTACTGCTGTTGAACGAAACGACGCTATTACGGTGGACGTCGACGCAACACTTTTATTTTACCGCAGCGATATGGAACTTCTACAAAAAAAAGGTAGGTAGTGAAGTTTTGTTCCAGTGGCGAGATGAAAAAACAAACATTTATTTCGTCTAAGTTTTCAAAGTCCGAAATGGGTTTCTCTTGTACAAATCCATCAAAATCATATTGTCGGGTAGAGTAATGTCAATTCTGTGGATGGTGTTGGAAGGAGCTATTTCTTCAAGATCCGAAGTATTAAAAACAATGTTGGAAATATGGCGTTTATGATATGTAATTAACGGAAAGGCAATTTCAAATTTTTTTTTTTTAGTCAATACCAAGTTACGTATGAAAGTGTTGAAAGGAGATTATCATTCTGCAAGATTTGCCGCAGTTATATTGTTGTGTTAACAAAAATATGGTCGTACTTTGAATCTACACAAATTAATCCGCCAATAATCCTTGGAGGCTAAATCTGGTAAATATGATGGACGTGGAAGCAACTCGTGTCCTAACTTATGGAATTTCACCATGGTGATGATGACGTGTGCACAGTCTTGATGAAACAAAATTCTTATATTCACCAAATGACGGCGTTTTTCCTTCACAGTATCCTTGAAACGATCCAAGAAATTGGAATAAATACTCGTCACTAATCGTTTTGCCTTTTTCAAAATAATCAACGGGGATTATATCGCGTATATCCAAAAATATTGTGGCCATGATCTTGTTGGGCCGATAAAGTGGTTTTCACCTTCTCTGAAGTCGGTTAGCCACGAAAGACCTACTGTTTGGACTGTTATTGAGTCTCTGGCGTGGTGAATCCATGCCTCGTCAACAGTTATGAATCAACTCCAGAAATCATTTGGATAGCGCATTAACATCGCTAAACATTCTTTTGAAATTGACACACATTTACGGTCAACTGTGGCGCCCATTTTGCGGAAAGCTTCCTTACCTCCGAATGAGTTGTTAAAATGTTCTACAGTTGAGATGCCCGCAACTTCAACAATCTCACGCACTTTCAATCTCCGATCACTTATTACCATATCGTGAATTTTTTCAATTGTTTCTGATGTGACGACCTCATTTGGACACACTTTTTCTTTTAAAAACAAATATTTAATCACTTCGATTTTTTCATTGATGTTAAATCATAAAAGTTGTTTACATTAAATGGATGTTGTTTACAAATTAACTAACGTTTTTGTTCGCAAACTTCACAGGACTCTTGTCAAAGGCTACTTTTACGAAAAATAGAGTTATTTCAATCCCAAAAGCGCCATCTGTTACCGAGGCCAAGTAATTATCAAACTGCCCCGGTATGTAAATTCCAGAAACCTACCATACACGAATTTACGTTTATTACAAACAATAAACAATTATATATTGATATATTTATACGAATTAAATTTTTAAGTAACTAAAATTTATTTTTTCATAAAGGCTTAAGCCTACCAGAAGTTGGCCACTTGCCCAACACTGCTACTAACTAATTTCTAATTCATAAATTTCCTAGAAATTATTTAATTAATTAAAAATTCATTTTCTTGTCATTAACAGAGTATTCTCTATAATGATAACAAGCACTGTGGGGTAGCATGGCATACAGGAAAATATCTGCACACTCGGCACCATTTAGAACATTTAATGAATTCGGAACAATTGTTTCGAGAAGTTGTGGATCGCTATCATCAACAAATTTTGAATTTTGAATATGTTAATATCAACTATTTGACAACCTTCCTAGAAATTTTCTTTTGACATATTTTTTGACAAAAATCTTTCAAAAAATCGCTTAAAGATTGTTATAAATTGTACTTTTTGTACTACTTTATTTTCTACCCTAAAGACAGAAAATTTTATCGTTTCAAACAAAAACATAAAGAAAAATATTTTTAATCTATTCATGTAAGCCTTGTATTTATTGCATTAGATTATCGCGTACTTTGCCATTACTCTTGATATGAAAAAGTCATAAAACGGAACATGTAAGATGCGAAGTTATTTTATTTTATCTGAAATATTATGGCGGGAATTTACATAACGTAATTGCAAATCTGGCGTATCTTACTGTACGTCAGCGAGGGCTACGCATTAAAATTTTATGTCGGAGGGAGAGACGATACTTTATTGTTTTAATTTAACATCGCGATTAAAAGAAAAAAAAAGCAAGCAAAGAAACGGTATAACTGGTGGTCATCCTATCTAATTTTCGAGGGCAGAAAGCATATGTAATCTCATTTAAATTTTATTATACAGATTTTGCCAAAATATTTGCTTACGTTACGTTGTGAATTTTATGTATTTCTATAAGTATCTTAGAATTCGCACCATTTGAAAAGAACTCAACATCAGCTTCTTCCAATAAGAATAAGAGAAACAATGGCTTTATTGGGTATGTACTTCTAAACGCAGACGATTGATGATTTAACAATCATCTCAAAAAATGCCGAAGAAAACTTATTTACAAAGATTAATCAATAGAAACTAATTGAAGACTGCACATTCACAAATCAAAAAAAATAATACTAGAATAGCTTCCTCATGGTGTTGATGGGTGACGGCAAAAGCAATGCAAGGAGAGAAAAAAACACACTACCCACGGACACGTTTCTGCCATCAGCGTGGTTGCAAGAGCATTTTCAGTTTACCTTGTACCGCTGTTTCCCTCACAGTTAATATCACAGCATTCGAAACGACAAGTCAAGCATCCCTTGGCGCCCTCTGGTCCCTGATTTCACCGTAGTAATGATGCATTTTGCATAGTAACTTTACCGGAAGGAAGATACTTTTTCTAAGCTACTAAGCAAAAAGTACGCAAATGCGGAAAGTATGTAAGTATGTCATTTTGCTTAAAGCTAATTTTTAATGATATAGAACGAGTATCGTTAGCCACCACTTCAATCGTTGACAATGTAAAACTCATACACTGCACAAAACCTGGTTCATGTCATTGTCGCTTATATATGCACAGTAGCGCGGGGCAATGAGCGACGATGTACCAAATACAAAATATAACGAGACGATCTTGGTTGTCGTGAGTTGTGCGGTTAAGTTATTTATTCTTTATGTGTTTAATAATAAATTTTATAGATCTAAATTCTTCCTTTTTTTAAGGAAAATACACCGGAGCCGACGACCATGGCCATTTGTACACAAAACGTATTGCATTTTATATTCAACAAACAAGCAGACGAGAAAGCAAATTAATCGAGCATATTTCAGTCATTGCGACAAACCAGCTCTTCTTATCATAAATCTAGCGAACTAGTTACGTATAGCCATAGTTGATAAGCAATTTCCACTATTGCCTACTTTATCACGTGAATATGGCAAAATGTTATATCAGGCAATCACATTCCTCGTTCCATTCAAATGAGGGTGTGAGTCATGCGTGAACATTCTGAAACTTATAGCTCGCTTATCGTAAGAGATAGAAAATCGGGGTAACTTTTAATGCATCCAGCGTATCCAAATGTATAAATGATGGGAGACTTCGGAATGTAATAACATACATATGTAAGTAACAAACGTGACTAGCAAATAAACCATCTATTCGAAAAATAAATGCGGGCGCGCCAGACGTTTCATTTCAGAAATGGAAAGCTGGAAAACCCGACTGCTCGTCGGTCGAAATAATCATTTCGCTTCGCGGCAAACATTCACAATGCGAGAATTAAAATCATCTTTCGGAACGTTATATTCATGCGAAGCTATTGTCTCGCGTCGTCTTGTAATGAAATGCTGTGACTTCTTTTACAGAGCCTTCGCCATATGCTATCTTGAAAGATAATCGACGTGGATTGCTACAGGGATGTATGTGTGCGTTAATTCGATTGGTTTCATTCCTCACATTTCATTACATAAAATTAATAAGATCTTGCACTTTACGAATTATAAACAAATTAATGTATAATTATGTACATAGTACCATTATTTTTTTTTTCGATTTCAGTAGATGGATCGAGAAGAAAGACCCTCTCCAATAGTGCTTTAGAAAAATTTTAATGTCATTTTAGATCTAGAATATCTTCTGGAATATAGCATCGGGCAACCAAACAGTGGGGCTACTACTGCGGTCCTGCCGAAGGATAAGATGCATGCTCTCATTGCATGTAGATTCCGATTCGTAGTGATCACACCAAAGCAACAATTTGGTGTAAAAATTCATCACTTGTTCTTGCCTAACGCACCAAATGAATTAGTGGTTGGTGCTAATTTTTTGGTCCACGGGATGTCCAAATAACCAAGGAAAAGTACAGTTTTCACACAAGATTTAGAGAACCTATTTGAACCTAAAGCAATTCTTGACTGCCTTATCTTTTTGTCGGATGCTGCAACACGAACATGTCAAATCATTTGTGGATTCTCTCCGTTGTCGAACCTTATTGCACCAATCAACCAGTTGTCGCGTAGGAAGAGCTTCGATCACGGTACTCCTATGGGACTCCAAGCTAATATCATTGAAGCAACAAATTTTGCTTTAAATTTATTGTAAGGAGAGCATCAAGAAAGGAATGCTAGATAAAACCAAAACCATTTTCATAGATCCAGCACATTCAAAGCTTATACACGAAATCTGATTCATACACGAATATGTTAGAAATAAACGCTATCATGACATTACTATACAATGGGTCCCATCCTATCAAGAGATCGTGGACAACAGAAAGGTTAACCAATGAAGCAACGAGTTTGATTTTCATTGGTCTGTGCCCTTTCTACGGTTTATAAAAGAGCAACATAAAATAGGAAATAGGTGGAAAATTAAAGATCCTCGTACAGGACAAGATCAAGCGAAAGCATTGAAATCAAGCTCATCAAAGACAGTGCTATCTTTCAGCAAAGAGGATGTCAGAAAACTGGCGGGCTTGTTGACAAATCACACAGTTCTAAAATATCATTTGCATAAACTAGCTGAAGTTCAATTCTGTCGTCCACTTTAAGAAGTTCTGGAGACAGCAGAACACGTTTTATGCAAATGTGTTGCGATTAGTCGTAAACGACATCAACGTTTCAATAGGTCATCTCTAACACCTACTAGATTGAAGGAAGAAGATCGCAACCAGACTGCTTAGAAAGAATCAAATTACAGTTGCAACTGGTAAGTCTAAACGCGTTTCTATTGGGCGATCCGTATAACATCGTCTTAGACTTAAAACGAAAAATATGGATCTTTGCAATGCATCCGGTATCGAAATTGATGTGTGATGAAACATCCACTTCTTCGACGTTGGTTACATTCAATGTCTTCAATACGGTCATATGCTTTGCACCTTCTTTAACTTCAGTTGGATGAAGAATATTGCTTATTAAGGATTATTACAAATCATTTTTTTTAAATACACATGGTAAATACGAAAAAACATTTTTACGTGTAGTAACGGCCCAACGGGGTATCTTACCGATACAGGCGATTCATTTTCAATTCTCGCCTGGGTTGGGGACCTCGCCTATTATTGGAGGTAGAGGGTAGGTTTAAATGTCGAGTTTGTTATGAACCCGAAGAGGAAGGATCTGTGACAAATAACGCTCGAAGTCAAAAAAAGAAGAAAGCTCATTTTCTTCTTTCACCTTTAGCATCTTTATGTAGATTTGCAAAGAAAAGCTAAAACGTTCTCGAGGTCACTTTCGATCTTCTATTTAATAGTGCACACGAAATTTTTCCAGGTTTAGACCATGTCATGGTAGGTAATCGAAAATTCAAGGTTTCGTCCATAATCATATGGAGCTTCTTCAGGAGAAGGAAAGGTTGTAGGTCACAGTACTGAATCCACCAAAAACATCGCCAACTCTCACAGGCACAAACGTCTAGCACCTCTTTCAAATGGGCCTTCGGGGCGATTGATTTTCATAATCATAAAAATTTATTCCAAAATACTGGAAAACACTGTATACTGAAAAATTTAATCACGATAACCTACACCTACAAAGTTATATGGAATGAATTTCTTTTTTTGCGCTATTCCCCTTTGTTAGCCAATTCGAAATGTTATTGACTCAAACTTGTTGGGGACGAACGACATCCCGATTCCTATCTACCCTCCTCTAAATTATATGAATACAGTCCCGAGTAAACATATCATTATCCTCCCTTCGTCACGTAAAATTATCACGTAACAAGACATCCAGTGCACGATCTATCTGCGTAAGTAGAAATTCGAGAAATTCAATGCCATAAGTCCATCTACATATGTTAGGATTTTGTGCGTTACTTTTGCGAGCGGAAAAACACGTCTAGACGTTAGTAATTGCGCTTTACATATTCGCGTCTATCGACAATTTGATTCTGGTCTGGATAAGCTCCCCACACTGGTAAGATTACGTTTGACATTGTTGCGGTACGGATAACCTTGCCCGGTTTATAAGCAGATTCGGAACTTTTCAAACGTTGAATTGTGGCGCTTTGAATTTTTTTATATAACGAGAAGCACTTTTCTTAGATAATGTAGCAAGAGCTTTTAGTTACAAATTATATATTTATTTGTAGTCGTAAAGGTTGTACCAAATCAAATTCGTGATTGCATCTTATTTCTTCTATAATAGGGTGTTCCATGACATGATTGCCACAATTTAAGGAAATGTTGCTCAAGCAATTTCAAAGATGTCTAAGGAACATATGTCTAGAGTTCTAGACATATGTTCCTCTCGTAACTGAGCTAGGGTAATTTGAAATATAAATAAATATTAGGTAAAACCTCATTGAAAATCAGTTAAAAAGAAGTTGCTTTATTGCATTAATTATTTAAAATGTCCATGCTGTATACGCATTCGAGCTCTTCTTAGAACTAAAGAAAGTTCTGTTAACAGTCTCACGATCAGCACAAGTTATTCTTTGTTTTCAGGCTTTTCTGCATAAACAGGATCTTTTAACACAGGGCCAATTTTGTTGCAACGTTTGTGTTCGATTTGGGAGAGTACAAGAAGAATTGGTTCTGATTTTTCAAAAGTCTCAATAAATTGACATTAAACTTTCAATATTTATTATTTTGGAACAAATTCCCTTATCTCTTGTCGGAGCTACATAAGCCAATGCCTCTAAGCTCCTTTATCACTATTGGCCATCCGGATGACGAAACTGAACCACTACTTATAAAAACAGGCGATACTAAACTATCACCCACTCCGGCTTTTCTCATTTTCAGCACTCCGACCGTCCCCACTCGCTCAAACATATTCCAGACGAATTCCAAGAGAGACGAAGCAATTGGAAATCGGTCGAGAGATCGGTACGAAATTCAAGTTGCACGTCAGGAATCAGATTAATAACATTCAACACATCCTTAAGACGATTAACGGTCAATGCTTCGAGAAGTTTTGACTTACGGGCGGTATTTCTGAGATTTCATGCTTTCAGATATTGGGGAAAATAGCCAGCGTTAAAAGCATAAAATGAGAAACCTGGGCGTGATAAGAGGAAGGCTTTTAAATCCAATCTTCGGGATCGACTTCCAGCATAGATTAAAGCAAATGGTCTCGTTTTGTCCACTATCTTGTTTTGTTCTAATTTTCTGTATTTTCTAAATGAACGAGCAAATTCCAATTCAAAGCGATAGCATTTTTCGAAGTCGAACTTGTGTGGAATGTGTAGCATACAAATCGGGTTTCGCAAGAAATGTTCTTATTCTGTGATCTCCGCAATTTCCAACTTTAAGAAGCTTTTAAGTCGACCGGATCGATGATAAACGTTAAATTACATCGTTCCATTTCCTTCTAATATGCGAAATCCGGTACGCAATCGCGCGTCTCATCAACGCCGTCTTCGTTTGGAAACCAATCGAGTCGTACGTCGTAATATTTGATTGATCTGACTCGAAGTATCTGCGTGCGTATGTTCTCAAACCTCACGTACAGTGAAAAAATTTAGTAACCGCGGTGTTTGTCAGTAAAGAAAAAGATATGAATAAGCTGTAAATAGATATGTTAATGTTAATGATAGAATAAAGCGTGAAGATACTGCAAGATTTATTTTGTCATTTCTTTTAGAGACTTTAAAATTTTCATATTATAGGCTTGCCTGCCAAAACGTTAAGCCTCGTCTTAATTACGGATATTTGTAGAAGATTCAGAATTTCCAATCTTTATACGTAGGTATGTGCTACTAAGCCGCCGGCTAGAAAGATGGCACAAAAGATGAGATACACGTCATTAAATTCTTCCACTGTACGTTTACGAATCGAAAGGTATCGAGCCCTATTGAGTTTCGACTGAACGAATATTACTCCGTACCTTGATGAGTAAAATGTGGGCGCGATCCAGGGTTAGATTCAGGACGGAGACAACGTGGAGCGCTTATTATGACGCAATCGAATTTATGATTATTTGTTGGAGTTTATTTCTGTGAATGTATTACGTATAAAGTACAGAGTTTCAATGCCTAGCAGAAGAAATCCATCTGAGATATTAAAATGGAAAGATTTATTAGAGCCGACATAAGGTACAGCATATCATGTTCGTTCTGGCCAGGATAAGCACTTCGGATGATTGCATCATACGCAGCTGTAAAATTGCTTTGTGGCACCATTGGTGAGCAACCTTGTTACGTGCAAGATGGAGTAAAAACGTAACACTGGTTGCTACCGCCTCTTAGTGCCGAAATTGTGTCTTCGTAGTAGACACAATTGATGAAATTTAATTCTAAAAAGAGGTAATTTTAACATTAAAAAAAAAACATTTAAAACATAATGATTAGTCGAAGAGAGTGCTAAAACCCTTGATCTTGTTTTGCTTGAGAATCAATTTTGGGTTCCTAGATTGTGAGACACTCTGTAGAGTATCCCGCAGAAGTTGACGGTTTAAAATGAGTTTGTGGAAAAACATTTCAAATCGCTTAAATAAATTGCGTACTCGAGGATACAAGAAAATCATCAATATAATGATATCATAAGGTATAACATATACATCATTTTCACGTGTACAATACTTTGAAATTTCCTTCAATCCGGACGTGGACAACGAAGAGAACCGCAAGCAAGAAGAGCCCACGTGTGCCGATAATCCCGACCATAATTAACTATTGCGGCTTGCTGATAAAGCCCGAATAATTATTGACTAGGAAATTGGTACCGCTTCAGATGTTTGTGCAACTAAGAAGGAGGTCACCGCCGCGCCGGCGATGTGACACGGAGTGTCGGAACGTTTCCGTGTCTGTTATTCTCCGGATCGAAGCGCTGTTCAAAGCAGCGGTTGATTGATTGGGGTTTTTGCATCAATAACAACAAATTCTTTACGCATATACGCGATGAAACGGCTTATTTCACTCGCGATTGTCTCCGGGGAGCCTGCGACATAATAGCAGTCAAGTAGCGATTGTTTGAAACGTTGTACGCTGTCATAGACGAGTTCCCTTGACGGCGAGCGATATTGGAAACTTCGCTTATGGTTAGAGAGTTTACGTATTCTGGGATATTGAATTTTCTTGAATTCGACTATCGTGAATGGCGAGACGATATATGTGCGTGATGGATGTTGTTATTGAAGTGGCTCGTAGAGGATGCTGCTTACGACGGAATATATACTGTCCATTCTTAAAATCTCGTCGAGATACGTCGTGCATGATGTTAGCTAATCACGATGGGCGAGCGAATGAGTGATGTGTTCGTCTTTCCTCTAAATACGTAATTCAGTTTCAACTTCCGATTCAGATATTATATTCAGCTGTTCTCCAGTTTTACAGGATTTTCTTTTCTTTAGCCAAGTTGCTTTTGAAATAAGTGTATAACATTTATTTGAAATTTAGCACCATCCTTCATCAATAACTTAATCTATTTTTGATTGATCGACGTTCACAGATTGAATACTGCCATATATATAACGAATATTGATCAATTTCGGGTTATATAAATTGCTCGATTTCTTGCTGTATGTAAAGCGCAATATTTTGTTCAAACTCTTCAATTTTTTGAGAAAAACTAGCAGAAGCGCATTCGACATCCCACTTCTTGACTGCCAGGCCAAATATTTTACAAAAATTTTACCTCTAATTTGAAACTTCACAATTCCCTCTCCTTGTGCACTAGATACTATAAAAGGCGTGGAATAAGTTATCTTTAACGCTATTAAAACTAGTTTGAAAAGTTATGGGTTTGGACATTGAATACCAGGTGGTTCCCAAATGGTCCTGAAATTCGTATCACGCTACGTGGAATTCTATACATCCTTGGGGTGAATCGTTTAGCATTGCCAAATCTCCAGATTTTCGAGGGGGTTTCTTGATTGTTCCATATTTCTCCCGATCTACTAATTTTCAACATATAATTTCTGATTTTTTTACAAAAATAGTTCGTTTAAAAAAATTATGTTGTTAAAATGTATTAGCGACAGAGTAGCAATGTTTTCAAATTTACGCACGCATCTTATGGAAAGATTGAAATTATTTCATATTCGTGGCAGCGCATAATTGTAAGCATGTGGCAATTCATTGAAATTTCTGATTGGTCAATCATTAGCAAAAATTAAACATTTATATGAATTAGTCACTCAAATCAAAAATGATTGGTTATTGAGATTTGTTAATTGTGTTTTCGTTCGTTCGAGCAATGGCCCATTTTCTTTGTTACTTATTTAGTTACTTATTTCTTCGGTCCCGCTTCTACTGTTAGGTGTTAAAGTATTCTCTCTCTCTCTCCTTTCTGTTATTAGTTAGTTATCTTTGGGATTCATTTTTAAGCTGTTCCCTGCCTTTCCAGTTTTACCACCTCTCGATTCCCTGTCCTTCATCGTCTGACTAATTTTATCCCATTATGCTTCGCAAATTTCCATCAATTTTGGATGCCCATTCTATGCGCGGATCAGTTTGTAGTTTTGATAAAAACTTGATCAATCGCTGTATTAAACAATATATAATATAGATTTTTTCTAAGTGTAAAGTTTGGTGTTTTCGGACTTCTTCCTTGGGCGTTAGAAATTTTATATAGTTATACCTTTTACTGAAGCTACTATCCAGGATCTTAATACTCAAAGGTTTTCTGATGAGGAAATATCGTAAAACACGCAAACACACA
Source organism: Oryctes borbonicus (assembly GCA_902654985.2). Classification (NCBI taxonomy): domain Eukaryota; kingdom Metazoa; phylum Arthropoda; class Insecta; order Coleoptera; family Scarabaeidae; genus Oryctes; species Oryctes borbonicus. The sequence goes on from LR736865.1 coordinate 5,107,213, forward strand.
ATAAGTCGAAAAGCAATCTCCAAGGCTGCGTAAGAAAGTTATTTCCGATAAAATTAACTGCAGTTCCTCCACTCTCCGATTAAGAAGTGTTAATTAATTGCGTCGATCTACTTTGACGCTGCAGTTCTTGTAATTTCAGACCTGCTGCGGGCTACTTTAATTAAAAGGATGTGTTTACGTGGATATTACGTCCGCGTAACTTTCTTAAAGTTTTCTAATTAAAATTTTAATATTGTTAACGAGTCTCCATCCTTACTTAGAGGCATTGTTGCTGCTTCTTTTCTTAGGATTGCTTCGAGATCTTAACAGCTAACTGATGCTTGTAGATATTAATTCCTCGAAAAGATTGAAATAAGTTTATTGTGAATAAATGGAAGTTTACAAGACGCGCTTGCTATGAATGGAAAAGAGGAATAGAATGTAGGATTTTGCAAACGTGCCTTTGAAGCGATTTAGTATTTGATACAACTTGACCATGACGTCTTTAATAAACATCGCTGTTATCAAAATAATACCAATGTGACTCTTACAGTAAAAGTAATATGAGGCTTTCCTCATAGCATAAAGCACTACCCAACGAATGTATTTCTCCTTACTCCGCGTCATCAGTCTTGCCCTCAGTACTTCCCTACCTCACATCGCTATTTAATCAGAGGCGAAAATCAACTGATGTTGATTTTGTTATGATTCACATGCTGAGGTACGTGACTAATCGCTTCCCGTTTAGTTAGTTTCGCCTCTGGCGTGGTTTACACGTTGAGTTACCGTGCTAACTGTTGCCTATCAATTTTTCCCTCTCCTGAAGAAGCCCCATATGATTGTGGGCGAAACGTCGAGTTTTTATTTTGACCAAAACGACATGACGCGGTTCAAATCCGGAACACGTTTAGTTCCAACTGACTCTGGCCGTTGAAACCTACGTTTTTATTTCAATAATAATACGTATTTATCAGTATAATGAAACAAAAAGTATAAAACGGTTCTACATATATAAAGAGCGCCAAAAAAAAAACAAATTACTCGAATATAGTTGTACTGTTGTCGTTGTTCTTTTGGCCTATGCAGAATGAAAAGAAAGGAAAAGAAGGATATATACAAAAACAAAAGGAGACAGGAAACAGAGAGAGGTTGTAGCAAAGTCCACATTGGTGGTTCGGAAAGAAGTGAATCCTTGGCTTATCTTTTAATAATAATAAGCGACGAAGACGACGAAAAGCTAAATCCAGAACCCAGTATGTAACTATTTAGTAACTTCCTAACTTTTTCGCTTGAATATTTCCCTTCTGCGTTTGAGAGTCGATAATAAATTTTTGCCGCGGATACGCCGAGAGTGCTCTTGGTGTCTGAAGCGGACTTCGTTATGTAGACAACGCGGCTTCTTCTCTTTGATCACACTTATAAAAAACAAGACACTCTACAGAATCTGTCGGTTTTTTATGTTTAGGGTCTTAGAAGATAATAGCTTGGAACTAATACCACATCCACTGCGCATTCCATAACCTATACAGAAGTTATGCACCATTTGAATTGTTTTTGCATATGTAGAAGTTGTAGATAATGTCGCAAAAAGTAAAATTAGACAAGCTGTCGCAAAGCAGACGTCTTCGTTCATTCAAAAGGTGTCTTTCCAAAAAGCAGTGATGAAACAATTTCGTGCTGCAACCCAGTGCCAAGAGATACAATCATCTAAATACCATTAAATAGAGACAGGCTAATCCTCTGTTCTCGTGTTGAAACATAGGGGCGGGGGCCAATATTAGGGCTTCTCAACCGTGCAAGCCAGAAGCGAACTGTGCGTTTCTAACAAACTAAGGCGTTTGCGGAAAGCCTTACGATCTTGTTTTGATGAACCTCTAATTTGTGTAAATTAGTCGTCGTGGCTGTTCCCCACGATAATGCGCCATATGCAGTTTTATTTTTAAGGTGAGCGGGGAGCCTGTGGTTAGAAGACGGTAACAGCTTTTTGGCCTGGAAGAAATTCTCCCTGACATGTTCTGTACGCAATCGCCACGGAGTATCCGTTCTTTCTCCATATAAACCTAACCTACTATTAGCTATGAGTTTCCATTTCGCCAGCCACCCCACTAAGTTGTCAAGTGCCCCCTGAAGTCGTCTCACCACCAACTCTTCGCTGCTCGATAAAGTCTAAATTGCCCTTTATTATTATTTTGGTATTAAATATCAATTAGTCAAAATTTTCTGATTGAGAATTAAAACTTTTTCAATAACAATGCATTAAATATATCTATATCCCAATGATTCGGAAACATCAGAGCATCTCAACATTTTTTAACTACAACGATGTTTTGAAGAGCTTATCAAATAATATTCCGTAAAGGCGCACAAATTTTATCTTGCTAAAAGTACGATCCTGGAATGCAATACTGAAGAAGCACGCAAAGAATTAATTAATCAACGGGTTAACATGGTCCGCTGTTTTACGAGCGCGCTCGGGATTCCAATTGATTACATTTGTGACTGCTGAATGCCTAACTACAACGATTTATCAAAAGAGCAAAAAGAAACAAATTTCAATCACATTTCAGATACAAAGCACAATGAAACGGGCGTGTCTAACCGGAGATGCATTAAAAATAAATGGAAAGTCCCATAGAAATTCCGTTGTGAAATTAATAACAGAGTGTATGTCGGTTACCATTTCGTACAATGTATTTTCATTATCGGGCCAGTCGTTTAAGTGGAATAAAATCCAATACCCTCAGCACTATGAATTACTCGTTTAATGATAGGCTATTAAAATTTTATATCGTCTTAGAGGTTGCATTGCTGAAAGAATGAGAAACATTACTTACTTATTTTTAAGCTTAAATTGTTCGTTAAACTATGATGGAAGAAATTACATAGTTGTAGTATGAAGTAGAGTAAATTGGATTAATATTTCCCGGTATTATTGATCCCATTTAAAAGGAGAGTTAGCTAAAAGCGCATTTAAATAACCGAATTATATTGTCAACCAATTAAATGGGCATTTACGTAAATTTCTATTTAACAGAAATTGGCGGTACTAAACATATCCTCAAATATAAAGCAGCAATCATTATCGTTCAATTTTCGTTGAAAACATTGGTTTTGTTTTGTTGAATCTTTATTGATAATCTTCATTACTTGATTTTTTAACACATTTTAATAATTTTGGTATGATTCCAGAAGTATTGGCCGGTACTGAAGACGATGACCTTGACCTATTACATTTGATACCAAATACCGATATATAATTGTAAATAGACTGACGAATGCCGTAGAAAATCAAGAGAAAGCAAACAGAGCTGCTGTGTGTAGTATAACCGTTTTTGTAATTTTAAAGATCGCAATTTCGAAACAAACTGCAGAACAATATAACGCCAGTCACCCGCCTTGCATGAAATCTACTGAACAGCTCATTCTAAACTATGAAGACGTAAATATAAGAAGAAAGAAGACATATAAAAGAAAATACGCTGCAGATATGGAGCTGGAATTATGTGAGACTGGTGTAGAATAATCATAAATCGCGAGTAATGTTATACTAGATGCTGTTTTGGAAATACCGAATGAGAAAACTGCTGAAGGAGAAGAAAACCTATGTGACGGCGATGTTAGAGCCCATATGTTTATTATTGTGTATTTTCTTTTATTACATCTTTGACTAAACCGGAAACGAACGTGCCTTTTATTTCAATCGAAACATTCTGTGATTTAAGATTCTTCAAATTTAAATTATAGTTCCACGAAAAGCCATTATTTTTTAATGCTTTTAAAATGAATTTGAAAATAGCAGTAGTGCCACCTATGAATTAAGATGAATTAAACACTTTATTACTGTTTTACAACAGAAAAAATTGTAATAAATGTTAAATTATTCTTGACATTTTCAGATTTTAGATATAAAATAGGAACTAAGTGTGTTTTTTCTGTAGAGTGAAAAAGAACAGACCAATAATATATAAGGTAGCAGATAAAGAAAAATAAAAATATACGAACAAGTCTCAAAATAAATTTGAAAGTTGGCAAGAATATTGATACCATCTATCAACAAAATGTTCAACGTGGTTATTAAAATATGCAATCGAATTGGAGAATATGTCTGTATATATTTAGCATCAAATAGGCGTGTTGCGTAATTCTCAAGAATATTTTATTAATTTTTCATCTTTTCTCTAGCTGTATGAATAATATTTTATTTAATATTTTTATATGCTTTATTATTGTTAATCTTATATAAGGAAGAATATTTGTACATATTCTTATCCATTGTATTTATTTTTTATCTGTATATAGTATTTATTTTACGCTACAATAAATATATATTTATCTATATGTAACGTATATGCGGCATAATGAAAGAATCTGTTAAACTTGCATTTTAAAATAAAATAAGTAAACGCGCTCTAGCCGCAGATTTAGCTCCGTGCTTTGTTTTCCGATACGGCAGCGAGCCGAGTACGTTTCATCGCCGGTCATCTACCGAGCTCCGCTAACGTACGACTACGCGTCGGCTACGGATCCAGCGCATGGTCGGGTAGGCATCGGCTGACGCGATGTTTTCGGTGCTTACGGCTGGACAATACATACGCTTCTCGCACAATATATGCTTTGTGACTTTCTCTCTATATTAAGGGGGGTGTGGCAAGGAGCAATCAAAGCGAAGTTTACGGATATATGTACAGTACGTTCGACCGTCCTAGGGTCAGTCGATGTTATCCGAACGCGTATGCAATACACCACAGATGCGCTCAGTTCTGTCGTAATGATGTATTAATTGCAAATAATCGTATGCGAGTACTGAATTGCTATTTTTATGGAAATAGAAACAATTCTAAAGATAAATAAATATCCCTATATAAATAAAAGAAATAAAACTCAATAAATTTTTTTAAATAAAATCACTTCTAAACATAACAAACTGCTTTCAGCAATAAGGAATATAATACTAGTCCTTTCAAAAATAAAAACACTTCCAATAATAATATAAACTGCCTTGAGAAAAGCAATCAGATATATTGTTTAAAAGATAAAAAAAAAAAACAAGATTCGATGCAAAACCAGAAGAAAAGGAAACTTAAGACAATAAATTCTCAAAACGATCTCCAAGCTGAAATGCGCAAAACCCTAACCTATCGACAGAATTTCTACGGATATTAGATAATGTTCCGGTTGATATGTTTCGCATGCAATCTATAATCTTGTCACGTAACTCTTCAATAGAATGAACTCTATTATCTTTAAAGCCATAAATTGAGGACTTAACATAACCCCACAAGAAAAAATAATTCGGGGCTAGATCAGGTGACCGAGGAGGCCAGCGAATGGCACTCCCACGGTGATTTTCTGCAAGTACCTTCGTACGATAACTGCATGATGAGCCGGACAGCCGTCTTGCTGAAACCAACCATTGTGCTTTATAACGTTTTGAAAGTTTCCTATCCACGGTAACACATATCTTGTAAAAGATGTAAATATCTTTCCGCATTTAAATTTCCTCCAATAAAAAAGGGGCCAATTATGCGGTCCCCTAAAAGACCTGCCCACACATTCATCTTTTGGGGATATTAAGTGCGAGCGTTGTATGCTATGTTTTGATTTTCTTCAGACCAATAGCGTGTAGCAGAGGGATTGTGACGTCCATGCAACACGAAAGAGGATTCGTCAGTGAATAAAATGTTTTTTACAAAGTTTTCGCCATTGATGCAACGTTCGATAACTGCTTCACAAAAGTCGAATCTGTCATATTTGTCGTTAGGAAATATTTAATTTGCTTTATTCAACTTATAGGATCGATATTTATTTTTCTTTAAAACTGTGTAGACCGTCTTGTGTGAAACATTCAGCTGCTCTGCAATTTTTTTGCTAGATGTACGCGACGTTTCTTCTACTGTAGCGCAAATTAAAATATCCCTTTCCTCATTTTGTCTTTCTATGACGATGTGGATACAAACATCCATGAGTTTTGTTTTAGGTTTGTGAGAAAATCTTTTTAAAAAAACAAAATTTTATTTATAAAGGTTATACGTATAACTTTTACAATGGATGTAGGAGAACTCTTGCATTTTGATAGCGACATTGCGTTATATACATAAGATCTTGCATCTTCTTGCTTTCTTGGAATATAACTCATGCATTTAAAAATTGTTAATTATGCGGCGTACAGTTTCATAAGCAATAGTTTTTTTTCAAATTTTGCTTGGAAAGAACGAGTAATTTGCAAACTGACGACGATGATTATGTTTTGCTAGAAATTTCTTTTCATCAAGGGAGAACATATCCATTATTACAAACAAAAATAATAATAGAAGAACAAAAATAATTGAAATATTTACTATTTTAAATAGAAACGATTAAATAGCGAAAGGAAACAAGGAATAATAAATATAAAAAAATCTTAATGCATCGAGATCCTGAATTAAACAAACATCAACTGCATTCTAATATAGCTCTCATACAACTGACATAGCCATGCTCCGACTATAGCAGATCACTAATATCGACCCTACATGCAACGAACAATCTGTATATAAATACAAATAAATATTAGCGCGAAAGACGCTAGGAGGACCTGATAGTCCGGAGTCCTGTCGTATTTACGGTAGATGTTGATCGACTATTAAACTGCCACAGCCACCCTACCAAGTCTTCCAGCTCCTAAATAAGTATTAGTTGGGTTCTTAATATAAAAATGTGTCCATAACGTAGGAAATACTTTTATATCTATACCTATGAATAAAAGGTATAGTTTGTCCATAGCTAAATATTCAAATAACTGTATACAATGACATACGAATAAAACATCCTTTGGCTCATATCAAAGATGTAAAGAATAAGAAGCAGATTCGAGACAAGCATAAAATACAGAGAAGCAAGGAAACCGCATATATATATATATATATATATACATTAAAAACCAAAACTCGGTCAGAGATAAAAGGTGGTAAGTAGTAAAAACTAAATAGAACTAAGATACAAAATCTCCGACGGATTGACTCTGACATTATTTTTGAAACATTTTAGCAGTTCACCGGCAATTAGTCCAATAAACCAATTGGACCCAACAAGGTGTACTAGGATCCTACGGTGCTATTCTATAAAAACATGCATTTTCTTCTATGTTGTTGGTGGCACTGTTGGTGAATATTTGAAAAGGGTCTATCCGAACAAGTTTTCACCGATACTAAAATAAAAATTAAAAATTCGGATTTAAATTTAAGTTTATTGCCTCTTTTTAAATAATTTACGAGGATAATGTAACAGATTATCTAGGGTATGATAGGGAGGGCACGTGTCATGGGCGCCACTGACAAGCCAATTAATAATAATAAAAAAAATGCATTAACATGTTGAAATTAATGAATTTTTAATTTTTTATTTAAATTTAGTTTTGAATAAGAAAATTTGACGACTAACAATATTACGTAATTCTTCTGCGTTTTGTAAAGCTTTGATCCAATTTACAGTTCTTTTTGTGAAAGTGCATTTAACAAACGTTGTGTTTCACCGGGAACTGCATGGATCGATATGTGAGAGAGTATACATTGGAAAATTCTGAAAACTTGCTAGCGCACTAAAACCGACAGGTACTGTTGAACTAAAATATTTCTAATAATCTGACACTTTCGATTGTACCGGAAACAGGTCCGAACTTTGTTATTTTAAATGGAACATCCTATATATTACTAAATTTTTCAATTCCTTATTCAATTTTAAGGTTTGTTTGATGAAACAATAATGCCCCTAGTTCTAACTTCTTCTTCTGTTCTTTCTGGCAAATGGACGAGTGCGTGTAAACTTTTATAGTTGTGAGTGTTTAATCGGTCAAATTTACAAGAAATTGACTCCCAAACAAGCGCAACTCTCATTAATGGAGCAAACCACATGTTTAAAACGGAAAAATTAAACGTTTCATTGATGCTGAATTGTTTTCTAATGTTCATGATTAAAGTTCGCCACTTTCCATGCGCTTCACGAAATTAGCAGACACTAGACAGATTTTCTGTTTAATCGTCTCATGAGAATGGATTCGTGTTGCCTACTGATTTCCTTGAGAGTCGACAAAAGACGAGTCTCTTCTAACTTCGTGAAGCGTACGGAAAGTGGAGAACTTTAGTCATGACTAACTAAAAGTATTAATTTTAGATGCATAATGACCATGGCATTTTTCTTGTCCTTTCGTCAGAGCAATTTTTGACACTTCTTCAATTTGAGAGTTTAAACGTAGTTGTCGGACATTCTGTATAATGTTGTCGAGAAAATTACTCGGTTTCTAATACCACCTCATACGGCCACAGTTCTACAAAATTTCAATTTTCCAAGTTAAAAAATTCACATGCACTCGCCGGAAAGTTTCAAATATGCCCAAAAATAGCTACATAATTGTTTTATGTAGATACGCCATAATAGATAACGTAAATGCTTAATGCGTTTAGCACAAAATAGGAACGTGAAAGTAATAGATCACGTCCTTAAACTAATATTTCTCCAAGGATTCCTATAAGGATAACTAAGATACATAAATCACAGCACTCACCATTGAATAGATCCCGCAGGCGAAACTACCTTTTCTGACGGAGCTCCAACAACAGCAAGTAGATAGAATGGCCATTTTCAATGATATTTTCCTTGGTGTTTCCCACTTCTATTCGGCGTCATCATCAGCTCTAACAGCGCGCTAACCACAACATCAAACACTTTACAGTCAAACGCGAACGTTCATTTTTCACTGGAATTTCACCAGAAACGAACGCCAAACGCATAATTCGAATTTCGTTCACCTCCGCGATGATTATGACGATGTTTTTGGCCGGACCAAAACAGTCCTCATTAAGTGAGCAATTTACCGGGCGTTTGGGTGGATCTCCCTCCGCTTTTCTTTTTGTTTGCGGAAGGAGAAAAGAGAACTCGAGCGAAATGGGAAATCGCGAGTAAAAGCGGAATTTTTATATTTGGGCCTCTTTTTTTCGTAAGTTCGAAAAGTCTTGTTTAATTTTCCTAAAACTTCGCTGTTTTAATGGACGTTTCCCGGAATTTCAACTGGCGACGTCTCGCTGGCATTAACAAATTGCAATTTTTTTTCCAGAATTCGTAATTATTGAAACAGGACCCCGTCCTTTTCTTGCCTCCTTCGCCCTTTTTCTTCGTTAAACTCGTGATTGAGTAATTATATGCTTTTGATTTAATAAACTCGGTTTTCTGGGATGAAAGCTTAAGAATTTTTTCTGGAACTAAGGGGATTTAAAAATATATTTGCTCCGAGATAAATAAGGTGAAATCTGTTAATTTATAGCGTAAAAATTTGAAGAGAAATTCGTTGTGCTGTAAATCAGTAAGAGCTCACTACTTCTTTTAGCAGTAATACCGGCTGAGACAAAAGGTATCCCATAGGAAATATGATGTGGTATTCTTGAGTACTGTTTAATGGTTCTAGTTATAGGAATCCCGTGGCTAAGAAATGAGGAACAACTTTTGACACTTATTTGAAACCGATAAATATGTTGAACGAGTATCTATAAATTTCACTTACATTATTGGCGTGGCTTCTGAAATTTACAGTATCAAACGTTGTTTCAACAAAAAATATTTTTGAAGATTCCAGCCATGTTAGAAATTCGGTTGTTATTTAACCATCGTTGCTATTCAGATGCTATTCTTTCAAGACACTCAAAAAAATATTGACCAAATGAACCGCTTTTTCGTTCATTTACTAAAGATCTATTTGAGACTTTTCATTTGTGGCAATGGACTGTTCTCCCGAGCGTTTGTTATAAATAAACCAGTTTAACCAAATTAAATATACCTATTTTTTTGTTAAAAATATAAACCAGAGTTTACTTTTGGCCTCAAACCATTGCCATTACCCTTTACCAGCATTTTTTTTTGTCGCTTGTCGCCATTCACAAATGTTTGTATTTATTGCCGACTGCAGTTTGGATGAAAATGTTTCAGGTGTTGTGCGATTGTTAATGAAACCTTTACAAACCTGCTCCAAACGTGGAGTATTTGAAGGTAAGTGACATTAAGCATTATTTACTTTATTTTACAATTTGTGTTTACGTAAGTACTACATCGTACGTAAATAATACCCTAACACATTCTCTACTGTTGGTTACAGTTAATGCCTTGATGTAACATTCTAATTTGATTGTATTAGTACAATTTTTGCGTGAAAACTCAACAGCCGACGCTTCTCAAGATAGTAAATATCCTTATTCTATCACTAAAAGATGACTCGAGTGATAAGCATTCACGGATTCATATCTTGCATGTATTTTGTTTCGTCGTAATATAGAAACTGCTCGCCGATTGGTAGATTTAATTTCTTTTGTCAATGCCGTCAATGTATTGTATTTTATCGAATGCAGACCTTTTAATGCTTGCATAGTTTGAAGCTATGAGCTTCCACGGATAAACTGATTCGTTTGTCAGATACAGGCAGAATCAAATAAAACAGTTTCCCTCGGCCCTGAGCTTTCAGTGAACTGTTCCCCTAATTCAAATGAAAATGCATTTAAATACTTTTTTGAGCGTAAAAATTGAAAAAAAAAACGAATGTCGAACCATCGTTAAATTCAAATTAAGGCCGAGACGGCTGGATGTTGTTTATGAGGACTCTGCTTTGGGCAGCGAAATTTTGGTTGCACCGGCTTAGTTGACGGTGAACGTTCGGGACGTCCAAAAACAGCAATCACTACCGTATAGTGAAACACTTCACTATTACCCCTTACCACAAACACTTCGCTGAAACTGTATACACGTTTCGATAGCTAAGCTATCATCTTCAGCAGCAATACTGAACTTCAGTGCCACAGTATGGAGTACGTGATTTACTCAAATACTGTGGCACTACCGATAGTATCGCAAAAGTTCACCAAATAGTGGTAGACGACCATCGAATTAAGGTTAGAAAGATAGCAGAAGCTGTCGGAATCTGGGATATACTGACTGAAGATTTTTGTATGGCAGTTGAACATTTCCAAAGCCCAAAGTTTAATCGAAATAATTAGATGAAACTTGTGCATTCCCGAAGCCGAAGCGCACTCATTAAGTTTATTCTCGTGGATCGGTCACCAATAAACTTATGTTGTAAATCTGTTATGGAGATTGAGGGCATTTGCATGGGTGTAATGAGTACCTTTGAAAATTTCTAGAATAAAGAAGTCGGTTTATAATTTCGATTGTCAGTTCCGAATAAGTTCCCAGACTTTAAAAAAGGAGGTACATTTAAATAAATCAATAAAGAACAAGGAGGAGTTTCATATTTCTGTTGCAATTTTAAATCATGGTCAGCATCTGCAGGTATGAGAAAAAAGTCGAGTGAAATAAGTCGGTAACAAGATTATAATTTAAGTAGTTAAGCAAAAAACCGTAATGGCCATCCCCTTTTCGTGTTTACAACGACAATTCTCCAACTTCCACACGCAAACCCAAAAAGTTGGGAATATACCAACGTTAGCGTAATATTTCACCTAAAATGAGGCGTTTTGCGCTATCCAAAGAAATTCATACAGATTTCTATTAGTAATGACAATAACCATTATCACAATAAACCGAATCGTACATTTAAAATGTTAAAAAGATAAAAATCAAATTAAATCTAACAACCTCGAAGTAGAAAAGAGCTATCTAACCCCCTCCTTAATTCATTAGTAGCTGTATTACGTTAGAAGATTACCCCCAGCTTCGTGTGGAAAGTTCGCGTGAATTATGACCGTTACGCTGCAGCGAAATTAGTCCGAAGGTAAACTTTTCCGAGATGAAATATGCTCATTAGATGCCGCTACGCCTTTCGTTTGGCGGTAGTTTTCGGTTGGCAAATGGATCTTGACTGTGTATGTAGGTTGATTAACCAAATTATTTAGAAATAGAACTTTCCTACGCTGAATGATAATTCCCTGTAGAGATTTTAACGTATATTATTAGTTGTAAACGAATGGTTTCAGAATTATTGAGCGTAGATTAAGAATTGAATGAAATATCCCAATTGATGAGAGAAAGTATTGTAATCATTTCAACATTCTATTTTCTGCATATCGCTGATATTGCCGCAAATAGTCTTCTTTTTACAGGAAAGAGTGCTTAATATATTATGTAATCTCAAATACAAAAAATTTTGCAACGAACGTTGTGGGTCCAACATTTTATGATTTTGTTTTGAAAATTTAAGGTTAGCTTCACTAGCTGCGGTGCTCATGGATATGTTAGGAGGACAACCTGTTTCCAGCCAGTTTTAACTACAGCAACAAAGCGTAATTTGAAATAGTCCCAGCGCCGATCATGTTCTCGAGCCGTACCTTTTGGTAAAGATGGTAAATACCCTTAGATACACCCTCTGTTTAAAATCTTTCGACTAGCTGTAAAAATTTCACTGTTTCCGGATTATCTAAATCCAAATCCGGAAGCAAGGCTGACATATATAATTATCGCCCATTAGCTATTCTATCGAATATTTCCAAAGACGTTGAACAATGTTTATCTAACCAATACGATTACACTGGAAGCCAATGGGCTTCAACAAACCTGTGTCAATTTGCTTAGTTCTTGTTTCATGCCATGAATTCACGTGTGCTAAAGTTCCTTTGGTTTAGCGGCACACTTACTTATGTAATTTTGTATGTGTGGTTTGCTATTCTTCTTTGTTTCTAAAAGATCTCTTGGCTTCATAGTGTAGTGCTTTTTATGGATTGAAATAATGTTAATTGTTTTAAAAAATTCGATGCTCAACTATTTTCTCCTCCTCGAACAGATGGCATTTGTTCTCTTGAGAGGGTCCCAAAAAAATTCCGAGTGCGATTAGGGCCCTAACAGACTGTTTGCAAATTGTCAAACTGTCACGGTTGAGCGACAAAGTGCCCTTGGTTAAGCTAGATCAGTAGTCACCTTAGGCTTGCAACAGTGGTTAACAAGCAGGATTAGAAAATTTTGGACCCAGCGAAGTTTTCTAGAAAGGGTATCAACTATTTCCTTTCTTCAATGTTAATTTTTTTTGGGAATTTTCCAATTGTTTAATTTCATAGTTTTCCACACCTTTTTTGTTTGGTAGCGGAGTATATTCAGTTATAATGCTTTATGTAATACTTTGAACTGGAACTTGTTTAAGTTGGTGTTGCGTAATGTGTTCGATAGACTTAGGTTACGGTTTGTTGAATTAGAGAACTCTTAAAATACGAAAACTGAGTGGTTTAAAAAAATATATGATGTGCTGCAAAACATGGAAAACCTTCATAAAGAAGGTATTTTAAGATTACAACTAGTAATCTGCATACCTCTGTTCTGAATGGAAATAAACAAATAAATCATAAACGTACTTTTCCCGTTTTCCTTGTAATTCGTGGAATTTTTGAGGCATCTATTCATAACATTACAAAACAAACAATTTCAATAATAAAATACCAGATTCCAATATTGAATGAAGCTATATGTACGTCAACAGCTAATAAAAGCTCTGACAGTATTTATAATATTTCTAATTATATAGTAGCATATATACATAATTTTACGCGAAATATGGGTTTATTTCGTAAATCTTTTTATAGAGCTGACGTTAATAGGGAGGCCGCGTATGAAATACCATAATTCAAAATTTTGCGTATTATTGTAACAATCTAACGTGTTAATCATGTAGTAAAGCGTTAGTTTTGGGAACGCTTTAGTGTATGTTGCTTGCGCATGTAAACACATAAAATACCGAGCGGTTTTACGTTTGAGCAACATGTGTTTCAATATTATGCCGGGGAAGGCTTATTTGAGTTGGTCGACATTAAAAATAGACATTGGTCGAATTATAAGGTAAAGAATTCTATAAATAAATTGTTATGTGATGTGCATTTATGCAATATGGTTTTCTTCAAGCAACCAATCGTGATTTTCGACTTTTAATTGAAGAGTTTCTATGGAATTGTGTTCATTGTGTTGCGTTTTGGGCGTTTACATCTGAAGTGAACTAAATTCTAAAATTTATCAATTTTAGAATTTAGTTCTAAAGATACAAATTCTACAACCTTGTTTGTTATTAGAGACTCAAGGAAAGCAGAAGGGTACCATTGTTATTGTATATGAGAAGAAGTGCTTTTAGTAGTTCCGCAGATAGGAAAAGTGCAGAAAGTTGTTTAAAGAAATCGCACAAGCTAGTGATATTCTTCTCCGTTTTCTGGTGGAATTTCAGTAACGTCTTCCTCAGACCCTCAGACGTTACAGAAATCTCACCAAATGGAGAAGAAAATTATTTCATTCACTTCGTATAGACGGTACCCCTCCTCTAGAGCGAGCCCGAAAAAAAAAATTCTGCGTGGATGATTTTTTAATGATTGCGGTTAGGACCCTGACAGACTCTTTGTCAAGCTATATAAGTTTCCTGCCCCCTGTCTAGGCTGGGCAACGTGAATGCCTTCGCATAAGCTAGATCAGTAGTCATCTGGAAGACTTCTTGTTCGTCGCAGTGGTTAACGTAGTTTTCGGCAGAATTAAGAAATATACCAACTAAATGTTCTGGACCCAGCATAGGGTACCTCGCGCCGCTTTCAAGGAGAGCATCAGTCACTTTCTTCCTATTAATGCCAATGAGTCATTGTGTCCAGATGAAGATAATCTTACTATGTCTACCCAGAATATTAAAATGGTTTTAGTAGTTTGGAGTCTTTCACTAGAAGATATCAGTATCTCTGAGTAGTTGTAGTAGGAAGGAGTAGCCTTCATGAGAATTTCAAGAGCCAGTCTTGGAGTTGCACACAAATCACCAATGATCGTCGCTCTGGTCGCGCAGGTGAGTGGAATTGCAGATTTTGCTGCAACTCTGGACAGCAAGTTTAGATTTTTGATAATTATCGATAATTACACTTGAATCAAATGCTCCCACCTTGATTATTGCCATTTTCAGGCGCACATTCGATGCTGAAGATGCGCGCTTTTATTACAGGTTAGTTTTCAATCCCGCTTAAAGATACTCCTACAAGATGCTAAGAATTTAGTTCGCAACTAGCGTTAGTGAGATGTTAGTAGCCACAATAGACGTTTATGAATATGGACACCTTTAGTGCAATTTTAATATGATCTTAGTACGTACTAAATGCGACTATAAATAAGGTTGGGGTATTCTTCCGCAGATTGAATTCGCTTTACCAAATCATCCTATTTTCTTGAATTATACGTTGCAAAGTTCTAAAATTGAAGAAGATTGTTAATACTTCTGAAACCCAAAATGATTGCCTCAAGCAGTGTTCTAGCTTTTTTCCTGCAAAAAATACGAAAGAATAAGACACTACCTACTGGAAAATGGAAGACGCGGTAATGTTGTATGACCACTCCGAATATATTCAAAAGGTTATATTAGATCCAAAATAGGACGTTTTCTAGATAAGTCCCGTTCAATTTGGCAACTTTAGTTCTATCAATTGTTTTGTACGCGTTTTCTTTTTTTTTTCTTAGTTCTAAAAATAGGTTTTACCATGACTGCTTTTCCATTACCATACATCATAATTGTCCATTTTGGAACCTCATCATGTGGGAATGGCTTCGAGACAAAAAAATTTTTTCCGAGAAATAAAATTTTGTGACGAAACTTAGGTACTTCTTAAAATTTGACCACACCCACTATGTCCAAGTATATTGCACAATTTCAACATGAAGTTCTTTCATCGCCATTTATTTTGTTCAGCGTTATTTATTGTTAAATATTTAACTTGAAAAAAGCTATTCCAATTACCCCTCAGTATTTGCCAAAAGCGGATTCTTTTATGCATTCAAATAAGAAGCATTTCTGAACAAGCGTTACAAAAGAACATTAACAATATGAATAAATGATTCGTTTGAAATGCAATTACGGGAACGCCAAACGCTAGAATGGAATGGGAAATGAGCAAAGATTCTTGCTTAGTTAAGTTAAATTAAACGTTTTCAATTGTATAGAAGTAGAATCTCTTTTCTCGAGGATCCAAGCATTGTTCCCATATCTCCGTCCGACATGCCACGGCGAAGAATATTAATGGTTTCTTGTGAGATTTCGTTCTATTCTTCTTACGTTGCAACTCCGAATTCTTTCGTTGCGCTGGAGGTCTAGATTTTTTTCCCACGCAAGCGTTTCTTGAACGTACAATTTAATACGGGTTTGTTGAAAATTAGTTTCAGGTTTCAGATGTAAAGTTTATTCTCTAGTTTTGATTACGTAGACTTTCAGAAGAATACAAATGAATAGGACTTTTGGGAGTTGAAAACGTGGATATTTTCTAAAGACTAAAAATAAACATGAAAAATTGACAAACATTATTCTTATTGAAAGAAAGTACACACATGTGCCACCGTACAAAAAAGCTATTCATCGCAAAATTCGCATAGAGAGACGTATTTTTCTTGCCATCCATTTAGTGCTTTTTCAGGAACACATATAAACACTAACAAAATACAGGCCGTCAACCGAAATGTATACAAAAAAGACGTGACAGATCTATTTTTCTCCGGAAAGATTTTTTCCTTTCTAAAACACCTGCTAGCCTTTCGTCGAGGAAGTTTTTAGAAACGCCGATGCCTCTCGCATTACCTCACATATCTTATTTCCATTATGGGAAGTGCACACGCGAATAAAGGAGATAATTTTGAAGGTAGGCCTCCATGTATGTATATTATCGGAAAACATGTTAGCTACTCTGCGACAGAACTTTCACGATCCTTAGATTGAAACTGGAGATTGATGTACGGTATATTATAGACTTTAATGGCAAGGAAGGGAAGCCATTATTCATCTAGTATGGAAAGTTTTGTGCGAAACTAAAACTATCTATAACCTCGCTATTCTACAGCGGGAGAGTATTGATTGTATGGTTGAATGTTGTTCTAATAATGTAGACGAGGCATATGTGTTTGCAGAATGTTATTACTACATTGGTAATGGTGTGTATTACACATGATATAATGTAGACTATTATGGAAAAATAAATATTCTTTAGACCGGAATGTGTTGTTCTAAGGACTCTTACAAGGGAAGATTCACTTATCGGATTGAAACGTGGCAGATTTGTAGGACTCATCGAGTATTGTAAAATGCTGCTTTTCGTTTCTGCGGAACCTCACGTTTACAGGGGAAATTGCGACGATTTTCGGATTTTTACATTTTACGAACTAAAAAAAAATATCTTTAAATACGCCTTTTATGCGTCTATCAAAGCCATCTCTACCACAATACTTCCACTCCCTTACGGAGCTCTTTTCTACTTATTACGACATTGCTGGGTGGGGTCGCAGGTGTATTCTATTTGTTGTATCGTTAATTTATACCCCTGAAAAGACAGAGATGGACAGAGATAGAGAGGTCAATAAAAACACATTCAACAAAACACTCAGGTAAAAAGAAATAAGACTGGTTGGATCAGGAGTGGGAAATGAAAATAGAAAGATATGAAGGAAAAAGTTATTAGATTCGAACAAGGAGGTGGACAAAACCAAATATCAAGAACAAAGAAAAAAGATAAGAATAATGGAGAAAGAATATAAAAGAAAAAAAATTCTATAGAGGTGAGAGAATTCGGAAAGGTTACAATGCAAGGATAGTCCATTTCAAACAAAGAAAAAAAAATTAATTAGCGAGCAAAAGGAAGTGGCAGAAAGAGAAAGAATACTTTGAAGAGTTAGTAAAGGAAGGCGCAGGAGAAAGAAGAAACATATCCATAAGACGAAGTTGAAGAACCGACTAGAGAAGAAGTAAATAATATTATAAACTGAAAAAAAAAGAAAGCTCAATAACAGCCGAAAACATAAAGTGTGGCAGACCGTTGGTAAAATCAAAAATTTACTAAATAATAAAAGACATCTGGGCCCAGGAAGTAATGCCACAAACCTGGAATCATGCTTAAAAACTAGCACAGTCAATTGACTGTGCCAGTTATCGAGGGATTACTTTGTTGAAAGATACTATTAGCATAGCAAAATAGAAATTAAAAACAGAAAAATTAATCAAAGACTATCAGGTGGGGTTTCGGAAAACGAGGTCTGTAACGGATTAAATTTGTACATTAACATAATCCATGCTACGAATATAACATACCTGCATGCATGCTCTGGACTTGAAAAAGCGTACGACTCTATGAGTAGAAGAGGAGTAATTAAGGCTCTGTCCTGAGGCTAACTTTATTAAACGGATCGGACACACGGGTGATGAACCAAAAAACAAAGATAGAAACATGGATGAGGAAAGACGATTACAATGGGCAGAACGTTGGGAAAGAATCAAAGAGGAAAGGATAGTGAAACAATAGGTTAGACAGAACCGAAAAATAAAAGGAAGAAAGGAAGACCTAGAAGAAAATGGAGAGAAGAAACTAATAACAAATTAAAAACTTAAAGCAAGAGATAAGAAGCAACGAATTGTAACTCTTCATTGATGCTTTTGAAATTTTAGCGCTGAATCAATAGTAGTAGTGCTTGTTCAAGATTTTAATTTCCCGAATTATATTGACCCTAATTCCGATTACGACACAACTAAACACTTACATCTACGAGATCTATGCAATACTGCAATAATAACAGAAATGGTGACAACCATGCGCTGGGTCTAGTTTTTACTTCGGTAGAGTACAGGGTTAAGTTGCAACCTTCAATATGGAAACTTCTCCACACAGTAAACCGTTACTATTTGCACAAAATGCTTGCAAGAACGCAACCAACATTGGTCGAGCTGTTACGTCTATCATTAAACGAAATCTGAAAACAATGCTTATTATCACAAGAAATGAAATTCGAACGAAAGATGGAACATAACAAGGTTTAAAAATGTTAGAGCATTAGTTAAGCAGAAAATTCGGGAAGCATATAATTGGTAATTTCAAAAAGAGGAGTGGTGTTATTCTAATATCCAAGATGTTGGAAGGAAACAGTTTCATTTGTAGAAAAAAACATCGATAAAAATTGCAATTACTCACAACTTTGTTTCCCATCCATAAACAGAAATTGAGACATTTTGCATCGTCTCCTTGCTCCAAAGTATGATTCAAAACGGGTTTCAAGTCAAGCAAAAAAGATTTCTTTTTTTTAATTTTTTTTTTGTAAAATCGAAAATAGTTCATATACTTTGTTGGGTCGTCACTACGCGTAAAATAAATTTCCTTTTACGCGATTTTTAAATATGCCGAAATTTGTGGATTTTGAAACCTTACACATCATTTGATGTGGGTGCAATGAGGTGTTCGATCTGTTGCGCGGGAAGGTGTTTCTCTCTATGCCGGGTGTCGTAATTATCTCCAAATGCGTTAACTTGACTAATACAAATTCTCAACGGTTGCTGAGATAAGAACCAAAGCATTTCCCCGACTCCGCTTTCTAACGATTTTCCTCCTTTTAAAATCATTAAAAAAGTAGTCCCTGAACATCAATCAACACACGCAAAATATCCACAATATTTGCAGCATTGTGGGGGCTGATGCATTGTCGAGCCTACTTTGAAATCCGCATTGAATTTTCTCGATGTTCTTTAGCCTTGGGGCTGTTGGGATTTCCCAACAGTGGCCTCGCTATATTAGGAGTTACCTTCGTGTACAGCTATCATTCTTTCCTTTTATGTATATGAATTGCAGATTTTCTTCGTTTCTACAGCGAATGGATTTATGAGGAACCTTAAAGCAGGAATTGTTTGCCCCCTCGTGGCCACGTAGAAAGGTAAAAAAGAATTACACCGATTTTATACAGTTTTGCAGGATTTTCTCATTATTTTTTAATATATTTCGTGAATTAACCTGTTTTATAACCTTCCGAAAGAAAAGGAAAGTCCCGAATACAGCTTAAATGCGACAACCGAGATATAAACATTTTTCAGACGTAATACGAAACAAGAAAAGATGTTTTTTTATATAAATATTTGTGATATGAGGAAAGCCAACCCGGCTTTTTTGCGTATTAAGTCATGTCAAACAACTGCTACTGATATATACATCACATGGATATCTGCGGGCAACAAGAGCTTACTTTCAAAGGAACAACGGTAGAAAAAGTTGTGTTTACGACCCAAAACATCTCTCCGTTTATAGCTTGGCGTGGTCGTTTCAGCTTTGTATTATAAAAAAAAGCTTTTAGATCTTGTTTGTTACACATGCGGTTTATTTTGCCGCCATTACTCTTAATTATTTGCGCTGCCCGAAGGTATATGTTTTGTGAGGATTATTGAGAGGAAAACGCTTATATTCGTGTAATTTATTAAAGTAATCCGTTGGTTATTTCTTTGAAATGAACTCGACTTTCTCGTCAAATTTGGATTTACAGCTCACAAAATTCATAAATAAATTGTAAACTATTGCCTCGTGTTAACATGCTTAACAGATATTATTTCAAAATCTTTGAATTGAATAAATTTGATAGAATACCAGATGTATGTACCAAAACAACACAAAATAACAAACCAGCATGGTTTGCAATTGACGAAGGATTAAAGCAAGGAGGAGTATTAAGCCAGATTTTGTCCGATGTCCGATGTATAAAAGCAATATGCTACAAGAAACTAAGACCGGTTCAACTTGCCGATGATTTGGCGATACATGCGGAGAATGTGGCAGGACTTTAGTGACGGCGTTACTTCGGGAATTAATAGCGAACGCTTTCATGTACTCACATTCGAAGGAATATACTCCGTCTATCCTCGGCTTATCCGCTCGTTCTCAAATTGAGAATCGCTCTGCAAGTATTTCTACGTTAAATCGAGTTGCGGCTGCTTCGCCACGACCGCCAACCGTTACGACATTGTGCGGATATGAGTTGCGACACGAGATTCGTGACGGAGGTTTTATTGAAAAAGTTTTAGTGCGACGACAGTCTGTTTAGCCGGACAACGATGATGATATTGCGGTGCACGATTACTCCTCACGATTTAGTCGAGCGCTTTATTTCTACGAAGAGCTGTGTATGGGCTGAACGGGATGCTTACGTTTGCGGTTATCTTAATGATGATGCGGTTCAGTGCATGGATAAGTTTCGCCCTTTCTCTTTTGCCTTATGATGTAAATAGAATTGTATTTCTCGACGTTAGTTACTTAGAACTTTAGATTAAATAATAATCATAATGTTTATTGACGTCCAACAGGTGCAAGCCAATAGAAAGATACGGAAGAATAAATACAATGCAATACAAAAGAAAGAAACGCTAATTAAATTTTTTTTTATTTGATTTTTATTTTTTATTTGATCTTAGGTTGTTAATTAAGAATTGTTTCTTTTGCGATCATATTTTCTTTTGTCGCTATAGAAGAAGAATCTTTTATTTTCGGTATTTTATTTTATTTTATTCTTTTGGTTGATTGTTTTTTTTAACATTCTCAAGCTTATCTGTAAAGGATTTCATGTATTTTAAAACGTTTATTTTTTTCTCTAAATTATGATTCTAGTGGTTTGTTTTGCTTGTAGACCTTTTGTTATTCTTACTTAATCATCTTGCTCCAATTGAAAGCAAGGAAAATGAGATTACCATATAATAGATAATTTAGAGAAAAAAATGTTTTAAAATACATAAAATTTTTTACAGATAAGCTTGAGAATGTTGAAAAAAATAACCACCAAGAATAAAAATATACAAAATAAAAGAATTTTCTTTTATACCCATAAAAAAAAAGAATTAAGCCTACAGTCCCAAACAAAGCTTCATATTTTAAAAGCATCGAGAAATGTTGTTTCCCAATCCGGTCTTCATTGCAATGGTTGAACACTTCGTAATGTTCATCTTGGCTTGCGGTGGCCTGAAGATACTCCACGCCTCACACGCTCCTGGAGTTTAGACGACGTGGGGCATGGAATGTGATTCTCAATTATCTTGTAGCAAGATCACATCATTTTTAGGCGAATGTTGTGCATATTATTTAACATCATTAGCCAGCCATTGGGCAATTAAGGAGAGATCGTTTATGAAGAGAGATCGAATAAGACAGGGCTCATTGAATCTTGCGGGATCCCTGTATGTAAGACGAATGTCTTGAATGCAATGTCGTTGTAGGAAATACAACACGATAACTTAGATACGACATTAGTAGGCCAATTAGCAGATGAAGAGAGATGATCAAATTCAACCGATAGTGGCAAAAAAAGATAGCATTAGCACAGTGCATTGCAATTTTCTTCATATTTATTTCAGACCAATAATTTAGGAAGCTTTTACATTAGAAATTGAACTTTTAAAGTTTTCGAAAATGTACAGGCTGTTTCATTAAAAAGGTGATAAACTTTGATATTTTACAGTGACATATTATTAAATAGTAATAATAATAATAAATGGCTTTATTGAACCCAATGCACAAATATAACAATGAAATAAAGCTGCGATAAGCAACTACAAAAAGCAAATGAAATTGGCGAAGCAGAGTCGCAGCAAAATTTATTCAGCTCTGCCCGTGCTTAGCCACGTTACATATAATATTGTAGTAACATAGTTGCGCATGCGTTGCAAGATACTTTTGAAAATTTCAGCCAGGTTGGACGCTCAATTGTTGCTTAGAGGTCGATGTCGGTGTTTCTGTGAAAATGCAGAAAGTTGCCGTTATTAAATCCTTCCAATCGCAAGGCAAACGATGGACGTTGTTTATGGGAACTCTGCATCATTTGCTACAGTGAAATTTTGGGCAGATGAATTTAAACGTGATGGATGATGATGGGCATTTGGGACAGCCGAAAACTCCAACCATTACCGATAACATCGGAAAAGTTCACCAACTGTCGAGTTAAGGTTGGAGAGATAACGAAGGCTGTGGGCATCTCTAAAGAACGTGTTTATTATATATTGACTAAACATTCGGGCATTTTTCATGCCCAAAAAAAAAACGCATTCGAATAAATGAAACGATGGCGACTGTTTTGTAAGATGGTCATGGAGTTGTATTATTCAATCATCCTGAAAAAGGAAAACCCATTACGTTTGACGATTTCTAAAATTATACCCCGTTTCGTCTGAATTTTGTATTGCCCTTGACGTGATTTAATTCCTCCGTAGCTCAAATGGGTTATAAATTCTTTGAATCTGGTGCTTGTTTCGTTTGTCCAATATAGGCTGTATCGAAGTCACTCTATGCGGTTTTATCAATTCCTAACCTTTCCTTCGTATCTGGTCTTCCTTTTTAGTGTCGATTTCCTTTCAATAGATGTCTCTTTCCAATTTTTTCTCGTTTCTGATTACTAAGAAATTACTAAGGAATGAAGTTGGTTGTTCAAATGTTCCTCTAATGTATCTTTAACAGAATCCAATTCTCGAAACAATTGTTGCGATGTCAGCGTTTATAGTCAGTGTTTGTCCTTGCTACAACTGGGGATACCTTGTATATGAAAACCGAGCTGTTATACCACTCATAAAAATGAAAGGGAATTAATGCTTGAAAGTTGCTGCAATATATTAAAAAACAAATTTTAACAACGCAAATAAAAAACAAGAAAGAAAAAACGCCTGGAGCAATTCCAAACTAAGGATTATTTTATATGCATGGCCACACAGAAGTTTAATTCCAAAAACCGTGTTTCTCGTTTAAATATCAAACCTTCACAAGCCCAACATAAAGCCGGACATAAAAGCCGACGTAAATCCTTTATTTATTAAGTTTCACGTGCCTCTATTCTCGTTGCGTTAAACGGATTTCAATTTCGACATCCACATTTGTCTGTCTGTCCATTTATAACGTACGCTCGCACATATTGTTTGGTTTTCATCACAAACGAAAATGCAAAAATAATGTTTTTCGATCACTTCGGCGTAACATGTTTACATGATTTCGTTATTTGTTTCTCTTATCGACATGGAGTATCTGTTTGTACCACATCTTCTTTAATATTTTACATAAATTGTTTATTACACTCGAAATTTGCTCAAAAACGGTACGATTTGTATTCTGTAATTCTGTAATTTGCTCATGGTTTTTAGTTGTTCACGTTTGAACAATTTTCAAACAGAATTGTCTTTGAAAGCCTGATTTAAGTGACTTAATTCTTTTTAGGGAATATTGACGAAAATTGACGTGAATTGAAGGATGGTATCCAGAAATGTAACGTGTACGTTGTTTCTTTTTTTTTTCTTTCTTTAAAATAAAAATAAAAAAAAGAAAATATTGTACCTTCTTTCTTTTTTTCTCTTTCTTTAAAATAAAAATAATAAAAAAAAGAAAATATTGTACCTTCTTTCTTTTTTTCTCTTTCTTTAAAATAAAAATAATAAAAAAAAAATATTGTACCTTCTTTCTTTTTTTCTCTTTCTTTAAAATAAAAAAATTAAAAAAAAGAAAATATTGTACCTTCTGGATATTTTTATCCCGTAATTCGAAAAAGCACGTTTTATTTATTATTAAATTCTGGTAATTACTGTCATCCTGCGTTGAAAAATTAGAAATAGTCGTCTACGTAATCATCTAATTAGATAAATTTTATTTCCTCCCGAATTCCGGCAACTCCGCAACCGTTAAACCAATCGAAATCGTATAATTTAACGTGACGGGACGGAACCGAAATGGGATAGCGGTTGACTCGTCGCTCTAATATCGTTCGACACCACGTCGAAGTTGGAAATACGACCGCGATGGCACGCTGTGCTCCAAGGAGAATTCGATTCGTACGATGCGAATTAATTAGTCGAACTTTATTTACATGAGGGAGACGCCTCGAAAGGATTAGCGAATTAAATTAAACCGAATTCGGGGGCAAAAAAATGTTTAAGACGGAAGATATAGTTCGTGACGTTCACGTCCTAATTAAAATTCACAAGCTACGTGTTTCTTTGATGGTCCGTAAATCTTCTGAGGGCTTTCGCAGGATTGTCCGCACAAAGAAAGGTGTGAAGCTTGCGGGCGCTTTGTTCTTTATCGGATAGGCGTGAAAATGGAACGGAGGCAGTGGTGGCAATTCTAGGAGGAATAGTACAATAGTAGGGAAGCAAATTTAATAAGCTTAATTAAGAAATAGGGCAAAAAAAGGTGAACCTGTTTGTAATTTTGTATAGACTAAAAGAAAGGAACTTTTAATTATATGTTTTTTTAAATTTTTATAACAGACGAACACGTAATAATAACAAAAGAGTATTAACCACGCAATACATCAAAGGCAAATTAAATATTCAATAGGAAACTGCTGTAATGTTGGTGAAATAGCGAATGCGAAGCGACCCCGATGTTTGAAATAATTCCACCGATACATGATATTTATTGTACAAGCTCAATATTCTGGGAAAAGTGAACGGATTCGTGATATACATCGATACATTTAAGCCAATATCAGAGAGTAAATTCCGCCTCACTGCCAAAGAAAGCCTTACTGTGTGGGCTGTGGCCCCGTCCTGCTGAAACCAGATATCTCCCTGCTCTTCCTGCCCTAACCCTTCTAATTCGGGTAAGAAAAAATCCTGGATCATGGTTAGGTAACGTGTAAGAGTGACTGTAACCGGTCGATCATTTTCTTCAAAAAAGTAAAGGCCGCTGATACTAATTCTTGATCTTCCTGGGATTCGTAGCAAGCATGTTTTCGCTAGCGAGTTGTAATTTTATAGGTGCGTAAATGGGGATGTTAAATTAACGATTCGTCAAACGGAACGTAAGGGCACCTATCTATTTCCGAATTGAACGCCTGGAAGCTTGTTGAATTGCGGCTCGAACCCTCTCGATGTTTTCTGGGGTGGAGAATTCGATTTTCGATCGGGGATTTGGCCGCGGGCGGGGGGGGGGGGGGCGATATTGAACCTTAATACCTATAATAGCAAGGACTGTGGCGTAGTGTGGTAAACAACACATAAGTATCGTTGTTTACTTAAAGGTACGTTACACGCGGACGATCTAGCGGGCGTTCGACAAATTGATGTGTACACAAAAAACACGTTGTTCAACGGACCACTCCGTCACATGGCTGTGACTGAAACCGCGTGGAACATAAACTTCCCATCCCCCTCTTTCGAACCACACCATTTTCAGCCTTCTAGGACCGTTAGGAAGGGAGTAACTCTGCCCTTTTAAAATCCATGCGTCTGCCGCGTGCCACCTTGTACAAGGAGGGACATAATTTTTATAAGCTCGTTACGTGTAGTTCATGTGCTTGATGATTTTTTTTGTGTATTTAAAATAGCAGGACTCCAAACAGTATATACCAAATTTACAAGCCTTCCATGACAAGATATAGATTCTCGTCGGTAAATGGTCGGTAAAAGGTAAATGGCCTCTAGTACGAAACAAATATTATTAAATACCTTACGGTAAAAGGCACCTTTTAGAGAATTTCAATTTAAAATCTTTACCATTTGGAATAACCATTCTCCGAGCGACCTTTGCTCACAAAATTTTAAATACTCCTTGTTTCGAAAAATAAAACAAGCGGCTTTAGCTCCGTTCGAAATTCCTAAGGTACGACGTTAAGATAATTGAAGAAGAAAGCCATTAAACGAACAATAACGAAATATTACGCGGGTGGAGCTGTAGTAGACGTGTAATTGAAATGTCACATCATAAAGGAGGTAGTTGTGGCCATTTTCCAGCGAACGCTCATTCGAACTCGCTTATGCTAGAAGCGGCGTTTAATTGTAAATGGAGACAAGTAAAACAGTGAGCGCGCGTGTTATTTGTCGAGATTTCATAAAGCGACTTCGAAGACTGTATTAAAAAGCGACAGGCGGGGTTGAACCGTCGAAATAGATAGAATACGTCTAAATACGTATTTTGCATTGAAGTTTTAGTAATTTATTACTAAAGACGTCGTAGGTTGCAGAAAGCAATTATTAACTTGCTGAATGTAGTTTCTTCTTTGTTGCGAAATAACTATTACTTTTGATTTATGTTGAAATGGTATAACTATATCCATAACTATACATTAACTTGTAGTTATTAAACCCGCGATGCAACTTTTAATTAAAAAAAGTTTGCTGTAAATTTTCTATTTTTGCCGTCCAAACACCCTAAAATAAGACAGGCGAAAAATTCGGAAAGATAGACGAAGGAGTCTCTTGTTATTGTAGTACGAAACATAAGACATGTGTGCAAGGATCCGTTCTCTCTATTCGCCCGATTTGTGTTCTTCTTTATGTAAAGTCGCCAATTCTCACGTTCTTGATCGATTGTAGGTTAGGTCTAATGTAAATTTTGCCCGGTTTCGTTTATGTGTTGTACTACACTTGGCGATTCTATCCTACCAAATCGATAAGACTTAATGCCTTCCTTGAATCTTGTCCCTATTGCTTTTTCCGTTTGACAAATGTAGGCTTTATCAGACTCACTACATGCAATTTTATAAATTCCCGACCCTTTCTTCATGAGAAACATACGTTCATATCTTAACCTCTAAAAACATTACTAATACATGTTGTCTTTAATATGTTGGATTTTCTTAAGAATGCGATCGAAATCTGTAGAATCCTTGTAAGTAGCTCTATTTTTTGTCTATTTATTGTAATTCTTCTGCAACACACAAAACCCAAAACAAACAAACAAAAAAAAAACAAAAAACAGCAGCTCAACGAAGGACCAGTTTTTAATAATGCCTAGCATTCCCGTTTTATTTACAAAAAAATCATCTGACCCTTTTGGTAGGTATGTGCCTATAGTAAATATTTCCTTGGAACGGCATTTTTATGAGATTCCATCGTAAATAAAACCGTTGAGGTAATTAAACCTGTAGTTCGTCATAAATTTTTTATGCTCCACGTAATAAACTACTATTTCTCATTTTCCTCTATAAAAATTGCCTGCCCTGAAGGGCTATATGAAGCGCATAAATCATTTCATACGTGTGCTTCCGCTGCGTACAACTTCATCTCTGCAAAAAATTACGCCGACGCGACGACTGGATGAGCTGGGTAGCACGCGATGTTTAAGCTTTTTAATTAAATTTTAATTTTAACACATTGCTCTTGTATTTATAACTTTTCTATGCCATAAATTTCAAAATATCTCGCCAAATGTGCGAGTACATTAAAAGGATTGCATTATATCTTATTTTTAAAATGAAAGCTGTACATAAAATGAATTCACTTATTGTCGCTTGGATTAGGTTTTAATTCCAGAAGGAATGCGAAGAATTTGGACTATTTTCATCGCGTGATAGGATCTGAATAACCCACGAATGGCTTGGGCATGTCTCATGTTTATGACACTCCTATGTGGAATCTGATTGTTACTAAACTTGTTTTTATGATTAAGTTCCTAATAAGGAAATTAAAACCTTCCAATAACATTTTTGGTCAATTCTAGAAGAAGAAATAGAAGAAAATTTTCCTGAGAATGATTGTTCAGTTTTGGTAAACGGATTTTCATAGTTATGAAATGGTGAAAAATCTCTAGTTGTTTCTGTGTTTTCAATTTGACTTCAAGCAGACATAATCGAACGTGCACGTGCAAAAAGAACTTTTCCTCAACCTTCTTGAATGGTGCTCAAGCAATTGAAGAAAGAGTATCCTACATCTCACTGATATTTTAGAATCTAGAAGGAAGACTTGATGCAAAACATAGCGGGCGAACCTCAAACAAGCATTCTTACTCCAATCCTTTGTTTGCTACAAGACTATTAAAAATACTTTAGAAAGAATTTGAAGCAATAGTTACATAGACTAGCCATTAGAAGATCAAACTCACTGAACACATAGATTTAACCAAAAATAAATATTTACAGCTAGATCCTGAAAATGGTGTAGATTTATGGTATCCAACTCTGGAGGCTATGCTAGATTATCCATTCGGATCTTTTAAAGAAAGTTAATAATCCATGTAATCTCTGTATGAGGAGGCAAATAAAGAAAAGAGGGTCCAAATCCCCCAAAATTCTTCAATAAATAATTATCGGCTTTAAGCTGTCCATAGCTCGTCCTCAGCTCCTGCTGAAAGCCATCCATAAAATTATTATTTAGACCATCTTGTACCTCCTAAGGAAACTAAAAGTGGCGTTCACATAGGGTAGTGCAAGATCAGTGTAAGATTTAGTGCGAAATATTGCAATAATGTTGTCGATTGCTTTACCATAACGCAATGAATCATGACACACAAATCGCAGAAAATATGCATCGAAATTGACATTGACATTGATAAACCGACATGAATTGCAGGTTTGCTGCCTTCCGCGCTGTGATTGATTGGATGCAATGATGCAGCAACGAGTGCACCGTTTTGCACTACACTAATTCTGAATTCTATACAACATCGCTATTTGAACGGTCGTATATAATTTCAATGTGCAAACGTTGGCATTGCACCTTACTTCTTGCATCAGTGAAAGCAGCTTAACAGGTTTACCAGTAAAGATATGGATCAAACTTGGTTTTCGTGTCAATGCAGAGGCGCTTGAGTTGCTAGACGATTAGCACCATACCTATTGATTAAACAAAACTAAACTGTTTGATCCCGTATAATGTTTGTTATTTTCCAACAAACACACGTTAACATAAATAACTCATATACCAATAGAGACTCAACAAATGCTGTCCACATTTCCTTATTAGTTGAACATTTAACACATTACGTTTGATATCTGCAACTAATTTGTTGTTACTTAAAATTAGTGGCACCCCGCAATTAATTAACATCTTGAATAGTACGAGATTACAGTATTAATTCGAATTAACTCCTAACGATGTCTTATAGCAGTGTATTCGCTGCTCGGGGTTCTAAAGTGAGATTAGTTTCAGATAAACGGTATTAGACAAGTTCTTTTACTCCATTAAGCCCGGACATTCTACAAATTGTTATGAATGCAGCTCGGTAAAGGCGACGAAGATCTCTTTCCCCTTTTGAAATAAAATAATTTACGAGTTCGTTCCCATCAAAGAACACATCTTTCAGCGTAAAGTTATAAATTTGCGGCTAGTACATTTATTTTATAGCTAATGTTTAAGCAATTTGCAAGAATTTTATGTTCTAAACCCACCAGCAGCACTTTATATCTTTAAGACCTTAGAGGCAACTAAATAACAAATTTTATGTAATTCGTGTGACTAGTTATAAAGTTGTAGTATGTCAAATGAAGCACTAAGTTATAATTGAGTTCGGTTCCATGATTGTTCATTTGTAATTGGATAGCATTTGTTGCGTGGCTCGAAATACGTCAAATCATCACATGTATTATTATTATTATAAATGAACTAGTTGTTTAGATGCAATTGTGTGTAATGGAAATTCTATACCGCTCCGCTCGCGTAGGAATCAATTAACGATTACATAAAGCATATTACTTCATGGTTATGGAATCATGTTTTCACGTGGAACTATTTTATATTGGCATTTACCAATATCGTAACTCTTACCGTTGTGGTAACTGAATTTGAACGAAATAGAACGATAGGTGGAAAAAACAAGTGATTTAATCTAGAGTTTGAAGCTTTCATTATCAGAGGTGGCGTGTTCTTTTAATAAGTAATGGATCCTATAATTGTCTGAATGATGACTGAATTATTAAAAAGGTATCTCTTTTAAATTTCGGACATTTATCATTGAGAGCTATTTTCGTAATGAACCAAATTAACTTAATGGGAAAGGATGAATTTCGTCTTCAGTTTCCATATTTTCCAGTATCATATGTTGATTTATATCAACAAATTGTGCGTTGCGTTGCTGAACTTCGCCAAATTGGCGCAATAAGATGCTCACGCACCAGTGGTAGACTTAAGAAAATAGCTACTGAAACCATTGCGGATGTGAGGATGTATGTAGATCATTCACTTAAAAACTAAATTAGAAACCTCTCACAGGAGGCTGATTTGTCATATGGTACCTTACTTCCTCAAATTCGTGTTGTACAAGAACTCTAGCTCACTGATTACGTAGTGGGAGTTCAATACTGCAATTGGTTTGAAAATCATATAAATCATGATAATATGACAAATCCTTCTTCTCGGACGAAGCTTGGTTCCAATTTAATGGTTTTATTAACAAACAAGCCATGTGTTTATGGTCCAGGGAAAACCCTTATCTTATCATACAGAATCTGCTGCAGTCCGAAAAAGTTGTTGTTTGGATTGCAGCTTCATGGAGAAGAATTACCTACTGGTTCAGAACTAAGTGATATTTTCAACAAGACAATGCCACAGCTCAAAAAACACAAATAATCAACCTCTTTAGAGACCTTCCTCAACATTTTCCTGATCTAACAATTTTAAACCATTTTGTTTTGCGACTCCTAAAAAATACAGACCCAACACATCCAACACACCTAACACAACAAGAACTTAGAGAAGCAATTAAAAATATGTGTGACACGATAACGCCTCAACACCTCGTCAACGCATTTAGCAACATGAAACGACGAAGATGTCTACTGAATCCCTTTGAGCTAAATTGCTAAATTCTTCTTTCATTTTTACTATTGGCCACCTCGACTACGCTACGTAGCGCCTACAGATTTTCGCAAATGTATAAAAAGTAATGAATTGAATCTAAAGCACGAAAGAAGATGTAACTTCATTCTCTGCGCAAGATAGATTGTGCAATACTTCTTCCGGGAGGCGCTTGCATAAAGATGATAAAGAAGAATTCAATCTGTTTTCCTGCCACTCTCTGACATTTACTAATACGTAAGTGACTAACGAAAGAACACAAGTTTTGTCAACCAAACGCTATAAAACAAAAGATAAAAATTCTCTGGAAGAAACAAAAGCGTATTCGCAGAATTCTTGTGGTTTTTTGATGAAATTGTCACGGCAGTTGAGAAACATTTGAACGCAAAAAAGATCTCATTACGCGCTTTTCTGCTGTTAGATCCATCTGCGGATGAACTAAATAAGGAGCAAATAAAAACAATATTGCTTCCACCTATCTGTCCAACCCATGAAACAGGGCGTTATTGAATGGTTGAAGAACAGATATTGTCGAAAATATGTTGACACCATTTTAGAAAAAAGGTCACAGCCTTCGACCTTTTTGAGGCAATGAAAGTTTTGACCATTAGTGATGCGATTTACACTGTTGCAGCAGCAGCACAGACCCTGTGCAATCCATCATTAAATTTGGGAAGGTTGAAATACAACATTTTTAATAAAGTAATTTTCCTTCTATTTACATAAATTTTCTTTAACTTAAGCGCCGTTTTTTTTTTAATTTTAAATTATGCAAGTACAAAATGAATTAACTTGACCCTTGGTTGAAGCTATTAGTTACTACAAAAGCTACCTCTATTTATAGAAAGGTAAACGAAAGGAAACCTAGGAGTTTATACAGACGGCCTAAACAAATACATTCAAAAAACATCAGCTGGAACAAGACTACATTGTTTGTACAGGAAATGCTATATTACGCCAGAGGCTTCCCAAAACCTTCAAACCATTAAACGTACTTATATGAGACAGTTAGGAAAGCTGTTGTTTGGCTTTCCTTATTTAAAGTAATAAAAGCTTTAATTTTGATTTAAAATCTATTATTATAAAAGAAGTTAAATAATATAATACTTACAGATAGAAATGAAATTGGCTACAAGACGTACAAATTTAGTATAAAAACTATTGTTTTGAGTTATAGTTTCTGCTGTTCTAATGAAACAAAAGATTCTGAAAAAGCACCAATACTCGTGAAAATCGAATCAAAGCCAACGAATAAAACATTGATCGTTTTGCAACTATTCCCATTTAAAACTGAAAGATTGGCGCGTTAAAAGTGCGATGAACACGTGCTTCTACGTACTCGAGGGAAAGCTCCCGACGATGCAGTCGATTCTTGCGGAAGGTCGCGCAAAACTAAGCGAACGAAACCGGCGTCCTTCCAACGTTAATGTTCGCGTCGGAAGAGTCGTCGTCTCGGCGCATGGTTACGCTTCAGGTGGTTGTTTTTTAGCGGCCGACGAGGAGAGGATGCTTCGACGGTTAGAGGTTGCCAGAGCAATCTCGCTTTTACTGTGACTACCATGTGGATGGTCCTATTCATCGAACGTATAGTGGAAGTTGGCGTAATTTCTATATATTATCCTTTGGAGCAAGATGTTGGTTCTCAAATGAACGACCGAGATTCTCGATAGATAAATGTCGCATATTCTTGAGGTTGGAAAATCCAACGGAATTCCCCCTGTTAAATTCAACTTAATCTAGTTTTATTTTCTTTGGGTTTTCCGATTTATATATTTTTTGTTTTTTCAATAAAATTGCTGTATATTACATTATATTTCGTCAGTATGTTGGCGGATGATGCAATGGTGGTTATCCAAAAAAGAGTTATTGAACCAGACTATAGTAAATGAAATAACTTTATTGAATAACCGGCTTCAATGAAATAAGTTAGCACTAAATATTGACAAAACAAACTTAATAAAATATATTCTACAAAATACAAAAAAACTGGACAGCACACGCCTAACTTCAACAGAACACTCCAGGTTTATCGGAAATTGATTAATAGAATAATAGAAATAGATTACCGCTTAAACTAGAAAGATCCTGTTGTTGCACTAATAACTAAATTATCTGGAATGGTGTGCGTCCTGCGTACGATTTCTCTTCAAGTAAATATATGGTGTGCATATCATGCTTACGTGTATTCTTTGATTTCTTATGTAATTATCTTCTGGGGCAATTCTCCAATTCTTTTAGAAGCCAAAGGGATAGTAGAAATGTCTTTCGGGTGATGTCGCATAGGTAAAATTTTACTTGACGTTTCGCTGGCCATGCTGTCAGCTTCTTCAGAAGATTTCTAAAGTCTTTAGAAATCTTCTGAAGAAGCTGACAGCATGGTCAGCAAAATGTCAAGTAAAATTTTAACTACGCGACATCACCCGAAAGACATTTCTACTATGGATTACGGTCGTGAAAGCCTACACTCAACTATTAGCCAAAGGGATATTTGTGTTCCTGAAGTCGTTTCTCCGAAGTATCTTCAATTTTGAAAAAGAGGGAAGGTTGTGGACCGGTATTTACTAAGTATAAAATACTCACATTATGTTTTTGCAAAAAAGCCCTAGAGTGAGTTTCTAATCCAATATAAAGGTAAACATCGCTACAATATTCGCAATTGTGTAAAAGCAACTTAAGAATTTCACAAAGTTCACAAGGGGCTGTAATACAAATGGTAAAGGTATATATTCAACTTCCACATGGCTCGGTTAGGAAATAATTCCAACCACAAATTCTAGTTTAAAAAACCTTATAACGTGTCTGATAAAAATGCGAAAACCCTTTGCTTGCCTCTGATTCCCGTTCGCACGTGTGCCTCCGAGTGTGGGACGTACCCTTGAAATCATGGCGAATTTTTCACAACCCTTTCACTAAGCGGTTGAAAAGTATATTACGTCCCGTATGGAGGTGATAAGTTCGTGCACGGAATGACGTGTATTTTAAATTCGCTAACGCCCTTCACACTTTCAAGCTACCGTTCGCATACGCGAGGGCTAGTTGACTGAGGTTGACTGAGAAAGTATGAAGTTACCGGTGCCTTTGTTGGTTGCTCCTTTACAGGGATGATATATTGTATCTTTTTAAGGTATTGTGCAAGTACCCTTGAAAGGGTGGACTCTTTCATTTTAGTGTATAAGTTGTTCTTTAATTTAAGCGTAAATAAAATAAAGAAGCTTTATTTGGTTTCCATTCATGCACTTACTTTCTACTTGATAAATTATCCACATTTGTTCAAATTAGAAAAATTAGAAATTGCTTCTGAGAAAAATGATGGAGAAACGATGACCGATCCATTTAAATAGCTGAAACTTTCAATAAAGTATTTATTGAAATTGAGTCGGTTAATTATATTGCTTCAAGAATTTCTGGTAGTGGCTGCTGCTGTAGTAGCGGTACACCCCGTTGGGTTGTCACCACACTAAAACAAAACAAAATACTAAGTGAATAGGAAAGCGCATAAATCCGGTAATGTTTACGAAATTCTTGAAAAATTACATTGTTAACGACAGCATTTCTCTAGCCTGAATAAACTGGCCTCCATTTGCATTAAAATGACGCCAGCTTCTCTTTCGCATCAGAGTCGCCACCTTCGCCGCTACGTAGGCAGGTGGGAGATACCTCTATGTATATAACATCCAAACTAATTATTATCCTCTGTAATATTATTACTACTTTTTCTAGTGGAATGTAGCAAAAAACAATAAATAATAACATTGAATAAAATTTTACTGCTTTAATTACTATCGATGAAACGTTGTTTTTTTTTGGCGGTCCTCGCTTTACCATTACTCATTTATTATTCTTGTTTATGCTCCTGACATATCCGGCGCTACGTTTTATATTAATGGATCGAAATAAATATCGAAATGCATGCGCGCGATGGCAGTAAAAAAGGTATCTATTATTCACGTAATTCCGGACAATAAATCGGAACCGGGAAACGCACGAAGCACAAGATTTACCATCCGAGTATTACAACGGTATGCAACGCGCTAAAAAATACGCCAACGCCAACTAAATGAAGTATTGTGTTTGAATGCAGGCGAATATATTCTAAGGCCTAAGGCTTTAATTATGAACAATTACATAATAACAGTAAAGTTGTTTACGTAAATGCTGTGACATTGGTGGTGCTGTCGATAAGGCCGTACCTATAAATTATAATCATCTACATAACGTGCAACGCCTTCCCATCTAGAATGAGAAATCCCTTGCAACGAATGAAATAGTTTCAATCACAAACAGCAGCAGAGCACTGAACCGTTTACACATATATTGAAGCTACACTACAGCATATCGGCTGCGTTTTATTCCCCCAAATGCAATATCCTTGCTGAAGTATTCATTGGCGGTAACTTTACTCGCAGCACCCGACAAAAGCAATCATGATGAATCCAGGTTTTATTTGAGCTAAACCAAATAGAGAGCACCAAAGGCCACATCCCTATTAATATATGGGGAGTAATCGCCATGGGGAATAAATTTCCTTTAGTTGAAAGCGTTGTTTTTGTATTCCATTTTTGTTTTTACAAAACCACGAACATACAAGAATACATCGGCCGTAATTAAAGATGCATCAGCAAAAAATTTTTGGGAAATGTTATTTAATATCAAAAGTGCGTGTACTATTTATA
>LR736865.1:5143108-5167095 GCA_902654985.2 Oryctes borbonicus
TCCAACAATAACACAACATAAATTAACCTACAGATAGAATTACGATTTTTAATAAGTTAATAAAAAAAAAAACCTTGTAAAGGAATACTCGTACCGCGGTACGAATTCAACTTTAGATTACTTCGACATACTCGAGCTTAGATCGGATGACATGAGGGTCTAACGGAACGCCGCGGATAGGAACAAACATCCACGACGTAATCGGATAAAAGCTAAGCTTTCGTTAACCTCGTGACATTTAGCTAGGCTAAAACTCATCTCCTCTAAATAAATATGGATCAATATCTCTTCCATAACGGGGTGTGTTGAATGACATGAGTCAATAAATTAATGGGTGTAACGTTTCCAGTTCGGATTTTAGTAATGATCATTCATTTTCGCTCGTATAATATGAATGAAAGGCTGTTTGTTTTTCATTTGGGGATTGTATTCGCTTTAGTGCAGATACCGTGCGCGTGAGGGAGGTCTAACAAAGGTAATTTGAGTTTATCAACTATAACGGTGCCGATGAGATGCTCAAACGAGGGAAACTGCCAAAACGAGAAAGACTATGTAACCTCCAGCGAACATGCATTTCAAGGTATGAGGGTCTTATCTGCATTGCGATCATTTAAATAGGAACCTACGGTTTTAATCGTATCGTACTGTATGTTGACGAAATGTTTTCATTTCGTTTCCTAATTCTAAATTATTGAGTTGTTTTGTATCATTTTCATCTGTGTGATATGATCTTGACGTTATACTACGTAGAGTCCGAATATACAAAATATTGTAAAAAAAATGTGTAGCGATGGCACAACGGATTCTTTTATGTTTGTGCAAAGAGCTCCATAGCTTTATTACTATCACCCCCTCGTCGTGTGATGAGAGAGAAATGTATCACCTGTGCAGTAAATCGCAAATCCGGTAGTGGTGGACTCAAGAAAAAAACTGCCGTACAAAAGGTAAAATCTAAGTTAAATAATAATACACAAAATAATAACATAATAAAAGATAAAGATATAAATAAAACTTTAGTGTAAATAAAATATTTGTATAAATAAAAAGTTTAAATAAGTAAAATAAGTAAACCCATATATGGACAAAATACAACATTAAATAAGTAAATGGTAATAATGAAGAAATAAGTGTTAGCTACTGAGAAACTCGGCCACACTATAAAATAATTTGTTACGTAGATATACCCCGAGTTTATTTTTAAACTGGCGAAGTGTTACGCAGGCTTTGAGATCATGTGGAAGACTGTTATAATATTGAATGGCTCTATAGTGAGGACTCCCCTCAAATAGAGTTGTCCTATGTCGAGGAACGTTCAAATTACACGTGCCACGAGCCACACTATTGCATCATACACATCTCGGTTAAAGATAAATTTTCGCTCGTTTTTCTTGTAAAACAGTAAGATCTCCAGAATGTATAATGAGGGTAGAGGGAGTATATTTAATTGCCTAAAGCAAGGCCTGCATGAGGTTACTTGAGAGACCCCCGTCATACACCTCACAACCCTCTTCTGAAGGACAAATAAGTCATTGCCCTTCTTTGAAAGAACCCCAGAAGATTAGGCCATATCTCATCCTTGATTCGATATAAGCGAAGTAAAACATTCTCACAGAATCTAAATTAACACTTTTTTGCAGTTGTCGTATGCCGTATAATCCCGTGGACAATCTACGCCCCAACTCATCGCAGTGTACTTGCCATTTAAGATGTGCATCCACAGTCATTCCCAAAAAACTTACAGACGCGCATTCCATTAGGGATTTATCTTTAAAGGGAACATAAAAACTAGATAAAGCAGGCAACGCTGGTTTAAATCGTATTAGACGCGTCTTTTGACCGTTCAACGCAAGACCCCATCGCACCAATCTCCCCACAACGTCAGACAATGCGTGTGACGCCTCCTCCACATTGGATCCAGATACTATCACGCTTATGTCGTCAGCGTACTGAGATAGTATGTAGGAAGTCATTATAGTGTTCAAATAATTGACGTAAAGCAGAAATAGGGTCGGGGCTAGAACAGAGCCCTGCGGAACGCACTTTAAATGCATTGTCGGTGATGCTTAAAGATTGATGGTACCATCCTGCACCCCACTCATACAAACATAACTCTCTCTACCAGCAAGATAGGACCGAAATAACTCACAAGTCACCCCTATATATTACTTGGCAACATATCATTAAGAAGGATCTCGAAGAATAACCATGTAAAATTCATCAAGCCCATTGAGCACGTAATGAGAATACATTGTTGCAAATCGTTTGAAAATGGTTTTATCCTTGACAGATCCTTCTTCTCAAATGAAACTTAGTTCCGCCTTAATGGTGTTGTTGACAAACAATTATGCGTATATTTTCCAGTGAAAATCCTTATGTTATGTTACATAAACTTGCATTCTGAAAATTGGTGTTTAGGTAGCATCTTCATAAAGAAAAGTTAAGGCAGAAAGATATTGTACATAATAACTAATTGCAATCTTTTCCAAACAAGTTGTACGATGATGAACTGAGATGAATACCGCTAACGAGACAAGGCCGCAACTTATAACCGTGTTTTCCTCCACGTTCTCCGGATCTAAATATTTTGGATTACTTTGCTTTTCCACATCCAAGAAATGCTGTTTTTAAAAATACGCCACACAATACAAGAACTTATCGAAGCAGTGTGCCACGATAACTCTTCAACACAATTAACCACATGAAAGGACAAATAAGAATATGTACATCTCTTTTACTTTTACTAGAAAATATTTTTCTTATTCCGCAAGCTTTATTATTATTGATTTTACGCCTTAAACAGAAACTTATTTGCATCATGTGTTAAACGTAATTTAAAGTTTTGCAATGTTCAATTTGGTTCTCGTGCAGGATACGGTTGCACAACTGCGTTGTTGTGTGTAACGACGACATCCTTACGGCTTCAGATCAAGAATTGGTAACAATTCTTGTGCTTCTTGGTTTTTCAAAAGCTTTCGACACAGTAGATTAATGTATTAAGGGCGAAATGCGCTGTACGTAATTACTAGTTTCCTGTCTGGTAGAACGCAGTCGGTGAAACTGAATGGCATAACTTCGTCAGTTGCGCAGGGGCTCCTACATTAGTCAATTTGAACCCTTATTTTGTTCTCGCTCGACCCTTCATCAACGATAGAACATATTCGCTACACAAAGGCTCATTTCTATGTGGATGATTGTCAGTTGTATTACGCTTTTAAACCGTCAGACTGCAGCAAGACTAATATCTACCGTTTCTTCCAACTGTTATTATTTATGTATGACAACGACCCAAAACACACTGCGTTAGTGTGTAAGAACTATCTAAAGGAGCAAGAAGAACAGTACACCCTGAAAGTAATGACATGGCCCCCACAAAGCCCAGATTTGAACCCGATAGAGTTGTGAGATGAACTGTACAGGAGGATCTGAAAAATATGCCCAACTTCACAAGAACATTTACGGAATATTCTGCAACATGAATGGATTAATATTCCACAATCCATTTTAACAGAACTTATCGAAAGAATGCCTAGAATAGTTCGAGCGGTGATTAACAGCAAAGGAGGTTTTTTCGATGAAAAAAAAAATGTAACGTTCAGTATGTTATATTAGGCCAGAATAACTTTTTATTTATTTATTTTTGTCTTTTTTATCTGTACATTCAATAAAATTGCATTTTGTTTTTAGTTTTGTTTGTTTCTGTAACCTTTTCATGTTTTTTATCAACCGACCAAACTTCTCTGAACGGCAGTGTACATGTTAACCCTAAGAAATCCCAAGTTTTGATCTGTGAGAAATTGTTCCAAATTCATATTGGCAAGATTGAAATACCTGTGGCTACAAGTGTAACAAACCCAGGACTAGCACTGGATAATACGTTTTGCTTCTGCGTAAATGAGTGTAGGCTTTCACGACCGTAATCCATAGTAGAATTGTTTTTCGGGTGTTGCTTCTTCAGAAGATTTGTCTGTCTTTAGAAAGTCTTTAGAAACACCCGACAACATCCGAAAAACATTTCTACTATGTATACTCCACATTGAAAAAACATTATCTTTACCGCAAGAGCTTTAATGAAGCCATAAAAAAACAATTGTGTTAATCTTACGTTTTCCCCTATTTCACATAATGCTCAGAGATATACCGTCCATGCCTAGGTTGGCTAAATATGACGAATAGGAGAGAACTGCAGAGATCGACGCTCTGTCACAAAACATTTACCTCAAAGTGACCGCCTTCGTGACCTGATATCACCGCTTTTCCACAAAACTGTTCCTTGATCTTTCTCATGTTTCTCTTTTTTTTTTATTTTTTATGCATCTTTCTAATTCGTCTTTACTTTCAAGTATATACCAGGCTTAGATAAAAAAAAAACACCTCACAGCTGAGTCTCGTCCACAGGTTGCGTAGCACGTTCTCTCTTTACTTTGCATCTATACACTGTTTTATGGTAATGCTATTTTGCTGATTATCACTGAAACGATATCACAGATCATAATGCTAGGCATCCCTGTGATTAGGATATCTTTAATTAGATATTCTCATCCATATATGTTTCTACGTCATCCGTAATTATACGACAATTAGTCGATTGATCGCCCACCTTCCACAAAGATGCAGTGATCGGCTGTTGCACAATGAAACGCGCGCCTGTACGTGGTGATTAGGTGGTAGTCTACTTCATTGTTAATTTCATTCATCCTCGGGCTAATTAAGCTGTTAGTCGAACTTTGCTACCCCCACTGGCCGTGATGCCAAGGATCTCCGGTTGTAATCGTGGAGATGTTTGCAAATAACTCGACAAATTGTGTAGTTAGAATAGATTAATTAATTAGATATTCTCTCTGTGTTTCTACGCCATCTTATTATTATTGTTATATAATTTAAGCATGATTCACCTAATATTGTATAAAGAAGTTCCCACGAAACCCATTTTATCATTGAATACGGTTATAAACTAATTTGTGATAAATGTAACGTGTATAAACAGCATAACAGCTTTTGTTGAAACGAATTAATGCAAT
This sequence comes from Oryctes borbonicus, assembly GCA_902654985.2. Lineage (NCBI taxonomy): Eukaryota > Metazoa > Arthropoda > Insecta > Coleoptera > Scarabaeidae > Oryctes > Oryctes borbonicus. The sequence continues at coordinate 5,148,127 of LR736865.1, forward strand.
GTAGTTCAGGCTGGTAAATATTATTCAATAGATTTATCTGTGTTTAACTGGGATGTGAAAATCTAAGCAAATATTTACTCTCACGAACAATGAATGGGCGGATAATGAAAGCAAATTTGAGTTTAGCATATGTCGATAATATTTGCTGATAATGTTTATATTAAACCGATTAGTATTAATCTATCACACTCGAAAGCAAACCGGGCAATTCTGTGGTGATTTCCTAATAAAACGAACGTTATTATTCGTCACGTGACAATATTTTTAACGAATTTCGAGCTGTCACGCAGGGATGATTTTGTGCAGCGTTGTCGCTTTCACTTCATTGAAATTACATCCTTTTTTGATATTTTTTCATCGTCGCTTTAGTCACGAATAAAACCATTTTGCGTGTATACGTACAACGGACGGGTAAACGTGGTTCAGCTTGAGAACCCTTTGTTCGTCGCTAAAATAAAAGCACGTAGAACAATGTAAAACCTTCAGTTTCTATCCTTCCGAAATTATATTATCGATCATCACAGACATTGACCCTTGTTAGAACCCTTGTCCCGTTATATTTAAAGCACGTTCGTGGAAAATACTTTCAGGCATGTATCCATCTTGTTGAGAATGTAATGGAAATTAAAGTGTCGGAAGAAAGGTTCGTTCTTGTGTTTTATGGAGTACATTTATGGTGAAAGATGTCCAACACCATGATGGATCATAGCAAATGTCTAAGTTTTAAACAATTTTAAATCACGAACTAGATTTACATCAAAGTATCAACTTTTTAAAGTATTTTCGATTGTTTTTACAAAATTCAAAAGATTCCTCAGCAATTCAGTCTTGTAAACCAAAAGCTACAAGAATATGACTTTAACTGTAAGAATAGACAGCTTCTTTAAAAGTTAAAAGAAGTTAAGGCGCAGTAATTTAACGTATAAACCAATGAGATGCTGCACAGGAATAATTTTCTATTGAAAAAACATGCAAACGTAGTATTTATTAAATTAAGTAGTAGTTACTAATTATAACATTTGGAACTTAAGGTTTAGATGTAAAACATTACTTTTAATTAAACTTATCCAGCAAAAGCAATTGTAGTTATTTAATTAAACGCATTCCATTAAAGGAAACAGCTCTCTGTGTTATGGCCATCACAAGTACTCCCATCAAATAAGATACTCAAATTAAATCATAAGCTTTACGACAGACATCGTAATTGCCTGCGCTACCAGTTCGTGCCCCATAGTCGACTCCAGCCTCATTATAAACTTAATCTCCTTGTTATTTTATCTTAATCCGAGCCGGCTAGCCGCATTGTACACCACGTGTTTGGTTGCTGTTTTGCCCACTCCGCCGCAATTACGAAAGCAGACTCAATTCCATTTTCGAATTGTCGTCGAATAAAGTAGGTTTGAATGTTTCGCCTCAGAAGGTTCTCTTTGAATTGGTGTTATTGTCGAACTGTTTATTATTGGGACGAGGATAATGTTTTGTGGTTTACGTGAATTATAATTAACGTAGGGTTAGATTCAAAATAAACTGCTGCTTATTGTTGCGACATTTAGACGTAATAAATACACAACATACAAATTCCCTGAAGCTAAGACACTTACAAACAAGCTAAAATTTTCTTTATGGCGTGATCTGGACATGATAAACTTCCAACCATTGAATCGTATGTTCCATAGACTATCCCGAACAATCAAGTTCTTAACTTGACTAACATCTCTTGAAGTTGACGACAAGCGTCAGACCTATTGAGTTTCTGTTCCGGTCCCAACAGTCTTGGCAACCAGCGGGCTGAAACCTTGCTTACGCCCAAATAATCATGTAAGGCATCATGAACTTGTCGTGTACCTATTCCTAGGCGACGAATATTCATCCGCCTGTCTTCTTTCAGTAGGTCCTCTAGAGCAGTAATGCTTCTTTCGTTTACCGACGTACGCGAGCGACCATTGCGTGAATCGTCTTCTAATGATTTCGATTCTGCAGACTCATTAAACACTCCTTACAGACGTTGAATAATTTCTGAAGTTTTCTCACCCGGTTTCCACAAAAAGAAAATTATTGCTCGTTTAAACAAATTTATACCATTTTTCTTTCATTATTGTTGTATAGTAGCTTTGCTTCGATTAATCTATCAAAATTAACCCAGATAAATTTTCCTAACAAAGACGATGCAGTTGGATGATTTCCCCGGACTGTTCGAAAATAAATGTGGTCGCAAAGTTGAAGTTTGCGACGGTATTCATTACTTCCAGAACTCCATTACTTAGAAGTATTCGCAAATTACCAAACCGAAGAAAAAGAAAGTCCGTCTAGGTCGAGTTTCTCGAAGAAGCAACATCGTTGCCATTATTACATTGTCCTTCTGCGACGGAGATTGATCGCGGCTAGTCGCGAAACTTATCCCGCCATCGGTGCGTAAACTTTGCTCCCCCCATCGGAATTCTTGCATAACGCGATTTTAGGGTGAAGAGGTGAAATTACGCGTCTCAAAAGCAAAGCAAATACCGCGAAATCCTCAGCTTCCCGTTCCGTCCGCATAAGTAGGTAAGTACATAGTTTAACCGGAGCTCCGGCCCCTCGGTGGTTAAACGTTTATTTAATCATTTAATCATCAATATGTACGCGAATTACCTGGAGATAAATGCTCGTGTTACGGATAAATATTTAACGGTTTTTCGTCGTGTGGAACCGTACAAAATTTAAGTATTTGTTAGGATTTCTATGCTGATCTTCAATAAATTCTCAAATTAAGTAAATTGATACTAAAAATCGTTGCAAATTCTATACAAAGCATATGTAATCATTATCATGTTGGATTTGGTTCTCGGGGGTTTAAGTTGTTCAAGACTTTTATTTAAAACTTTTGCGTTTGAGAAAGTCATTGATAAAGATGTTCTTAATGCGGTGAAAAACTTGAGTTCAACAATGGCAACAGGCGAAGATGGAATAAACTGAACAGGGAATCTTGCTTTCTACACTTAAGTCTGCTTTGATGATCCCTATATACAGTTGACCCATTTGAAATTGAAGCACTCTTCTGAAAGCTCCGTTTTACATTAAAATGAAACCAATTTTTGTGCATATACAGTGAATCAAAAAGTCTGCTTCGACACAAGTCCATCTAAATTTTTTAAGGCATACTGTGATTATTTTTCGAGTTCGAAAATAGGAAAATTTATATTAAAAAAACAACTAAAAATTACGTAAACAAATGTAATACCTTCTTTCTTAGATTTGTTTGAAGAATTGTTAAACCTAATTCGCCCTCACTTAACTATTAGCTAAGTTACTAACAATTATGCAGTAACTCTCAATGTCATAATCTGCATTTCTCTTAGTTTGTAAATTATTAATATGGAAGTCATATTTGAGTTGATGTTGAGGCTATTTCCTCCCTTTGTTGGATTTTTAGAATCCGACGTATCGGCAGACAATCTTCTGCCGTCTTGAGGGTAGCCCTGATAATGGGTGTTTTTTTGCCAAACTAAGAGTTTATAAGCAAACACAAGAAACCAAAAAACACGTTTGAGAAATGACATTAGATGCCAAATTCATAGTTTTTTCGCAAGGATATATATCTCACACTATCACTCGCGTGCTGCGCAGTAGCCATTGTTTCTGTGCACGCAGGCTGGATTGCGCAGAAGCTATCTTTTAGTCTGTTCTATTCCTTACTGCTACTGTTGTTGGGGTGGCAATGCTCTCGCGAACCAGCGGGAGCCAGACCTCTTTTGTGGTGGGTGCTGATGGCATTTGGTGTTGTAGCCATGTATGCTATTTCTTTCGGTTTGATGGCCTTCCTTTTCCAGGATCGATGACTTATCCCAATTAATTCTGTGATTTTCTTCCCAAGGGTGTTGTGCTGAGTTGAATTTATTGGTTTCCGCTAGGCGAACCATTTTCTTGTATTCTTTGATTTTCATTTGTAATAGTATAACGAGAACATGTTTTGCTTTGAAACATCTGAAAAGGTCTTGTAATACTTTTGTATTAAAATCCTTTCACTTTAGCAACTTCTACTCTAAAATGCGCTGGGGATAATTTATTGGGGCTGCTTTATTAATGCTAATAGAGCTTTTGTTGTTCAGAAACAAGCGATTCGTACAATATACGGTTTATCTAGGAGAAAATCCTGTAAGAGTACCTTTAAGGGTGAGAAATTACTCACGTTTTTTAATGTACTTGTTCTAGAAATTCTTACTTTTGCACAAAGATATAAATCAGAACGTGTAACTTCAACTAGCCACATCTGGCACTAGAATTAATAATCACTTACTTCCTCCGCTACAATAAGCATTGTAGGTATTATTTTATTTTTTCAAGTCACGGAAAATAACAAACTATAAGACACTATTATTCTTTTTTTCGCAAAATAGTTTTAAAAACTTTTGTTAAAAGGTGGCGCACTTGTTAAAACAAAAGGATTTTCTTGTAAACTAAAGAAAAGTAGTATAAAGTTATTGATTTAATGTAGAAAGTATCAGCTATACAATGTTGATAAGGGGAAAATTGTGTTCAAAACAAAAGCAAGCCTACAGCTTTTAGCTCATCTCATGCTCAATTTTGTATACAAGGAAAAGCAATTAGAACCTTCAGCATCTCATCTAGTAACAATTAAGAGCCTACGCTTATCGCTTTTCTCAAAACAATAATAAGTAAAGTAATGTATTTGTTTACGACACTTTCCAAAGCAATAATTTCTTATCGTTACCGGAAGGCGAATAATTTATTCCCGAAGTTGGACGAGTACGCCTAGAAAGGTATCTTGCAATTCCGGAGAATCGGAATTAAATTAAATTAAATTCCGGTAAATACGCGGCCCGACATTGGAAACTTCCACAATTTACCCGAGAATCAAATAGGGATGTTCGAAAATGTAAAGGTATATCAAATTACTTTTATTATTCGTGAAGTGTGTGACGAATTCGAACAACCGTATTTTGATATCATTCGTTATTAAAAAGTTGTTTTGACGAAAACGTCGTTTTTCATACAGAATTTTCCCTCGATTAATTTTTAGAAGTGAATTGGTTGAAGTTCAAACGTATCAATTTTGCGATCAAACGATTGGATAAAAATTATCTTCGTTTTCAAATGGGAGTTTTCTCTGAAGCGTACAATTTCATTTAGTCGTGCAGATATGGAATGTAATCAGAAATTTAATTAAAAAAGCTGAGTTTTTTTTTAATGTAAAAATTCATTTTATTCTTTTACTACTTCCCACTATTTTGTAAATTACATTTTTACACTTTGTTTGTTTTCTTTACTTGCACACCTCTAAAACGGGTTGCATACACCATTTGCTTTTCCTATTGGGAGAACAGCGCAGACGCAAGAGAAAACACACCATCGAACGAAGCAATCCAGCTAGTGCATCTGCATTTCATTTTCATTTATTAAGTTAAGTGTTAGGTTATTACCGTTTTATTAAAAATATACACGTGAAAGTAATTGCAATCGTTGTGCTTTATATCCATTACTGAGGAACCAGCGCGACAATTTCCTACAAACATCATACAGTCACGCACAACTACTATAAAAGAACAAATTAATACATGACAAAAGCTGCTTTTACAAGTAAAAGAAAGTTTAAAAGAAATTTTATGCCGTAAATTTGGTAATTAAAATCAACAGATCATGCTAAATAAAACAAAATAAAGAAGTATTTACCCAAAAATGTATATATATTATACTTAGTGTTAAGATATACAGTGGCGGCCACATAAATAGCACAGGCATCAAATTTCATTTGAATTAACCGCTCACGCTGTTCCCGTTTAAATTTTTATTAAACTAGCGTGAAAGTCCCCGAGAAGGTTGCGTGTACTTCCCCTAGCTACGTATTCCAGAACAATAATTCGGCATTCAATGAAAAAAAAATTAGTTTCATTTTTCTAGCAGGCACATAAATAGCACAGCTGTCGGTTCTGTAGCGGAATCTTATTATAGTGTTACGGTTCGAGTTATTTTGTACCAAAAAAGTGGTGTACTTACCACTTTTAAAATTAACGTGTTATTAATAACAAAAATTTAGGTGTTAGTATAATGGGACGAGGAAGGCATTGCACACCAGAGAAAAGAGAGTTAATTTGCACCATGAAAGAGAAGGGCATATCAATTTCAGAAATATCACGAACATTAAATTGTTCACGTAAATTAATACAAAGTGCGATAAAGCATATTCAGACGGAAAAAACTTTAGAAAACAAGAAACGGAAGATTAGGCCTCGTAAAACAACCTTACGACAACACAACCTTATTCGTCGATTAAGTCGAGAAGATCCTTTTCGCACAGCTACACAAATAAAAACCGAATTTAATAAACAATTTGATATTGATATATCGAGAAGAACAATACGACGTCGGCTGAAGGAATTTAACTTACGCGGGTGTATTGCAGTACGAAAGCCACTCGTGTCAAATAAAAACCGTCAAAGATTATTGTTTGCGAAAATGCACAAAGAAGAGCCGCTTTTTTTCTGGAAATCTGCACTTTGGACAGATGAGAGCAAATACAACAGACTGGGCTCTGACGGAAAAATGTATGTGCGATGCCCCATCAATCAGAGATTCAACACTAGGTACACTATAAAAACATTAAAACACGGTGGAGGAAGCGTAATGGTATGGGCTTCTATGTCATGGCGTGGTGTAGGGCCTATATTCAGAATTGCAGGAAAAATGGATCAGTATGTTTATCGCAATATTTTAGAAAACGTGATGGAACCATATGCTGATGAATTTCTTCCAGTAACCTGGGGTTTAATGCACGACAATGATCCCAAACATACGGCGAGGACCGTAAAACAGTAGTTAGAGCAGAAACAGATTCGAGTGTTAGAATGGCCTGCACGAAGCCCTGATTTAAATCCCATAGAAAATCTATGAGGGGATGTTGAGGTTGTTATAAAGTCTAAATCTCAAACGATATTAGACGAATTATGGAATACTATTGAAGAAGCCTGTGCATAACATTCCTGTAGAGAGATGTCAAAAATTAGTTGAAAGTGTGCCGAGAAGATGTGCAGCAATATTGGCTTGTAAAGGGTTTCCAACAATATATTGAATGTAAAAGCAAAAAAGAATTAAAAAAGAGAAATAATACAGTATTTCGTTATTGTTATTAAGTGTGCTATTTCTATGCCCGCTTAAAAAATAATATATTTATTTTTTTAATTTGTTTATCTTGAAGTTTATAAAATATTGTGTATTTATTATAAACTGCATGCCATCTGCTACATTTTTGTTAAGCTACGTTAAATAAATTACTTGTTAATATTTACAAATTTATCAATTCATCCATATCAGTTGTGCTATTTATATGGGCGCCACTGTACGTAGGTTGAACTATTTCTTATTTTAATGATTTTATACATTGAAACACTTCACTATTACACCTTACCACAAACACTTCACTGACACTGTGTAAGTCTTAGTTCTTTAACTCTGAGTTAGTTTAGTATTGCTGCTGAAGATGATAGCTTAGCTATCGAAACGTGCGTACAGTGTCAGTGAAGTGTGTGTGGTAAGGGGTAACAGTGAAGTATTTCAGTGTTCCAGTGCCACAGTATTCGAGTACGTGATTAAAAATTGCTTTAAGGAAATTTATTTCAAAATTTCCCTGTGATAGGATATTTTAATAATTATTATGACACTAATATGTCTTTTTATTTAAATATTCTTAACACTCTTGATCGATTATAGTGTTAACAAAAATATTCTATAAAAAGCCACAGCGGGAAGTATATTGAACCCAGCGTCAGGGAGTAATTTGAACAATGTCGTTTTTCTCTCTTTTTATACGTCTCTTCTAGTTATTATTCATTCGGCGGAATAGAGATGAAAATAAATTCTGTTTTATTTTCGGATTAAATTCGATTGCGTGTCCGAGTTAAATTAGCGAAATTTATTGAAACGAATGGTCACTATTAATTCCGTTCGCGAAACGAAAGGGCCGCAGAATAAACAACAGCTTTGTTTTTCCTTTAATGAATGTTATTTATACGCCAGAAACGAAAAATACGCACAATCCCAGTCGCTTTTTCTTATATAAATTCGAGATAGAGATAAAACCTATTTTAATTTTTTACTCGCTACCGTTACTATCGCTTGAATCGGTTTTATTTATTTTTCGGTACGTTTGCTTTTAACCGCCGCTTTGAAGAATTGAAGAGAGGGATTACTGTCCACTAAGCTCCTTTATGGAAAGCTCTTTAACGTTTAACTATATATATCGGTATAGCGTGGTGACTTAAACTTTCGGTAAAGTATTGTTGTTTGAGATTTTGAAATTTTCCAGTAAGTTTGTAAAAACAAGTTGTTTTTCGAATTTTTCAACAATCACCTCTTATTTGGTACGATAGCGATACAAGCCATTCCACAACGGTGGATACTCTTTGATCTCGTTATAAACTCTTTCGAGTCGGGATATTGCGAGGGGATCGCGGAGTAAATCGCTTGTCGCTACGTTACCATGACGTCGGTAGCAGATTGGGGATCGTGTGGTAGCGACGTTTTGTACGGCGGCATGCGGCTTGAAAGAACTGACGCGCGTGGTTACACAACGTGATGGCGTGTATTTATAACAGTTCACCGTAAAAGTAGTCGCTGTCAGGCAGTAACTTTGCTAAAGCAAAATTACTTACAGTACAAGCAGGAGGCATCTCGTAAAAGCGTCAGGTTCAGTTGCTTACCTGTCCCTTCAGATGTCCAGTTCTCTTCAACCTGTATACAAATGACATATACAACTTCTGCTTGGATATATTAGTTTTCATGTATGCGGATGACACCATCGTACTCGCAACTGGATTAACTCTGTTACAAACCGAGGCACTAGTAAATAATGCTTTCAATAAGTTACATGACTGGTTTCTTCGTGGCAACAAATTAAGCTTTAATGAGGAGAAGGCAAACTTTTTGCTTTTTCACACGCACCAGCGTACCCAAAACATACATCCCTCGGTAGCTCTTCACGGTAAACCTATCACCCAAACAGAGCTAACAAAATTTCTCGGTATGCAGGGTTCAGGGTAATCTGCTCTGGAATGTTCACTGCGACCACTTAGTAAAAATGTCCTGAAGGATCAACTATCATTACACACGTTACTATCTGTATACCATACGGAAATTGAGTCGCGGCCGAGGTATGGGTTTCTTCTCTGGGGATCCTCATCTATGGTTTCGAAGGTCTTTGTAGCACAGAAACAATTTATTAGAATATTAGGCGGACTCAAACCTACAGAGTCACGTAAACCTCTTTTTCAAACATTGCCTATTCTAACTCTTCCGTCCTTATACATCCTTGATGCTGTTAGCTACCGCCATAATACCGCTATAAAAGACATGCGTCCCTATGAAACCCGGCGAAGAAGTGATCTCCATATTTCCGGACGCGCATTGCATAGCACTGGGAAAAAGCTGTGCAATAAATTACTTCGTGAAATAGGAGTTAGGGTTATATTTAAGCAATCCACTAAAAAAATATTTAATAGAGCAAAGCCACTGTAGTATAGAAGAGTTTCCTCAATTCAGTTAAGCCACCCCATCGTTACGTTTTGCCTTTATGTTTAGTATTAAGTTATATTTTATTTTGTTTCTTTTCCTTTGTTTATTTCATTTATTTTTTCTTGTACTTTTTTATTTCTTTTATTACCGATTTGTTTGAATTTTCATTGATGTTATATACAACTATTGATTTATTATCCTTTTGGATACTTATAATCAATAAAGTATTATTATACAATACATTTACCTGTTTATACGATTTTTACATTGTTTCAGATGTACCGATTTGTTCTATACGGACAAAAATTGATGACGTGGGTCAAAGCGAAAATATACAAGTTGAATATCATCTCTTACTGTATGTAAGAGATTTATTTCTTCTCCTTAATACATTTCTGTCGGGCCGTTACTTTAGTTGGATCGCAGTACTCCCTTGTTCGGCAGCGTCCGTCTGCTTCTATTAACTTGTTTTGTCCAGTGATATATCATCTTGTAAACCAAGAGACTTTAGGAGGGTGATATGATAAATACCGGTGTTAACCGTACAGTATGAATATGTTAGGCCTAGTAGGCCCATATATGTATTAAATTTTTAACAGCGTTTACTGACGTATTCACTGCAGGATTAAGGACGACAATACAATTGTCTTTCATTTCATTTTGATCCTTGTAGCGTGTGATGTAATCTACAATTATTTGCTGGACACCAGAATGCTTAAATTGGCCAACAAGGAATTCCAGATTAGTAATGTTACTAAATGATTTAAGACTTCCGTTGGTTTTGTTATTGTTGCGTAATTATTCTTCGATCGGTGACCGGTATTCTCGAGCTGACTGAGCGTCTGGACAATCGCTGTGTAAGATTATAATCTCTCGGTCAATTCGAGGACGTCGGACTTTGATGCTCCCGATCAAATACCGGAAGGACAGTTAGTAGTAGGGATTAGATAGATTATAAATAATAGTACTTTTGTTAGAAGGTAAGACTCCTTGGGAAGTTCTTGAACTTCGAGGAAAGTTCTTAAACTTCTTCTTGGACTTGGAGGAGTGTTTCAACTCCAACTTGACTGTTTTTACAATTTTACATTAAATTAATAAAGGTGTGAAGGTGAAGTCAGGAGTTTCGCTGGTTAACAGTGCTACCCCAAGCTGCGCACCTAACAGGTAGGTGGATGTTAATGTACATTCTTTAAGCGAGTAGCTACTCCGAGCTGCCCCTATCTCGGTAGGCCGTGACAATATCAACTATAGAATATATGAATATATGTGCAACATGAAGATTTCCTTTTAGTTGAGTTCCTATGTTTTCAGCCTCTGTGGGTATTCCGTTTTTCCGATGGCCCTTGTGTATGAATAGTTAGTTAGGCACTTGATCGGCCCCGTGTGTGAAGAGAGTCTTCTTATGTTTGCCCTAGCGTCCACGCGGGTGGCTAGGATTTCAGTAAAGTATATGGCTAATACATCCTTGTAGCTCTATATACTTACCCCAACCTTTTTAAGCCATTCAATTATGTTGCACTACAAAGGTACGGAACATGTGGATAGTGCATGTAAACTAGATATGTTTTTTTTTTATTAATACGTTCTGCTTCTTTTTCAAATAAAAAATTCCACATATCAATCGTATTCAGGATCTATAATTCTTGTAACTGATTTATAATTTCAACCTGGTAACACGGGATCTTCCGCAAGTTCAGTGTTCCTTCTCTAAATACTGAAGAATTGGAAATCGGTAAATAAGACTTATGGTGGAGCGTGCACGTCTATAAACATTTTGTTATATTTCACTTACTTTTCATATTGAAATATTGTTTTAAGATTTATTTTCTAACTACTTTTCGTAATCTTAGCTGCCGTTATACCGTTTTTCCCTTACCTTTCTATCTACGATAAAAGAATTGGCATGGCACGCTCAAATGATTGCTTTTGTTTTCTCATGTTTCAAGTGAACGTTTCCTTTTTATCGTTGTTTTTTCGTATTACGTTAACGACGATATTGCAGGCAAGGCAAAACACATAAATCATACCTGTTATAAATCGTGCAATCTAAATATTAATTGGATGCACGTCGATTGCAATTTATCTTCCCCCTGGTATTACCTTCGTTGTTTTGCTATCTTTCCATAGATGATAAATAGGAAACATAATGCATTTTAGCCAAATTGTATATTGTAAGGTGAATTAATATATAAATTTATTAAGTCCATAGGATTAGTATATACTGTAATGTTTTTGATAGATTAATTTAAAGAAGTTTTCGAAATTTTTACAAATGTCAGAAATTTACTAAAATTGGGGGTCGTGAATCCGGGAATGTCCCTAGACACTCTTTCGGCAAATGAAAGTTTTGTTTGAGGATAGTTTCAAAACGGAAAACGAGAAATGAAATGACCACTAATCTTAAATGTTGTAGCCTTCTTCTACATAAACACAATATTCTTCAAATGCACTTTTGAATAATTTTTAAATAGTGGATCGAAACTAGAAAAATTGGAGCAACTTCTCAATATATTATATCTAAATGATAGCTCGACATAAAGTTACAAATAATAATTAATTATTGTTAGTTTCCTTGCCAACGGTTTTGTTTTCATGGATACCTATGATAATTCTTGACAATTTAAAATATGCGATTATTGAATTGGAATCCGAAACGAACGATTTTGCTGTAGTGTGACACAAGGATGCAACTGCTGCCGGGATTCTCGGTCCTAAGAAGCCATATTTGAACACATGCAACACTACAACGTTAAATTGTACTGAGAATTTAGATGATACGAACCGAAAGACATTTAATTGGCATTTATAACCTTTGTACCACTAACGTATGCCCTAGAACTTGCTGTAGAAATTTCTAATGTTAACTTTCGAATAAGAAAATGATAGATATAAGTAGTTAATATACGTCTTCCCCGCGCTTGTCGTTGGCTGGACTTATATTAATGTTCTATATTAATTTTATTATTTTTATGCCCCTAACATATTCGACTCAAAACAGGATTCTTTCCCTAGGGATCGGGTTTCCTAACAACAGATGGACCCTCATACCCGATAGGTGCACAATGTGAACTTATGTTAAATACCCTTTCTTCTTTTATTTTAGATTTTATCCTATTTGCTTGTTAGATTCTAAGTACAGAAACGTCCATAATGTACTATTTTTCTTGTAACATATGCATACATATTGTCTACGATTCATTGCAATATTTTCCCTGTAACGACTTGTATATTTTATTTCCGTTCGAGTTTTGTCCCTTTCCCAACAGGTTGTTATGATTTGACCATGTTCGTTGAACTTAAGAATTCGTATGTATTATTATTTCAATTCCCCTATTTTAGCTATACGCCATATGGACACATCTGGTTATGTATGTATCTATATACATATCTATATACTGCAGGGGATGATGCTGCATCTCAATTTTTCACAAAAGACTCTACTCTCAACTCTCTTAGTAATAAGACGTAACCATTAAGCAATCAATATATGTACTTAATCATTAGTAAGTAGAAATAAAGTTAGTAATAGTAACTTTGGTGGTTTTCTTCCGAGTACACACACACAAACCAATCAATTTAAATGCTTTTACATAACACTTAGCAAAGAAGAAGTAACTACGGCGCTGATGACAGCTAACCTCGTCGTTTTGAATAACATTACAATACTTATTTTTAATATTATCTATTTCATATAAACTATATTTACATGAAGTACCTTTTCTATGTGGCACAATAATGTATTAAAATGACTTCGTGTACTTGTTTGTCAAGGACAACCAAGGTAAATAACCCAGAAATCGCTCTTTAACGATTGACTTACGTAACCGGTAGTAAGAAAATCATTTTCCCCAAATATTCCCAAACCAGTTGAATTTAAGTTAGGTGATTCTGTACAAAATGACCCCAGATTCTCCAGTAGAAATCAAGTATGTGCTAATGTATAGAGTGTTTCGATTAAAAACTATAACTTGGCTTTTTGTCTAACCTGTCTATGATAGAACACATCAGAAAATGCCTAGAAACAATAACCAAAAAATATAATGCTAAGATAGCTTAGCTTCCTCATGGTATTAATGGAATAATTCACGGCAAACGCAACAAAAGGAGAGAAAAAAATTACACTAACACACGGACATGTTTCTGCCTACCCGGCGTCATCAGCGTGGTTTCTAGAGTAATTTTTTATCTCTACCTTCTACCGCTGTTGCCTCACAGTTAATGCCACAACTTCCAAAACGACAAACTCGACATTTCTTGGCACCCTCTAGTGCCAAAGAAACGCATGCCCGCCGTTCAGGAAGCAGCGACATAAACCGGGTACTGTTCCCCAAACCATCCCTCGAGCAGTTCTGTGAGACAACAGCCATTGTTTCTAGGCATTTTCTGATGTGTTCTGTTTATATACATCATGGTAAGCCTGTCGGAATATTCACATGTGCGGTTTCCCAACGCGCTATTAGCGTCGCCATCTCGTGTTTAGCAGTCAGAGAACTGCTCGAGGGATGGTTTGGGGAACAGTACCCAGTTTATGTCGCTGCTTCCTGAACGGCAAGCATGCGTTTCTTTGGCACTAGAGGGCGTCAAAGAAATGTCGAGTTTCTCGTTTTGAAAGTTGTGGCATTAATTGTGAGGCAACAGCGATAGAAGGTAGAGATAAAAAATTACTCTCGAAACCACGCTGATGACGCATGACCTTTTGTTGCGTTTGCCGTGAATTATTCCATTAATACCATGAGGAAGCTAAGCTATCTCAGCATTATATTTTTCTTTTCTGTCTATGATAGATTAATATCGAAGAATCTCGCACTATTGGCTCACTTTGTATAGTAATCCGGATAGTTTTCATTGGAAATTGTACGTCTGTTAGAGATAATCTTCCTCTGTTCTGTATGATTTTTTATCATATTCCTTCGCCTTCGCATCCCACCATCACACTTGTATTTAATAAGCAGTAAGTAAAAATGTAAATCTCATTTTGTAAAATTGTGCAAAAATTAGTGAATATGCATACCGGGTAAAATAGCTAAAATAGCAGAAAATATTCTACCGTATTTAGGAGCATAGAGAAAATAAACATATGAATTTCCTCATGGGCATCGTAAATCCTCTTCACAAAAACGATTCCATTCACGGGCGATTAGGAAACGGCCGATGTAAGGTAAATTACCTTAATCCAACAGATCCTTTAGTCAGCCCCAAATTAAGATGATAAATTATCGTCTACTCGTGATAATTAATCACCTGGTTTCGACCCCGGTCGGCTTTGCTGCCAATTCAGTAAGTCTAAACATATCTCCCCTTCTCTTCGTCTATTATTTCCAGGCTGGAAATTGCGCTAAATTCGCCGAGCACGTTCCGTATCATCTTTTTGTTCCCGTATATTACTCAGAAATGCGAACATAAACATAATTTATTCCAACATCAAACCGAAATGTGTATCGTATATACACGTACATAGGTATAGTCCGCAAGTTGGCGCTGCTAAAAGTACATGGGAGATTGTTCAGATGTACAAAGGACAAGGTTGTTATTGCGAACGGTCGTCGGTTTCTCGAAGGTAGCTTTCGTAAGATAACAGCTACAACGTGGGAGGAAATTGAAGATAATTTCTCGAATGGAACCAGTTACAAAAACTACATTTACTGTTACGGGTCCTTAGATACGTACGTGCCGAAAGAACTCCTGTTCATTTAGAAGCAAGTAAGCTCAATTTGCATGGCAAACACAAACGACCTGCTAATGTTTTTGTCATTTATGATTCTGGGAAAAGGAAAAGCTTTACAAAGAGAAAGTCGGTACTTCTTAATGAAATAAATTTTTTGTTTTTTTAAAGAAAAAACAGAATAAGAGAGAGATTTTATATATATTTTTTCAGGTAACACCTGCATCCCATAAAACGATAATTAAAAAGTTCTTAGCTTTTAGTGCTTTAAGCCAGTTCATGTGGTTATAGTGGTTAAAGTAATCCTCCGATATACAGTGTGCTCTAGGCTTCTGGAATTGTAAAATTGTATCTTTTGTGTAAATTGTGTTCATTACTTAAGCTGCAAATTTTGAATATTACTATGTTTTGCTTACTGTTGTCATAGTAGCCAAACTATACCAGAAACTGTTAAATGCAAGACTCTAATTTAAAAGCCAGAAACCTGGCTTGTTCCTACTCTATCGGTAATGATAAGTTATATCCTCATGGTGAACGTCGAAAATGAATCAGCGATTTACCTGGTAACAAGTAATAAATTTAGCTAAAACAATAGAAAACTACTTCTTCAAAAGCTCGTAATAACAATAAACTAACGAAAGACCTTTTCGCCTAATTCCACACATCAACATGAAAACAACGCTAATTCGAAAGCCTTGTCGCACCACTTACGTTTTTACGCTGTGTTCCGGCAAAATTTACCACAACAATCAATTTAGATTATGTACATAGATATTTCGTTTTGTTCCGGTTGCAAGCGATCGCCTCGGGCCGATACGTAATATTCATTTCGATTCACCCGATAAATTGGCTCGGCCCGAATACAATTAAATATCGATCCTCTTTATTTATTTAACGGATGTAATTCCATTTGGACTTGTTTGTGTTCTAATCGAATACAACACGCAGCACGCAGGTACGGGCAGACAGATAATCAGAGTGTTCTGCGTACGGTTGTCTGAACACCAAACGGAATATAGACATATAATTTGACCGGTTGTAGATTAAATCGAAAAACAGAGATGGAACAAGAATTTTATTTTATTTATCTGTCCACTTGTATGTATTGGCATTTATCCTGTCGTTGCTTGTCCGGACCTGGGTCCATCTTCCTCCAGTGCCATCGTCTTGGTAACCTTCCTGGGGTCTTCTCTCCGGGTGTGTTGGCCTTAGTCTTCGTCCTGGACTCCCTTCTGTAGTATGCTCAAAAAAAAAAAAGATATGCGTTAGTATGCTATATTCGTTAAGAATGATGATACTTATGTCAGCCTACTAAGGTAGTCGTAGGTGGTCTTATGTCTCGCTCCTGAAGGGGTTCTTCAGATGGTGGCGTTCTTCATCGCGGGATTATCGCTAGTTTACGTCTTCTCGGAGAAGTTTTTGTTGAGCTTTGCAAGGAATTCCTGCAGCTCCTCAATCTCGCTCAGGTGTGTCAATGTCACCAGCGAAGTGCGTCGGGATACGCGTAGTACTAATCGCAAGCAGCGTTTTTGTACACTCGCAAGGGTGGTAATGCAGGTGGGTGTCACCGCGACTCAGATGGAACTGGTGGAGGTAAGGATCGGGCGTATGTGTGACTTATACAGCATGACGTCCCTTTTAAGGTTGATGTGGGAGTTGGAGAGGATGGGATACAGCTGTCTGGCTGCACCTAGTGGCCCATTTTGAGCTCTTCTGAGATGCTCTGCGAAATTCAGCCTTTTGTCAAGGATCATTCCAAGATACTCGATCTTGCTGTTCCAGTCAATCTGAGATTGATCGTGAGTCCCTTGGCATCGAAGAAGTTAGTCAAATGCGTCTGCGCGAGTTTGACTGCCAACTCAGCGTTCTGCGATGATGCCAAGATTACTACGTCATCCGCGTAGATGGCGTTCAGCAGTTGTTGATCGTCTGGTTTTAGAATGTCCGTGATATAGATCGTGAATAGACTATTCGTCAAATTAGTGTACCCCTAGGATTAGGTACACGACAAGTTCATGACATCCTACATGATTGTTTGGGCGTAAGCAAGGTTTCAACTCGCTGGGTGGCAAGACCGTTGGGACCAGAACAGAAACTCAATAGGTCTGAAATTTGTCGTCAACTTCAAGAGCTTATAGCCCGTTACGGGGATGAATTTTGACAACGGATAATAGCCACTGACGAAACTTGGATTCCTTATTTCAATCCTGAGACCAAAAGTCAATCCAAAGAATTTGGACTTAAGGCGCGTGCAGTTCCGTCTGTTGAAAAGGTAATGCTTACTGTATTTTGGGAATGCGAAGGGATTATTTTTATGGATAATCTGCCGAAAGGTACTACAATTGACGCAGAATATTTTTCGAATTTATTATCCGGACCACTGTGGCAAGAACTTGTCAGAAAACGGCTTGCGAAGTCGCATAAGCGTCCGTTATTGCAACAGGATAGTGCAAGACCCCATACTGCAAGAAAGACAAAGGATGTTTTAAACAATTTACGATGGAAATTGCTTCCGCATCCACCTTACTCACCAAATCTCGCACCTAGTGATTTTCGGTTGTTCCCAGTTTTGAAAAATCCTTTATGGGGTGTTCGATTTGAGTGTTTAACTGACGAAAAACGTGTCATAAATAGGTAGGCTGCGGAGACACCGAGAAAGTTCTTTGAGGACGGCTTAAAAAAATCATTCCAACGATAAACTAATTTTTTTATGTATGTATGTACTATTGTAATATTGATGAGAAATTGACAAAATAAAAAAAGAATATAGCTAAATTCCCAGAACTCTGGAAACATCCTTCGTATGTTTATTTTAAAAGAAAATCCATTAGTGATGTTGATGGTCCATTTAAATTTCTTTGATATTTGACTACAGTCTTTATTATTCCATTACCGTTTCATGTTAAACGGCTTGCTTTATCTTGTTCACTTGTTTATTTTCACTGTACGCTTCCTGGAAATTCGGACCCTCTAAAAATTCAGTATACTGCAATAAAATATGAAATTTTTCCTGCATTTGCCGCATAAACAACGAACACTTTTTGTTGTTTCAAAAGCGGCGGGATATATGTGTGTAAACAGCGTGTTAATTAAAACGTAATAAAGCGGATTACGAGCCTTTTAATTAATTTTGCAAGACAAAATCAGCACCTGCGTCCGTTCATAAAGGCTATTTTCAGAAAATCGCATTAGTCGCCGAGGTTCAAAAGTGGAACGGCCACTCGAATAGCCATTGAATAATTTATGTTGGTAAATGTTCAAATCCTTTGATGAATGTTTTGTTAGCGATAGCAACGTCGAAACACACCGGAAAGGTTTCCATAAATACGATGAAATAACATTAACAGTGGGTAACGATAATATATTTTATTTATAATCAAAGCAACTGTTTGAAAATTAAAGTGTACCTAGTATACAGTATGTTCAGTAACATTTCAGAAACAAATTAGGATTTTAAAACTTCTTTTGCAAGAATAGTTACGAATAAATAAGTGATCAAATAACGGTCAGTGCTACTTCTTTTTCTTGTCTTCTGTCATCTTCCCGAGATGAAGAGATATTCGTCTCATCTCGCGGCTAATTTGATCCCGCTCTTGCCTATTAATTTATTTTATTTTTATTATACTATTTGTTGGCGAATCATTTGTTGGATTTTATTTTTATACAATCTACGTTTCCTTTAATAATAATTATAAAGTTAGTTTTATATTATATATAATATCTTCTAGTGCCAGAATTAAGTAGAACAATAGCGTTATTACCATAAGAATCGACTGTTTCCGTAATCCATTGCAATATTTTTTTAT
>LR736865.1:5167105-5184323 GCA_902654985.2 Oryctes borbonicus
TTATTGTTATCGTTATCTTTGCATTTATTTCCTGTTTTACATCTCGTTTTATTGCTATCGAAAAAAAAAAAGAGTAATTGTGCATTGTAATTATTATATACGTGCGGAGAAAACTAAATTACTTACAAAAATTCCAAAATAGTTCCTTGCTTCGATGTACCGGAAACTTCTGCGATTTGCCTTTGTTTGCGGTTCATTGCCTGCCATTTGCTTTTCAATGATTTAACTGAAAATTAAGAATTTGTTAAAATTATCGATGCCTAGAAATTTGAGATGCATTCCGTAATACAACAAGATCGCTTTGATCTTTACTTAACTTTTCTTCAAAACATACATATATAAAATTTTATATTCATCTTTATTTAAAAAATAAATGTACGTGCACTATATTACAAGAACTTCAGCATCAACGGCAGAGAGAGCAAGAAAACGTTCTCAAACTAAAAGCGAAAAACCAAAGTCTAACAATAGAGTTGTCATCATTAAACGATCAAGTAAAGGAACTTTCGCAGAAAATTTGCGATACCAGAGTTGGGGTGTCCAACGTGAAGACCACCATCGACGGCATGCGTTCTACGAGAGATGCTCAAATGCAGGAAATGTCGCAGTTGAAGAACAAGCTCAAAGAACAGAACGCTAAGTTGCTATCCTTGTCGCAGGAGAAGAGTAAACTCGAAGCTCGAAATAAATTAAACACTCAAATGAACGATACCGAACAGATGAAACAGGCATACGAAAACAAAGAAATCACCATTAAAAATCTAAAGGAGAAGGTGGATGACATGCAAAAGGAAATCGATGGTAAGATGAGCGATATCGAAAACAACAATTCACATCTGCGGGATCTAAAGACACAAGTGGCGGAATTAGTTAAAGAATGTGAAAGTCTTTATACGGTTTACGAGGAGAAAAAGACCAAAGTATTAGAAATGAAGAACACAAATAAGAACGTAGATTACAGTTCTGCGTGGAAAGACAGCGGTGGTGGGGATTGGGAAGATACGCAAGGCCTGTTGATAATTGGGTAGCCGATACCGCTGTAGCTACACCGCTGCCATCTATAGTTGGGCATATTATTACGATGGCCGGTGCTGTTAAATACTGCAAAATGCTGTTAAATACGAGGTCTCTTCACTTCCGTTGTTATGCATCTGTCGTGTGTTTGCTAAATATCTTGAAGAGTATTTATTTCAGATTCGACACACTTTGACTGTTTTAGACCTGTCTCAAACGAGGATACATCAGCGAATTATTAATTGAACCCAGGGATTTAATTAATAGTTAGGAGAATGTGGCGGTTGTTAATTTTAAGATGGTAGGGATGTCAATATTAACTCGGTTCAGAAAAATGTCTGTCCAAAGTTTAATTCGATCTTAATTAATCGCCTTACTCCAATTGTGGATATTGCTATGATGGAATTTTAAGAAATGTTAATCAGAATTAAAATCTTGCTGTTTTTTAATTCTTTTAATTGTTAATTAAATGTTTTCTAGTCTTCGTATATTATTTCCTTATTTCCCCAACATACAATTCTAAAGACTTGTTAAACTCGTTATTACTTTTACAACACTGTTTGTATAAATAAGAATGATTTGAAGTAATGGGAAATTTCATATTTATATTTACCAAATGTTGTGTGCAATTTTTAAGTAGTACTTTACAGCTTTATATAAAGCACAACCGCCCCTGTGGCCTAATGGACAAGGCATCGGCCTCCTAAGCCGGGGACTGTGGGTTCGAGTCCCACCAGGGGTAAGGTCAAACTATTTTTTATAATTTATATAAACCGATAATTAATTGATTTTTATGTTTCCATATATTTTTCGATAAGTTCGACTTTGTAAGAAGAAATGCTTCATACATACAATAAAGGAGGGTGTGTAAATGACGTGACCTATTTGTTTCAACGTTATTGATTTTCTAAAGTGCTTTAAGCTCATCTTTATTTTTAATTAAAACCGAGAAAGCGGATTGTGTTGCATATATTTTTACACGAAGCTACTCGCAATAAATGTTTTTTTTTTACATTGAATACGTGTAAAAATATTTTACCTTAACATGTGAGTTGGTGTTGTACCTTACGTTGTTTGTATAAGCATCAAAGTGATTTGCATTTATTTTATTTATACGCAGAAACAAAAGAAAGTCAACATTGAAGGAAAATATAAAAATAAATTAATGAAGCAAAAGCAAAAAAAAAACAGAAAGAAAGAAAAATGTTGCATAAAAAGCTAAAATGTTAAGCTGAAAGAAATGCAAAAAAAGGAAATAATGCAGCGTACTTTTCATTAGATTTGTTGCCTTTGTGGTGTAGTACAGAATATAAAGTTGCATGAATTGTCCTCAAATTTTATAATCAATAATATGAATATGCCGTCGTGCTTGCAACCAAGACACTAACTGTTATGGAAGATATTGCTATGAAATTACTTCCTCCTGAAAGTATTGCAGGAATTAAGCCTTTTATCAGGTTTTCTTAAAACGCTAAATTTTTTGTTTTTTTTTTTGGGTTCTTTAGGTCATTTACATTTACACAGAAGAACGTACAGTCACCGATATGATAGTATCGGTATTAAAACCAAAAATATTAATGCCATTGTCTTGTCACAGCACCCTCATAACTTGGGTCTCTCCTTTAACTGTAATAACGTTAAAATACTAGAAACATGACAAAAAATCATTAAAGAAATGTTCTATATTTGAAAAAATGTATTATTGCCTTAAGCCACAATATATCCTAATAAATTTATTGGTATAGATGATTGCCTCCATCACATTTTATTTAAAATTTTAATCCCTTCAAATAAAACGAGAAAAAAAACGCGAAACAAAAATTATCTCACAACCAGGAAGGGAATAGTCTGCTTCTACTAATGTTGTGTTTGTTGTGTCGTTAATATCACATACATCTTATTACTTTTTTGTTTCGCATTTGACAGGATTTTTCAAGAAAAATTATTAAAGCCACGTAAATGCAAATTTAGTATAAAAAGGTAGAAAAAATAAAAGGAAAAAACAAAAATCGCAGCGTCTTAAGGAGACAGAGAAGGAAGAATTATTGTTGTTGTTAAATATAATTATAATGGTTAGTAAAAGTAAATGTATAAAACAAAAATTAAAAAAAGAAATTCGTAGATTGCTAACTCTATTTAAAGCCTTAGAGACCCAAAGGAAAGAGCGATAAAAATTGCGAATTAACGATTAAAAAAATAAAAAGACTAACGTATAAGTTTAAGTGTACAATAATATAAAAAATTATTGTTCGCAAGCATCCCATATACGCCCGGAGGTGAAGCAGTTTCGGACAAACGCACATTTTTATACAAATCTCAAATGCTTCGACGTGGGGAGTTTGAAGTAATGACTGTGTCCATGGATAGTTAAACAACTTATACTTGTACGATGGCATATACGTGCAGAATTTCAATTAATGAAGCATTGAGCTTGTGGCAAACCACTCCAGAAGACTGTACGAATGTGCCCCCATCTCTCCTACTTTAACAATTCGTTTTTTTTTTAGACACAACGATGTTCATTTTATATTTATTGAATCTAATTTTCCTAAACGCAGACAATTGTTTCTGCATTAACTTTCAAGTTTGCTTGGTTGAAGCTTGTTTGGTGTTGGGAGTTTGTAAGGACTAACAACTGCTTCCGGTGCACCCAAGTTGATTCCCGGTAAACTTGCTTTCTAACCGTTTGGGTGAATTACAGTAAATGAATGAAAAGAAATGAAAAAAGAATGTATGTACTTACATTAAAACTTTTTAAATATACAATAAGAAAATCGAACTAATAATGTTTGTGTTTACTAACTATTAAGTCCGTAATATGTGGGACTAAACTCGCTCATGATCTTTTTCCGTAGGGCGATTATCCTATGTAAACGGGACTCAAATCGACCAGTGCTTCTGGTTTTTCCATTTATATTTATTGCTAACTAGATGATTTCAAATAAACGGTGTGGTATCCAAAAGTTCGTGAAATTTGAGTCACTTGCGTGATCAACTGTTGCAAGTTCTTTTTTAACTTAAAATTTTTCTTCTTGATTCGCGGCTCTTCACTGAGTGATTTTATAATAAAACACTATTTAACATTGCGTCTTTTTCACAAATAATCTTTTTTTTGTGCTGCAATCATTATCTAATTGTTTCTGAAGAAGACAAAAAAATGTGTCGAAACGTTAAATAGTGTTCTATTATCAAATTTCTCAATTAAGAGCCGCTAGAATCAAGAAAAAATCTAAAGAAAATACCAAGAAACGGCTAAGAAGAATGGAATTAAGACCTTTTTTAAATTCGGTGCTAGAATTTACACATAGTCTTAAAAGAATTGTTTGGAGCGATGTTTTACGCCAAACATAAATTTACGACTACCTTAAACATTTCAAAAATGTCCGAACATCAGTCGATGAGAGACCATTCGAGAAATTCATCATCTACACATCTTGTGGTCAGACTGCGGATCGACGGTCTCCTCTATCGCCGACGCTTGGGGCAGAGCGAGGCGTATATTCGAAATTTTCGGCTTTAAAATATATTCGCTAGTGTAAAAATTGCATCCATTTGTGATTCAAAGTACATCACGAAAATGTTCGTTAATAAAATATAAATTACTTCGTAAAGATGGATCTTGAGCTTTACATTTGCTTATACTTTGTGCATCTTCATTTAAATTGCTCATTACATCAGCAACTTTCTCCAATTTCTCTGATTAAAATGATGAGGCTTCTGAGCCACGTCCTCCCAACTTGTAACGATTGGAGACGGAGGTAAGGGAAATGCTATTTTTCTTTGTATAAAGCAACTTGTACGCGCTTTCAAGAAAATCTTTTTGGTGTGGCTAATCAATTCGTTCACGTTTGGAAAACTCTATGGAGAGCGTGGGCAGTGAGTCTAACATGCAACCTATTTTCGCGTATGTTTTTACCAATTTGCCAGCTTTCAGCATATAAGCTGCACCATGCATATTTTCAGTAAAATTTAATAAACTTATGCCGCAGCCTTGCCTTGTTTCTGCAGTAATAAAATGTAGTACGGTTATAACGCATACAAAAAGTTGTAACAGCTCAGAAATTTGCAGTAAGTGCAGATTTCTACTTAGAACTAAGTACTTCTTAAAAGTAGAAATAAAACAACATATTTTCTCATGTTACCATTTATTTTATCACGAACATAACCTGTTTACCTATACAAAAGCCAAGGAAAGTGGAGTATCTACTTCGCTCGATGTAAAGCATCATATAACCTTAAAAGACCCAAAGACTATCACGGCCAAAGCACTATAGACGACAAAAACTAAAATTTTTTCTCGAAATGTATACAACTAAACACACTCGAGTGGCGGCAACGAGAAAACACGCTCACACACAAATACAGGAAATAATACAGCGGCGGAAGCATCCTGACTACGCGGTACAAAATTTAATTCCGCCGGCTAATGGAATAGATGCAAGCGCCGCCGTTCGGGGAAGTAGAGAACACCAACTTCGAGAGAACGTCTTCGGAGAGCGGCTCCTCATCCATTCGCCCGTAGAACTTTTCCTTTAAAGCGGAGACGTATTTGTCGAGGTTTCCTCGGGGCACCAGAGCCACCGCACAACCTCCCCAACCGGCGCCGGTCAATCTCGCGCCGAATGTTAGCTCACGCGATAGCTCCACCAAAAGATCGAGTTGCGGATGGCTGCACTCGTACAAATCTCTCAGACTCTCGTGGCTTTCGGTCATCAGACGCCCTAACGTTTGCAGACTCGCATCGCCGGATGCCGAAATATTCTTGCATTCCTCGATGAACCTCTCGACTCGTAAACTTTCTGAAATCAAGCAACGTACACGCAAATATTCGTATGTGTATATGTCGGTTTCGTTTCTGGAATGTAGATGGGGGTTCGGATTAAACGCGAGTGTATTACGAAAGTTATTTGTGCTTGGGATTAATAGGAAATTGGATATTTATTACATCAGTGAATAAGGGCAATAAGTCGCAAAGTACTAAGTTTAATTTGGAGAAGATCCAAAGTAAAATAAGCGAAAATACGATAAACTGAGTGGTAAAAGTAACCTGTACAACAATAGTTCCTTCTCCAGATCAGAAAATGCGAAAAGATATGGATGCCAATATTTTCGAGTATTTTATTAGGAAGCGATGTGCTGCATACAACAGCAGCAAATGACTTAATGTCGCGATACAACAAAACGCAAAATATTTATAACATTACGAAATGGCCATCTAGCAATATTTATTTTGACTTACCGCTAAACACATGCAAAGCCCTGTCTCTCAGTTTAAACTGCTGTATGTGCGTCGTATTCGGTGTTAAGCTCGTCTTGCCCAATTCGGACGCCGACACATCCAGCTCTTTCAGTACCTCTTCTTTGCTATACGGGCCCTCGTGCAGCATCTCTTTCACGGTCGCTATCATAATAGGCAAATCTACGTTCAGGGCGCTTTGCAATTCGCCTAGTCTTTTGATGTTAATCCAATTCAGTCCCTTCTTCTTCGCAATTATCTGAAACGGTAAATCTGCTAGACCTCAGCGCGAAGGAACAAGAGGACAAGAGGAGCGTGTTATAAGCCGGAATTAATGCGGGTTCGTTCCGCGGAGGGCATAGAGACGAGAGTCGGAATGATTGGTGTGTGTATTTTACCCAAGTTGTATATGTGGGACAGTTATAAATAGAACGAGATAATAAGGGTGTAAGGGTAAAAAGTTCGGGCAAGATTTTTGGAGCTTTTATCTAAGTGCGTTATGACAAATTAATTCCTTAAATTCCATTTATATCTATTTAACGGTAAAATTCTTTCGATTTTGAAAATAAATTGTTTATTTTGCTAGCTTTTAGAAGATGAATGGTGTGAGTCAATGAACATTTATACGAACACGAAAGCTATAGAGCTATATAGCTTATTACTGATTTATTTACTACGATTTATCTCCTTACCATGGAGATAGAGCGTAGATTTAAATTTAGCAAAGTTGTGTTAATGTATACGCAGAGAAAATGGGCGTGTAACAAATGACGTCCGAGATTAAAAAATAAACGAAAATTGCTCAACTCCTTCTGTTACCTCTAGCAATTGGAAGACGTTATTTTGAAGAAATTCTAACAACTTAATAGTGACGAAGTCTTCGACAAAAGTAGGTAAAAGCCACATTTTCCTACTTTTCTAGACCTTCAAACTTGGTCAAGAATGTACTATTTACCAAGACGCGTAATGTTTGTGTTTACAGGAATTTGAATGAATTAAAATGTGTGCTTTTGTAAGGTTTATGTAAATCTTGTATTCTACAGATGAATAAATGCATCAGCATCTACACCAAGTGGCGTCAGAATTAAATTTAAAAATGGAGAACTTTGCATCGAAACAAGTTTAAACCAAGCAACCATTTATGTTGGACTTGGCTATTTATTAATTCAAGACCACTCGTTAGTGAGAAGGTAAGGAGACGACGAATGCTTTCTGAACAAATTCATCAGACCAGATGAATCAACATTTATCATTCTGTAACCTTTAACAGAAAAAAATTGAGTATTATTGGGCAGTACAGAATCCCAGACAAAATAGGATAAGGAGACCATAGCATCGTTTTTTTATATAACAATATTCGATTAAATCAACTAGAGTTACTACAGTATTTATGGTGCCAACAAGACGGCGCACTAGCTCACAATGCTGTAAAGACGGCCAAAAGTTCCCGTGCCTCGGCAATAGTATAAATCGCATCTTTAATGGTCAAAGCCTTCATTGCCTTAAAAAGGACAAGCCCTCCTCTTTTTCTTTCTAAAATGGAGCCAACATAATTTCAACCATTCAACGCCTTGATGTGTGGGCTGGATAAGATCAGTAACGTCAAATGCCAGGAATGTTGCTTTTATTTACCACTTATTTAATTTATCTGCAGACGGATATGAAGGTGCATTATCTAACAGCAGAAAAGCACGTAGTGGGAGCTTTTTATTGCGTTAAAGCGTTTCTCAACTGCCGGAACAAACTCATCAGAAAACCACACTTTAAATAGGTTGCTGCTCGTCAAATCTAATTTTTGGTTACGGTAATAGAACTTTAAGTTTTTGAAGGTCTGCAGTTCCTTGGATTTGCCTCAAACAAAAAGCTGCATTCTAAGGCTTCCGCTTGCATTGCTACACGTTGCTATTGTTGGTCACTTTTTAGGCAGTTTGATCCCAGATGCAGTCTCTTTTCTTGAAGTTAAAGTATTGTTGGGTAACATTTTGTAATTTAAATCTGCCTCATCAATGTTGTAAACTTGGTCCAACTTTAAGTAATTTTCTTTAACAAGCTTTTCAAATTTTATTATAAAAGCATTTGCTGCTGCTTCTTCAGCTGAAAGTTTCTCTCTCGCGATCACAACATAACGAATACCATGTCGATTTTTCCAGCTGAAAAATTTCCATTTTCCCCCGCCAACGTTCTATACAAAATAATTGCTTCTCTTTAATAATAGGGCCAGGCAATGGAGATCCTTTTCGCTTTTCCTGGTAGAACCAAACCCACAAAGTATCGTCTAAGAGTTCGAATTTAGTTTTCTTCTTTTGCGATTTTTTAATACTTCTTTCCTTTCCAATGTTACTGAATGGCTTTCTAAATCTTTCCTATTTTTTCCTCCAATCTTTGATAGTTGTGACCTCAACACTTAATCTAACAGAGACTTTATGAAGGGATTTATCCTCGTCAAGATATTCGAGCACTTTTAACTTCTACTCCAATATACACGCAATACGTTTTCGTTTCACTGTCGCTATGATAAAACAGTTCACTGACAATTTGAAACATGAACGATGACTTTAAAAAAACGAAAAATAATTGCAGCTGACGCCGGTAAGAATATTTCCCTCAATGCGGTATTTTAAACTTGAAGGAAAATTGCATTTTGCCTTCAAGCATACTTCTCGTGAACGGCTCAGAGCCGTTCTTCCATACTTATACAATATTTTCTTTACAGATTCGCTCTATGCGTTAGTTTTTTATCTTATATTCTTATCTTTTTCGCTCAGAATGCTTTAAAACTAAAATGAGGAAATGCGATGAAACTTTTAATAAAGAAAGATGGATACTTCAAGTAATTCAATTAAAGTACTTTAAAGTGAACTCCGCGGCAGCCTTAATTCTTAATTAACCTTGATAGATTCTTACAATAAAATTAGATCTTACGAGAAAAGAAATTATCCGGACCTTTACTGGAATATTTCCTTCAGCGTAAAGCCATTTATCTTCCGTCTTACTTCATTCCATTAAATTCTTGTAATTTATAATAAGCGGATACCGTACGTCAATTTCTGTATGGAATGGCGTACTGCTTTTATGCTGTCTTTGATGTACTTGGTAAATATGCCCACGTGTTACAAAGCTTTCGCATTCGCACATAAACTAAGAGAAACGGGAACGAGAAAAAGGCGGCAGTTTTTTAGTTCATTCAATTTCAACTTTTTGAAGCTGTTTGTCGAAATAAACTGTGAAACGTATTGAGTTGAGCATTTACTGACAAAGAAATGGGGAGTTTAATACGGTTCATTGAGCGCAAAAGCTTTGTTTGTACCACCCTTGTTACTAACGTTTTTCTCTTCTTGTTATTAAATCTGCCACGGAAAATATATTTTACCTCGCATTTTCGCATTTGGAAAAGAAAAGGATTTCTTTCTTTGTGCATTAGAAAAAAAGAATTTATCGAAATCATGCGTTCCTCCCTCTTTTATACCGCAATCCTTAATTAAGAGAACAGCATCTTCGGGCGAATTTCACGAAGTTATGTATTTGTTTGCGAAATTATTCAGGAATTCGGAACTATGTCATTCAAACAAACTAGACCCCATGTTTGCTCTCTGCTGTTAACGCTGGTGACCCTTTGATATTATCGAAGATAAATTAAGGATAATCTTTGGACGGCGGTTCCATAGATAAACTGTTCGCTCTAGTATCCACATTGTACGCCATGGGACGGGATAAGATGTTGATTGGATTAGACCCTTAATTACAACAGAAACAACGGTTTACATAAATTGTAATACCGGAATTAAACGTTAAATACTGTTTCGAACTATTTTCTGCTTAATGTATTCTAATGTAATCAAATGAAGAGTATTGGCAAGTGTTTTGGAGAGATCTATTCCTATGATACAGTTATTGCGTTGACGTTTCTCGTTTGTTAAATTTTTCATTGATGGAATCACTCACGGAAAAAACAATGAGAGGAGAAAAAAAGACTAATCCACGGATGTTTCTGCCTACCCGGCGTCATCAGTGTGGTTCCGAGTGTGTTCTTCTCCACCTTACACCGCTATCTCGCAATTCATATCACTTCGTTCGAAAGGATGAGCGAGACATTCAACGGCGCCTTTTAGACGATCTGGTGCAGTGACACCAGAAAGAGTGATCGTCGACTGAAGGTTACGGAGGTAGGGAAATAAACAGGAATTTCAAGAACTAGTGTCTTTAAGACCCAGCACGAGCAATTGGGTATAACAATGTGTCCCATAAACTCATCGACTGGATAATCTGCTTATGCTTTTATGCAAATCCTTTACATTCAACTAGATTGTGTGTGTAATATGTGTATTAGCGTGCTATTACTAGCGACGCGGTACACTTGTATTGTCGTTAAGGACGTTCAACTCACAAAGGGGATTTGCCGCTAACGCTCTTTACCTCTCTCGGTTCGCATTATCGCGTGTATTATGCAAATTTCAATCACACAAACGTCTTCGCGACGCGCATCTTACATGTCTGCTTACGTATGCACGTATGTACAATACTTACCTGAGCGGCGAGCCTACATTCCACCACTCGGCAGTTGTAATCCGACGTAGCCGCCTTGTTCAATTTCGCGAGACTGTGAGCGACTACGAACACGGCACCCGGAGGTAACACGACGTCTTTGCATCGCAGCGGCGAGAAGTCTATCGCCTTGGCACAACCTAGAAAAGCACAAACGCTGCAGATTCGCCACATTGTTATTGTAACTATTTAGGGAGTAACATATTAACGTTTACAGACGGGTTTGATGTATTCTGCTGCTTTTCGCAAGGTGTCGTTTTATTTTATTGGGTTTCACATTGTGTTCCAATTGGAACTTGTTAGTTATTGGTAGTTGGTTGTATCTCATTATTAGATTTTACTGCAAAGCTCGCTATTCTTCGTACTGTTAAAGGAAAAAAATAAAAAAAAAACGTTTGCGGGAGTAATCATCAATGCATTTCATCGTATAATTGATCTTAGAAGATTATTTTCGAATATACAGGATGTTCCCATAGCAAGCGGCGAGTTAATGGTGGGATTTTGTAAATTCAACGTCCTATATAGGTTTTCGCCTTATTTGCCTTGCAAGAAGATATTTTGTCAAGTTATTACATGTTTTACTAAGGTTACTTGCTTCAAAAGCTACAGCTTAAAATTAATTATCATCTTGCGTCATCAACATGTCACATCACAAATAACGATTGGTGACTTGGTTTGTTGGGTTCGAGCTTTGTTTTAGCTAAGTGTTACGTATTAAACATAGCTTTTAGTGTCTTTAATCTTGAAGAATAAATTGCAAAGCACAGTATATGTTTAAATATTCTTATGTAGCCGAGGCTGAATGCGTAGTAACTAATATTTCCCGCGTTGATTGAGTCATATTGTGCTCGTAAAATACAACTTTACGTTCAGGACGAGCTTGTTCCGAGCTTTACAGTGCAAGTTATGGATTAGAACCGATCTTACTGTATATAACAGGCCATTAGTTTAACACGAAAGATAGAGCAAGAAATATATTCGGTCTTTTAAAAAACACGTTAGGGATCAAATAAAGACTGCAGCGAGTTACACAAGATACTATACAGGGTGAATATACATAATTTGATAAAGAATTCAATAACATATTAAACCAATAATAAAAATATCCAATAATAACTCTAAGACATTGCATTGCAAAATAATAAAGCTCGCGAAACAGCGTTTAATGTGTTTAACTACTTTAAAAGGAAGCTTTGCCTGATAGAGTCGAAAGGAATCAGTGTATCGATAAGAAGTATTGACCGAATTGTGCAAGAAGAAAAGAAATCCACCGAAGACAATAAACCATTGTTTGTGAGTTCACGAAAACGATCACGACACTCATCTTGAAAATTATGGAAAACCTCTACTTCGGCATTTTATATACAATTTTCACACTACTGACGATTGTCGCGTAACATTGAGGGCGTTACAAGAAATGCAATGTAATGGGGAAAAAAATATAGATTTAGGTTTCCGTTCGGCGTACAAGAAATAATCGATAATTATTAATCGAAAGAAATGATATTGGAGAGTTGCGAAGTGTTCGTCTGGCACATCTACGCTTATGAGTCAAAGGCGCTATTCGTCCGTTCCAGCGTTCCAGCACTGCCGTCCCATAAATGTTATCAATTAAAACCAGTGTTGCACAACTGAGCGCTTCAAAATAAACTTTTCCCGGGGATGGTCCTTCTGGGTGCGCCTGAACCCGCTGCACGTGCTTCATTTTGACTTTACAATCAACAGGCTCCAACACCGTAATACAGTCTAATAATTGGGATTAAGTCTACGCGCAATTTCCCGGAAACTAACATCGTCTTCATGCAGCCCAATAATCCGGCCACGTTGGAAGGGAGTTAACTGTTTATAAGGTGCATGTTTTCGTCTGCGAGGCATCATTCACGATTGCCTGAGACGTACTACACCTATTTTAATCTCTTTTGTACAGACATTTGGATTGTAGCTGTCTGATTGTAAGAAGCGTTTGTGTAAAAACATTTGCGGAGCATTTGGCCCTTGTAAATGCTGGAAAACAAACTAGACCAAGGCAACATTATAAACAATCGTTTAAGTTGATCTTCAGAAATATATTTACAAAATTTTAAGGAATTACTCCAACAATTTAGGGGTGGTATATTTTTAATTGTAGCCAATGTAGATGAATGTGCCCTCGCAGAGCGTCGCAGTAGGCTCCAACTATGCGTTATACACCCAGTTTATTTCTTTAATTGATTATTCTTGCCTCTCTCGATCTTTTGCTGCTTTATCTTTAATTTGCTTTGATTATATCTCGCAGTTTTATTTGGAAATAGTTTTTTTTTGTATATCTCTTTGAATATTTAATATACAGGATGTTCACTTTGAACCCCGTCCCATAAGCAACTTTTTTATTTCTAAAAATACAAGGACGGTTGTTACAAAACAATTGAGTTTTTTGCCGTAGATTCAGGATATCGCACCAGAAAAACAATTGACTGTACCAGTTCTTTGGAAATGAGTCCAAAAACAACACCTTGTATATTTTTACGTCTTTGAAATCTATGCGTCATTCTGGACAACAAAAAATACTTCTTCAAGTGAACCATGACAGCTATATTTGTGTGTGCTGTGCAATGACTGTCAAATACAGTTTAACAAGTAACTCATGCTGTGAATTATGCAAACTTTGAACGATACCTTTAGACTAGAATATTATTGCCTATTCGTCGTATTTTCTATTGTTGTGTTGTTATATTGTCTGCTTCCTAATACAGTATAAGTAAGTAGACCCGAAAATGTAAAAAGATACAAAATGTCCGATTTGAAAAACCAAAGCTGGTGTCGTTGCCGGTGAACTGGTACAGTCAATTGTTTTTCTGATGCGATATCCTGAATCTAAAAAAATTGAATTGTTTTATAATTTAACCGGCCTTGTATCTTTAGAAACAGAAAAGTTATGCATAGAAGAACGGCTTTCAAACTGAACACCCCGTATTGGAGACTAAAAAATGGAAAACGTAATCTGGTTATTGTATAATGAGATATTCTACTTGTTTTTTGGAATTCATCATTTTTCTTTTTAAATTGAGGACTATTTGTTTGGTACCTCTTTGAAAATAATTAACAATCGTTTGAATCATCAATGCGAGAACAACTATCAAATATAATATCTTGCGTATTTCCTAAAATCTGCACTGATGTTGAGCACGTACAGTAGTCAACTGATCGTGCGTGGAGTTGTATAGGAAGAGTGAGGGGTGTTATTCGTTATATGTGTGGGACTAGCACCTCCTGATAGATACATTTGCAACGCGGTATAGTGGTCCATATTAGAAGAAATTAAGTAAATTTTTGCATTAAATCAACAAATTACACACTAACATTGAAATTGACGTAGATATAAAATGTCCTAATTTGCTAATTTAGGCAATAAAGATTTTCTATGTAAATGCGAAGAGCCCTTAACACATAGTGCAAAGTATTTTACATACAAAGCTTTCTATATATATATGGGTAGATAATTATATTCACTTCATTTAATCCTTGGCGCGCCAGCCGAAGTAGTTTGTAACGTCTTTACCTACTTTCCCAGACTTTACTAGAAGACCTCGCATGGGGCTAGTCAAATTTGCATGCTAATATGTCACATGGGGTTGCGCCACGTATAGATTTCCAAGTTAACCTAATATGGTAATCAGGTTGTGTGTGCTCCGTGTAGAATCTACGATTGCGAAAGTAGGCGAATCCAAATTTGCGGGAGGAGAATTAGCAGCGCGCAGACACCATAAATCGGATTAAATATTCATGAAGCTTGTTCCGAACGATGACATCCGGCGACGAGCGACAAGCTGGTGATTTGTTTGTTTCGGTTTGGCACGTGCGTCATGGGCCGTGCATCGTTTACTAAAATGTTTCGCCGCGCGAAAGAAAGATTCCTCTTGATCCTGGGGAGTCTCGTATCCCGCGGGATTTCCTCGAAAATCCGTTTTCGGTCGTATTTTAATTAAGGTAGCTGTTTGCATCTTAGTCATGTCGAAGACGGTTGGTGTTTTTTTCTTTTATTTCTGACAGAAATGCCAACGGCGGATCGGCTAACAAGATTTTGCTTTATGAAAGCTCTGAATACTTCAAAATGCGAGATATTATACAGTATTATGTAAAGACAATTGAAGTCTTGTCTTAAATGTTCTTTAAAATAACATAGCAAGGAAATTAAAATTCAGATACTTCTATTTACTTTCGATCTTTACTTATGTTTCAATAATTACCTGTGATGTTGAGAAAAACTTTAATTTACCTCAGAAATTTTGTTTTGATACTGATAGTAAATTGTTTACGGATTCGTGTCCATGAGACCAGATGATAAAGGTGTTAACAATGTACCTGTACTTAGGTCTAAAGTTGTAAAATAATTGAGTTGTTCGAACGCTTCCATAAAGGTGTTGGCGACGACGGGAGACAGAGGAGATCTCATAGCTGCGTCTTAGACTTGCTCGTAATATTTACCATGTGAACTGGAAATAGGTAAAACAAAGATAAGCTTCCACCAAGCCAGTCAGGTCATCCGGTTAGTCACTGGAGATGAGATATGGGAACTTTCGATGCCAAGGCTAGTATCGCTAAGATTTACCGTTAACTCTTTCAGTCGTTTGAGGATATGTTGGGGGATTTTGAATGAAAGGATCCCTGTATCCAGCATAAGGTTTTTATAAGGTTCTTCGATAATTTGTAGGTGGGGCTATTGATAATGCTGACAATAGGCCGTAAAGGGACATCATGTTTATGAATCTTGTAATTTAGAAGCTGAAGAATTACTAGGAAGAAGCGACCTCTGGGTATCGGCCGGGATAAATGATGTTTTAATTTGTAAGAGTATGAACGAAACGCTGGCAGAACTTACGGTGCTAACCCGAAATCCAAAAGTATCAATCTCGGAAGCCTACGTATCAGACTACACTATTATTGTAACAAAAACAACACTAATTTATACACTTTAAGTCACTGTACGCGATCATTTAGCAACGATTAGAGGCTAGATTTTTTATAATTTAATTGTAATTACTTCTTTATGTTCTTAACCCTATTCTTGTATTATTTATCGCATGATTTTCTTCAGCATATGTAAGGCAGCACTGGATTTGTCAAATCTCTAAATTTAAAATGAGCCAAATATTCTCTGATCTCTTAGTTTGCATGTTACATGATAATTTATACATTTCCCATATTTCCATCGTGTTTGCGGAAGCTCCATAACATACTGAGAAGCTCTGGTGAAGCGTTTCAAGTAAATTTGAACTTTTCTCCCTTTTGTAACACTTTTTGTGCCTGCTGGTAAAATGCTATTCCATTCTTATTACATTATTGAAAAGGAGTAGTTAATGATAGGTTATTAGAAGCTAATTGTACATTTTTTTCTTTAATATTTTCCAATTGAATAAAGGTAAAATAAAGCCAAAAAAATTCTGGTTAACTTCGGGGTGTTATTCCACCTCAACTTTCTTTGTGTTTGATTAAATTCGCAAGATGTATTTATAAAACTAACTTGTGAACTTAGAATTCCCTTCACATAACGCCGAAGCAATCTCTTCGAAAGCATTCTGTACTTCTAAAACTGGAAAAACAGCCCAGAAAAAGTAAAAGAAAGTGGAAAAGAAAACTGTAACGTCGAACAAGGCGAAACCAGCGGAAGAAGCAGGATAAGTGAAACTTAAAACATGATTATCCGGGTAAGTGAGGCGTGAGGTCCAAGCGAATGGCTAGCTTAGGTGTACATGCGGCGGAATTAAGCGTATTTTACTTTGTTCGGCGGAGGCGAAACCGGGTTCGAACAACCGATTTCAGAAGGCGGACCGACGTAACGCCAACTTTGCCATTGAAATATTTTATTATAAATACAAGCGCATGAAAAGTATTAACGATTGTCTAGTTCGCGTTTTATCCGGGCATGGTTCTGTTACGATTCGTTTATTTTTCGAATGTTCATTGTATTCCAACTAATGCAGGCTTAGAAACGTGCGGGTAACTGGATACTTTTTGTGGAATAAAATCTACATTTTACTTCCCCGCGAGTAAATTCAATATTCAGATGTCACACCACATTGACGTCAAATCGTAACAGTTGCAGAAATGAGAGTCGTTATATTTTGATTAGAATGCAATACTGGTAAACAATGTCTTAATTCTAAAAATTATTAAAAGTAATAAAGCACGAGGTGAGCTTTACTATTTACTTCATCTTTAGATGCGGGCCATTACATAACCCCACACAAGCAGAGACATTCTCTTAGTCTAGCTATTTTTCTCCAATACTATCAGCAAAGAAGATGTTTATTAAGCTGGAATAGACACTTCATAAGTCCAGCAAACCAGTTGCATATTTTGTTGCTAATTTGTTGCCCAAAATTGATTTTATTGCTCCAGGCGTTTCCGGGAAAACGATGGCTGCGCTAGCTTAATATTAAGCTAGCC